>KZ506123.1:96154-186166 GCA_002844005.1 Limosa lapponica baueri
AGTAAAGAATTTCTGCCTAATATCTAATCTAATCTCCCCTCTTTCAGTTTAAAACTGTTACCCCACATCCTATCACTACACTCCCTCATAAAGAGTCCCTCCCCAGCTTTTCGTAGGCCCCCTTTTAGGGCCTATTGTAACATACACCTGGAATAGTTGAATAGTGCATATTCTCCACATTTCTTTTGTGTTTTTATTTTGTTAGCTTGATACTTTGTTCCCTGGGGAAGTCTGTTTTATTATATTAATTGGGGAATGGTTGCCTTGGTCAAATAGAGATACATGGAATGAGTCTCTCATATTTCTCATTTTGTAGGGGGCAAAGAAACCAAGCAGACACAAGTATTACATTTTAATCTTTTCTGCCCCTCTTTCTGCTTGTTAACAAGTTTTGTTTGTACATGTGCATGAGGCAAGAGATTTACAGTTGTGGACCTTACAGCTTTTGACTACAGAGAGATTTGGTGGAAAATAAAAGAAAAAAAAAGCTTGGAGTTGCAAGATAACTCAAATCCTTTATAAGAAATTTTTCAATGGGGAAAATAAATGAAGAACTAGGGAAAAAAATAAGACATATTTGACTACTACAATAATAAGACACAAATATTTGAATTTATGATCTTTCAATGCATCATTCAAAAACTCTATACCAGGAATGACAAAATCTGTGCCACATCATTCAAGAAATGCCCACAGCTATTAATTAATTCATTTAAAAAAGAAGAGGTCTTTGACTTTACTTTTAAAGAGTGCTGGGAAATGCACTTCAGCCATGGACCACTTTACTGGATTAAATTAATTTACAATGTATGTGCTTCAAGGATTTGTTTCAGAATCAGAATTTAATTCTGAATTTAAAATCAGAATTTAATTCAGAAGGGGAAGTGATTTATGAAGTATTTATATGTTTTTATGTAATTAACTGAGGTAGTTCTCACTCAAAGGTTCATGCAAGGATTCCTTGTGGATATGGGATCTTACCTGATTGTGCTTTAATGGAGGCAGCCTGGTTAATATGCAGAAAGAGATGTTTTCAGTAAAGCTGAGACACAAGGGGAGCAGTACATGTCCAGACCTGAAAAATATTTTATGTACCATATATATTGCACTTAAAATAGTAACTTCTTAACTTGGCAACTACTTTTCAGTTTTTTAAGCATGTACTTTTCTTTTGAATTAGTGTGAAAAGCCTGCTTTACCCTCATTGCTCGCTTTTTACTCTTTAATCTTTTACTTTTTCATTCTATTATGTCTTAAAATGTAGAGCTAAGGATACCCTCCCAAGCTTTTTCTTCATCACTTACTTATATTAGGATTCACTCTGCTCAAAAACATATAGTCTGAGATCTCACTTATCAGCACCTCAGAATATAGCTATGCCCCTACATACACACATAAATATATATGCCCCTACAGCAACCCCTGTACGTGACTTCTCATACACATTACCTGTAATTAGACCCATATGAATGTAGGTTCACACCTCTACCAGTCAAGGCTGACAGCTGTCAGATTGTTGGAGTTTAAGTAGTTGTGTCTCTAAGGAGTCATTTGCTTGTTAAAAGCAATCCAGACTGAAAAGTGTTTTTTCCCTTGTTTGCATGACTAAAACTTTTTCTTGAGTTGGAAGACCCTGTGCTATATATAGCCTGTGAAGGTACTTGAACCATGTACATGGTCTTGTATCAAAAAAAACCTCCAAAGAAACCAAACAAAAAAAAATGCAGGTCATATCTATCTTGCCTATTTATACCCTCTTGGATGGTTTTGATAGATTGTGCCTTGGCTGCCTGGCTATATTCATACTACTAAGACCCATGCCGTAAGTGTGTATGGGAAACCACATAGGTACACAGGGAAAGGATTAATGTCTTTTAGCCTTTATATTCAGATCACATTTTTCTAATTCAAAATATAGATATGTCTCAACATACAAGGAAGAGTTACATGTTTCTTTGCCAAATCCCTGCTTCTGTGAAGCTTGCCAGACAGTCAAGTAAATGAAAACAGTCACACTGAAACAAATAAAATTTTTCTTTTCCTGTGTGGAGGGCTCTCATACCATCAGAAGCTCAGCTCAATGCAAGCCCAGAGGTGCTTGTCCTAGCCAGAAAGATCCCCAGGGCTTAGAAGCACATGTAGGGATGTTAAGGCTAAATGGAAGCTTATCTGATGAACTATTCTGATTGTCCAAGAATTATTATTCAACTCACAAAATTGTGAGATAAATAAAATTATCCATAAAAGGCAAAAAATAAGACTAGCTTTAACTCAGATGAAAAACAAGAGGTAGAAGAAATGATGTAAGCCAAGTGCCATGAATCCTGGTTTGGTACCATAATTGCTTCAAACACTTGAGCATGACTGAAATAAATTAATAGGATAATTATTTTTTTATAGATATAATTGATCTCTGAGAATAATTTCTGTTCTCTAAGACCTCTGTTCACTTTGAGAGGAAGTTATAGACTAGAGAACCCAATTATCTACTGCTAAAAGGCTTTGTGAAAAAATTTTCTACTGCAGTGGCAGAACAAAGGACAGAACAAGTGTTCCCCTAACTGTGAAAGTTCACAGGGGACAAATAGATCTCATAATCCACAGCTCATAGACTGAAACTGTTTATTCTTTAATGAGTACACAGTTTGCAGGATTAACACTAGTATAAGACTGTCAACAAAGTATCCCTGGCACTATTAGATAATGGATTTGACTGTCTCACTCTTATTAGGAATGAATTGTATTTTAATTAAATTAGCACTCACTAGCAACTGGAGGATGCCTGGAGAAACTAAAACTGCAATGAAACGTTATTTAGAGAGGAAACTGCGAGAGTAACCAACTGCACATAAAAATGTAACATTTTGGCCCTTCCAAAGCTCTGAAAATAGGCAGGCATGTTCTGTGCTGATTACAGCAAGATACTGATAAAACTATCACAGATATACACCAGGGAGCAGAATGAAGCGATTCCACTGATCTAATTAGACAAGTGAATAGCAAAATGTACTCGGTAAAATGACTGTTGGTGGTCGTGATCGGTGTTCCCACAGAGCGTGATCATATTCCTGGGACAAGTTGCTCACCAACGGAAGCCGCCTCGTGTTTTACCTCTAGCATTGCCGAGACGATGCTGTGCTAGAGGTAGGGGCAGTAGGCAGCACATTTCCACCCCAAATAGAAAATCCAAGAACAATCAGCAACTGGTACAATCCCTACTATCTATCATGTCTAATTAATGCTCTGCAGATGAACAGAGAAGATTCCCATTCTAAGCACATCTCTACAGTCTGTCCAGAGCTCCTGCCCTTGTGTGCAGTGGATAACTTAGCCATTGCTCCCAGCAGTCTGGCACAAAACTGTTTGCCAAATGCTTTCACACCTACCCAAGTGAAGCTTTGTCGACTGATTTAAATCAAGAAACCCAGGACAATGAAACTGCCTTCCAGGTGAGCATCTTCTTTTAGGGAAAACAAGGAACTCCCATCTTCAGTTATATAATGAGGCAACAGTGCATGCTGATCCACAGTCATCTTCTTGGTCACCAGACACCTGATAGACACACAACTGCTGTGAAAAATTCAAGGATCGCGCAGAATTTAGCTGTCCTACGCATGTTGCTGAGCAAGATATCACCCAAATGAATAATGGAATAACTTTGCAACTAGGAGCCTTGTCATGCAAGATGCTGAAGACCTCAGATGAGATACTGCTTTACGAACAAGGCTCTGGAATGGGACTTGTAACAGTTTAATGTTGTCAAATGTTGCTGGCGGTAATTCAGTATGCAGTGACTATAATAGAAAAGTAGCATACAGAACAAACTCAGGATCAATGCTGTCATCAATCCATCCTACGGGACCTCAGAGGTGGCAGAGATGATACATGAGGCTAAACGGGCCTTTTAAAGCATCAATTCTAGCACAAAAAGATGCACAAGTTTGTTTCATAGGTGAAAGTATGATATCTAGTTGCTAAACAAGGGCCCTATAAACACACAGAACTTAAACATGTCCTCACACTAATGGTCATTCTGCTGAAATCCAGAAAATTCAAGTACCACTTTGAGTAACCAGGTGAATAAAATCAAACCATCTCTGTGGGGACCAGGAGCAGACATCTAGCACTGGGGCACTGACAGCTCTGCTTGTGTGTGCTCCATCTCTCATGCTGGCCAAAGCCAATATCTGCATGGGGCTTCCAATGAGCACCTTTAAGAGAATTGCACTTTTAAGCCTTATTTTTGTGGCCCCAAAATCTGTCACACACAACAGAGAGTTAGAAGTAGTAACTATAAATATGCCAACTATTGTTCTTTTCTTACACATTTATTCATTTGGGTTGGTACAGATTATCTGGGGAAGTGGATGACTTTGTCACACATTATTTGATACATATTCATCACTCAGCAATCTGCTCACTGTTGCAATCAGTCAGTCCCACGTTCATGAACTCCAGGAAAGAAAACTCCCTAGGGTCAGCTTGTAATTCTGGCTGTAAAAACTTTGCCTTCCAGATCCCCTTCTCCCCTAAAAGCTTTGGACTAGATATAAACTATGGAAGATTTCCTGAAAGGCAGGCCACAGATGGGTCCACAGATCCATCTTTCGTAATATCTCATCCTCTCTTAAAGCTTTTTGGATTTTGCTGATGCGTGTCACCGACCTGTGACTGAATTCGGTCTGAAATGGAGAGGGAAAAAATGACCTGTTTTCTCACTGTAGTGCTTGAGAAGGTCCCACAAGTGCCCTTGATGATCCAGTTAGCATTTGCTGTGTGTAATACTTCTTAATCTCTTCTCCAAGTGGAAAAGTGTGTGTGGGGAGGCCAGTAAGTGTATTTGTATGCATCAGTGTTTTGCAGTGTGATTTAATCACAAGTAATGCACAGGATTAACAAAATGTTATTTTTCATGACCAAAAGCAAACAAATCCTGATGTCGTGCTCTACAGGGTATAAGCAATGGACAGATTATCCGTTTCACATCTTTATAGTTTGTCATTCACATTTCTTTGCACTTTTAACAAAGCAATGAACAGGAGATGAACATGTGGATTTTGCCATGAACGGAATGTGAACATGTAGATTTTTTCACCACTACAGAAATCCCCTATGCATAAGTAAGATAACTAAAGGAGATTCTGATTTAGAGGTTTTAGCCTGTAGTCAAGACCTCTCTCAGCTCTAGAACAGGACTTAAACAAAAGAAGAATCTCATTGGCTCTTACTGCACTAAACTACTTAGATTTTATAAACAATAATTATAATGTCCCAGATGGCAGGTTTGTTTTTTAAGTTAAAGAATAAAGCAGAAGTATTCAGTTTATTAGTAAAATACAGTTAAAAGATTATTTTTATAGCTATTGAATTCAATGCATTCATTTAAAATGTGAATTAAGTAAAGCATAAAAATTAGCATAGATGGAAAAGAAACAGATGGGATTCAATACTTCAGGATGCTTTGTTAAAAGGGATCCATATATATCCTAAGCTTTCAATAGAAGTGTTTTCTAGAAGGTTATCTGCAGTGAATTGTGACCCTTAAAGTAATTTTAGTGGTAGTTGGAACATATGTAGGGTTACGGTGACAAGGAGGATTTTCTGCTTATTAGGAGATGTTGCATTTGGTGCCAGCAACACCAGTTGGCACCAAGTAACTTCTCTTTCCCATCGGTCTGGCCTCCTATGCATTGAGGAGAACTATGGGGTTTATTAGTTCAAATTCTTGCCCATTTTCCATAGGACCTGACCTTCTTCCATGAGGCTGGAATGTTTAGGGAGGAACTCCATCAAGAGAAACTTCTTGGATGTTTATGCATATCTACTCATAACAAGGTTTCGTTGCCAGAAAAGTGTTTTATATTTACTCCATTTGCCAGTTTTCTATAAAAAACAAAAGGATCTGGAATTAAATTGTCTGCATTCAGTACAAGCCATTAACGTATCCAAGCACCGTTGGATGTTGAAGCAGAAAATAATAACTTTGTTTGATAATGATGTCTTTCACAAAATAGACACCATATTTTACTTAGCTGTGGTTGACCAAAATAATTACTACTGAGCATATATTCAACCTCTCATAGAAACATTTATTTTTATTAACCTTTTTGCTTTTATCAGAGTTTGAGGAAAAGATTTTTCTGACTAACAATGGTTTCTACCTCTAAGTTCCCATGTAGCTTAATAAAGATGATTAAAGGTTTTAATGAAGTTTAATTAGAGATACAGACTTAAGACCATGGAATCACTATGGTCAGCACAAGGATAAAGTTTCTTTTTGGTTACACAATTCTGATTTACAAAAGAGAACTAGACCTTTTAAATCCTTTACTCACATAAGTAGCATGTATGCGAGGGAACAGTTCTTTTGCTTATTCTAGTCTCAACAGAAAACCCTCAAAACTTCGAGAATGCATTTCCAATGCATTTCCCTGAGATAAAAACATTTTCCTCAGTCCTCAAAATGGTGTTGATGTGAGTTGTGCCAGTAATAAAGGTTTGGACTAAGCAGGAGACAAAGCTGTAAATGGCTACAGTTCACAACATGGAAAACTGTAACTGGAGACAATAAACACTACCCTATTTTATAAATAGGAACATGTAAGTGTAAAAACTTTTCTGTTCCACTGACAAAGAAAGGAAATAAATTGAGCTGAAGAACTACTTTGGCTTATGAAATGAGAAAACCAAAACATAGGAAAGGAAATCATTCTTCAAACGAAACAAAATTAAAGAATAAGACACCATGCCAGGCTGTCAGGAAAGCACTGCAGAGCTCAAAAAGCTTTTTGAATTACAATCTGGAAGTGATACACGTGTCTTTCAAAGCATGTGCACCGGGTCTATAAGCTTGCAAGTCTGCATGTGTTCTCGAGATGGCCATGTCAGCTAAGGTTAAACAATAGCATTCAAAACATGTCTCATGAGTATTTTCCAGGAAGAAGTACAGTTGAGGGGGAAATAAAATAAAATAAATAAATAAATCAAACAAAACTTGACTGAGAACAAAAAGGGAAAAGGCTCATTACAGATTCTTCTTGTTTTTTTACTTAAAAAATTATCTAGATACAGGGCCACAAATTATAAACACTCTATTTCTAATACTCTTATCTGTCCACTTTTGGTAAACAGTAGACTAAATACCAATGAAGTTACTGAATATATTTGTGGCTAGCATTCTTTGGACACATTAGAAATGGCCTAATTAGACAATTACATATAGACAATTTGTATATCTGCACTTGTGTCCAGAGTAGAGCCAAGATCCTATTTAACTTTACAGCAGCAAACCCAGAGGCACTGCAACAACCAACCTGCAGTACAAAATACTCAGATTATTTGATTATTATGAATTTTAAAATAGGGTTTTTTTCCTCCTTCATTTTTGTCAAACCAGAGCTGAGGACCCTCCCCTCAAAGCTGGCTGATCCCCATTTGAAACAAGCAGAAACAGAACCAGGCAGCATTTAACTTTGACAGTTGAAGATAAGGGTGTTTTATTTCTGCTATTGAAGTGTGAAAATCAGATAATGACTGACTTACCAAAAAAGAAAGCAAGTTTCTAAGCGCTTTACTCCTTGTGCCTCCTCTCTGAACCCGGGACAAATACAAACCTCACCGCACCTGCTGAGACATTTACCCCCTTGGATACACTGGGGAATATGGTACAGGCTGAGTTTAGTGAATGCTCTAGTTCACTGGGCTCCATGATTTCCTCTACTGAGTAATTTCTTTGTTGGTACTTTTTGTTGCTTTCTAAATGGTCCATATCAGAACCAGAATAATTCAGGCTGGGAGGTCCCCTGGAGGCCATATGGTCCCATCAGGGCCTAGCTAACTTTAAAGTTAGGTCAGGCTGCTCAGAACCTTGTCTAATGCAGCACCAAATGCCTACAAGGATGGAGAGCCCACAAACTCTCTGGGCTACCTGCTACAGTGTTTAATCACTTCAGCTGTGGATTTGTATCCAGCAGGGTTTCCCTAGCTGCAATTCATAACTTTTATTTCTCATTCTTTCGCTTTGCCCCTCTGAGGAGAGTCTGGCTCTGTCCTCTCTGTAACATTCACCCCGCAAGGGAGCTTAAGGCAGCGATGAGATGCTCTCTGCCTTTTGCTCTCCATGCTGAACAAACCCAACTCCCTCAGCCCCTCCGTATGTGACACAGTCCAATCCTATCCATCTTGGTGGACCTCTGATGTACTCCCCACTGTTTGTCATCCCTCTTGTCCTGGAATGCCCAAAATGGGACACACTGCTCCAGATGTGACTCCACAAGTGCCACGTAGAAAGGAATAATCATTTCCCTCCTCCTGCTGGCTATGTCTACGGTCTAAATGTTGCCTGTTTATTTTAGGGCCCCTTGAGGATCTGGGAGTCAGCCTTTCCAGCTTCTGTGCTCTCAGCCTTTCTTTCAGACTGTCTTTCAGAGTTTTGAAAAAAAAAAAAAAAAAAGACGTTTATCTGTCTCCTGTCTTGGGGTTCCTGCAGACTTTTTTCTTCCTCCAGCCTGACCTCTAGGCCTGTCGTTTCTGGAGTCACTCCCCAACTACACTCATTTTTAGCTTTAATCTGTCTGCTAGAGTCCCAGCCCCACCACATACTTTGTAATCATGCTGTGTGGCCCAGAAAGTATAAACTATCAATGTGCTTGCTTTATGGCCACATGGCACATCTTTGTACTAAAGCATGGAAGAATTTGGTTCAAAATCCAGACATAATACAGGGGGTTCCAGTACCAAGAGACTGTTCGTCAACAACTACCATCCTCCCCCTGTATTAGGAACAGGAAACGCTGTGGTAAATCAGATACTGCCATACGAAGAACTTTTGTAAGCTCTTAATTTTTAAGACTCTTGGACAGTCACCAAGTTGCTGTATTCATCCTGGCAGTAAACCACAGAAATTCCCTTAGTCTGGTATATCCGCTTTCTTGTCAATATGGAGGGCCTTAGGAAAGACTGACAGAAAATATATACTGTGCTCCTCTGTGGTGATGTTGCTTCAGAAAATTCTTGCAACAGGAGCAGATTAAATGTATTCATGTATTACTATGCATGAAGTTAGTCTCGGTTGTGTAGTAACTGCAGAGAAATGCAATCATTTTGTTATGCATCCTTGCTACTGATACTGAGATCTGAGCAAAACCCTTCCCTGCTCCACCATAAAGGCATGTTTATTAGCTAAAACATGCTTCTTCTAAATGCAGAAGCACAGCTATGCATGATAATTGTCATTTTCTTGTTAACATTAATGGAAGAAAAGCAATACCTGTATATTCACCTGTGAGCTACAGACAGAAAGGCTAGCCCAGTACCTGGTGAAGCTTCATTTTGTCCTGCATGGGATAGACATTTAATCATGGTTACGTGGCTCTCCTTTACCGGGTTTTACACTTATTTTGATACAATGCTGGAACTGTAAAGTGCCGCTGATGGTATCTTAAGCCACCAGAGTTTTGGTTTATTTAGAAAACAGGCATGGTTATTTATAACTATGCTGCTGGGGTAAACACTTGTGCAGAAGATCATGCTGGCTTCGTCTACAAGATTTGATATATTAAAGCTACTTTTGTCTATCAACTATATCCACTACCTGTGCTCGAGTTTGTAAACTGTGAATATTCTCCTTTCTGCTACCTGCTTTCATGCTGTGTAGAAACAATAGTTGTTCACACTTTTTTTTCTTTGTTCATAGACATAAGTGTGCCATCATATGGGTCCATACAAATTAGAGACACACACTTGAAACAGAAGAGTTCATATTCGGGTATTTGAGAACTGCATCCTTTGCTCACATTCTGTGTGTTTTCTAAAAGTAGCCAGTGAGAGAGAGGGACCCAGGCAATTTACTTCTTGGTAATTAAGCCCCAAGAGGTCACATGACTCACACCCTCCGCTTTCCCGCAGATGATTTCCATCAGCAGTCGGCAGGGATCTGCCTCCAGGAAGGCTCCCAAACAGATGCTCTGCAAAGACTGTTTCTGTCTCTGTCACGTCCTTGCCTGGAAGGGTGCTTTAGGCTACACAAGCCTAAAAGGAAAAAAGGGGGACAGGGGAGAGAGAGTGAGGCGAATGTATCAAAGCCCCAGTAAACTACTTCTTTAAATGAACAATTACCAGATCTTGCACGGAAGGGAGAGGAAATCACAGGTTGGCTTGGAGGGACTGTCAGGCTGCTGGCTAGAATCAAAAATCCAGGGATATGAAGGCTGTCATGAGAAAACTGGAGAGTAATGAAAGATTTCTTCATAGTATTAGTCAGAATGCCTGTGCTGCAAATTTTATGGTTGTTAATGCCAGGTTTGGTTTTGGCTCAGTTAGAAACAATCTCCACTCATTACATATTTGAGGCATGACTATATATATATATCAAAATGTTTTTAAATATTTTTTTTTGTTTGACCTTTGCTATAAAATGAAGTGATAAAATGCCAGAACTGTACCTCAAGCTGCATGCTTTGCAACAAGCTGAACAATACAAAAGTATGGACTAGCCCAAGCTGAAATTGCTCCTAGAAAAGCTTTTATTTCTATTTTTTTAACATTAGACTGCTTGCTTTGTTTGAATTTGCAACATTTACAAAGGAAGCATTTTCTATCAATTGTATAATGAGACTAGGGTGTTTCAGGAATGGAATAAATATATCTAATGCTGATAATGCATATAATGTGAATTACTTTGAATTCTGTATTTTATTTAACATTACACTATAGGCTAAGATTGCTAATTAAGTTCCAGTAGTAATAACACTTTTGAAAAATATGCTACGTAATATAAACATCTAGTGAAAGTAAATAATAATGTCAATATGACACTGGCTTTTATGTTTCCATCTCCTAATCTTAATTTTCCCCCTCTATTAAATAAGATTTGGAACTTAAATGGTGCGATAGTGAATATTGCCAACACAAGTTTTTATATTAAGCAAGACCATTTCACTCAGTTCCTGCCACCCTGCCCCAATGAGTTTTACTATGGTTTTATGTTGTTTTTTTTTTTTACTTATGTTTTTATGTAATAATTGATTGCTTTAGATTTAACCATCAGAAAAACATCAGGCAGCAAAACCTGCTGCATCTAAATATAAGGCCATAAAGTAAATAGAAAAAGTGTAATTGATATTGAATGACTTAGGATCAGCTCCATTCATACCTCATTGCAGACATCTGGCAATCTTAAATTTCATTGATCTTGAGTAAGACTACTTACAAGGATTGTTACTTATATGCTTTTTTTTCCTTTCCGTAGAGTCAAGAATTGCTTTAAGCCTGAATTATTTGAAGGCACGCACTTGCTGCATTTGATTTTGACTGCAGTTTCCCTATCTGCCTCACAAAGTAAATTAGAAACTTTCTCATGTCTAATGACCTTAAGGAAGGCCAGTTTACAGTGAGTTGCAATCTGCATGACACCACTGTCATAATTCAGTTTATTTGGCAACACTGGTTTGGAAAAGCCTCACTTGAACTTGTCCTCTTTATGTAAAGTAACTACTTTCCTGTAAGAGTTAAAGTTGAAATACAGGCCACTGCGGTCCAGACGATCTCTGTGCTATCACGCATGTTAATTATGCTTCATCCTTTATCTCATATGTGATACATTCATTAGGATGAAGCATGTATTGCTTAATGAGACATTTGACTTTATTATTGTTTCCCAACTGTTCAGGGAAATTTATATTTGTAAGTTTAAAGCACAGCCAAATTGACAGTGATAGACGGTTTGGCATTAACCACTTTTTTCCAAGATTTAGTCCAACAATGTCTTATTGAGTACAGCTGCAAAATTCAGATCTTACAGATGGTCACCACAATTCTTGGAGACTAAAAAACCAAGACATTGGTGCCAGCTTATGTAATGACCCTTACAGTACTGACATGTACAAGAAAATCCACGTGTCTTTACTGTGATTTTTTTTCATAAGTAGGCACACAGCTGGAAAGGGAACTTTAGCTGTATAACGGTCACTAAGAGGCTGGTGTTACCAGAGATGAATGTGAGGGTATACACTTTGAGTCCCTGATTGGAAAGCAACAAAAACAGATTGTTAATGATGGCTTTCTCATGGTAGTGGGAAAGAAGGACGGCAGACAATCTTTGCTAGCTTAGTTTCTCTCCAAGGCATATTGACTTTCTCATGGCAAATAATTATAGGTTTTTTGCATCTGAGCAGATAAACACTGCTTTTATTTTGTGGAGGATGTTCTTCAGGGAAAGGAAAAAAAAAAAAAATCAAGCTGCAGTTAGTAAACCAGAATTTTTTCCCCTCCTTTCTGCATGACTAGCTCCTATGGCTATTAAATGTGCTCGTCTTTAATAGAAGACATAACAGCCTATAACGGTTTGTAACAACAAGTAAGAGGGGAGGTTGTTCCACAGCTTCTCATTTTTGCTCAGTACAGTTTGGAATGCATCTTCTTGGTTTTAAGGAATTGTCTAAAACTAAAAACATTACACAAAGAGAGCTCTGTCCCTGTTATTTAAATACTTGCCTTCGAGTCCTAATGGTCCCACTTCTTACTCAGCAACTGACATCTTAACGTGCTGCTGATTGGTGATTTTGAAGTCACAAAGGGACAGTTATGGACTGAAATAGAAAATAAGAGTTGCATAAACTTCGGTTACAAAAAGCAGATCCTATTCTTATACAAAAATGAGAGTTGCTGAGAATTTGAGAGGGACAGAACTGCCTCCTGACATAATGGTATCATTTTGTTTGATGCTTCTCTGAGACATCAGCACCTCCCTGAGAAGGAGGAGGCAACTGCATAATATTTTGAAGTTTAGATGATCCAACAGGCAGTTACACTAACGGCACAACCCTCTCCTTCCTTCAACCCCATATAACACTTTATCTAGATTTTGGCTAAGCAAGTTGTACGAGTGTAGATTTCAACATGATAAAATTATATTCCTTTTTTGCCCAGTTGCAGAGATAACTTGTTACAAAATTCTGAGAACTGAATTTCTTGAAGTGTTTTGTATTAATTAATAATATGTGTTTTAAATATGATTATTAGATGAGTTAAACTATTCTTGAAATGTTATATTCTATTTAATAACTAAGAATTAAACAACTAAAATGATAGAATTGAAAATTACATAGTCTCTCATCTCAATCTTATTTGGTCTATTAATTGGAAAATATATAATTGCATATATCTGTATTTTTACAGATTAATATTTTGTTAGCAGGAAGCAGAACGTAGAGATACTAAGTTCTAGACACATAGCTAGACTCTGTCAAAACTCGGTTGAATAGAATAAAACAATGCCAATTTAAATCAGCTGCAAATCTGGCCTGTGACTGTTGTTTTTCATTTGGACAGAGGGATGTGCAATGCATCAACTGGTCATATCCAAAGAAAATTATCCAAGAGTTATTCAGCCAGAGAAATCATTAAGCTGTTTGATTTTGCACTGTATCCATGAACTTTACACACCATTGTGGGTAAACATACAATTTTTCTTCCCAGAAAGAAAAGAAGAAAATTAGCCTAAATGGTATACCCTTCTCCTCTGCCCTATTTAAAAGAGATTAGTAGCATTAAAAAGTCACCACTATGGTGCAAAATCAAAGGCTTTGGGGAGATCACCAGTGCCTGGAAAAATGGAGATAGATTGGGAGCAGGAAGGGAGGTGGGAACAAGACCATTCAGGATAAGAGTAACCCAGGCAAGGGGAAAGGGACCTGAAAGCACTAGAAGACATGAAGGAAGGAAAGGAGGTTAGATGCAGAAGCAACACACTTTGTAGGTAACAAAAATTAGGCCTTAGAGAAATGTGCATTCAAGAAATGTTATACACATTCATATACGGTGTTTGGGTTTTTTCTGGAGGAAGTTTTCCAGAAATTTGCCAGAACCTTGAATGTTTTCTGTTCTCATTGCTCTTCCACTCTTCTCTACTTTTATCAATCACCTCTGTCTAAGCCCTCTGGTTCTACCAGCAACCACCTGCATGGGGAAGCCTGCACCACTTCACTGAAGATGTTGAAAACAGGACGTGCTTCCTGGTTCTTGCCAGTCCCATTCAAAAGGCTCACATCCCACACGTCCTGGTCCTTGCCAAACATCACCATAAATATTTGGGTTACCAGTTACCATAGTTACCTCAGTAAACAAGCTAAATACTCATACACAGACTATTAATTATGAATATTCTACAGCATGAAGTACTACCCCATGAATTTCCCACAAGACCTCCAAACATCATTGTTGACAGACAGCAAGGAGCCCCTTAGCTCTGTGAGAGCCGCATGCTGTGGCCACGTCACCCCACAGCTCCCTGTGCCTTGGGCTTGGCTCCAGGCAGCCTCTGCAGGGCACCTTTGCCTCCCAGCCCCAGGAACCCCTTAGATGCACCACCATTTCAGGGGTCCACTCCTGGTGGCAGCCTCACAGCTGCCTGAGACAAAGTACAACCACTTCCAACTGGGCTAATGCATGCTACAACTTTCATAGAACAGAAGGAGCTCCTAGATCTCAGTCTCTTGTGTTTTCTTTTGCCTGAGCTGCCTCTCGCTGCTGCACTCCCTGGGGATCGTACAGAATTTTTTAATAGTGTTGGCACCGTGACTCAGTACTAACCAAAATATCCACATTACCCTGCTATCTTTTTTTTGGTAAGCACTTACTTATTTCAACACCTTTTTCTTACCAACCTCCTAGACTGAATAAAAAAATATTTAGAACTTACCCCATTGTACACAGAAAACTCTTGAGGTGTTTACTGAATTATTGCCATCTGCCAGACACTCATTTAAAATACATCTCATCTACTAGAAGTGCAGTTGATTAAATGAGATCTCAAAATGTATTCTTACTGTCTGAGATTAAGCCAAATATCTCTCTTTTTGGGGTGGTTTGTTGTTTTTTTTTTCCCTCTAGCCTAAGCTGTACTTATTCCAAGGAGCTGATTTTTCTATTTTACTGACATGGTGTCCTTCGAGATTTTTTTTTTAAAATCTTTGGCACAAGCAAAAGCCTTAAGAATTTTCTTCATGTTTGCTGTTTATCTAGGGCCAATGTAAACCATCTATTGTATATCCCAATCCTTAAATGACCCTTAAATGTAAATTTAAACACATTTTTTTCAGAATAAATACTGTTGATGGCAAAAAATTGATCTAGGATTGCTAGGGACTAATATTGTGCTGTAATGACCATGCTACTTAAAAATATTCAATCCATTTTACTCAGTCTTCTCCTTCACAGGAGTTCCAGAAATTGCAGACTATACTCTTGAGGAATCTAGATGAGTTTACATTTTTTGTATAAATTTGAAATATGTAATTTCTCACTCTTCACATCACTACATTTTTGCCATACACCTAGAACAGTGTTTCTCCAGGCATCAAATATCCCTTGGGTTTGTATCCAACTTGAAATTTTCACAATTGTCACTAAAAAGTAATCTTTTAAAAATTGTTTGCCAGATGCCCATTGCTCACCAGCTCCTGCCTACAGTCCCTTGTCTTTCTGTTCCACCGCTGAACACCCTGCCCTGTATCTGTTTATTTTCTGATTATTGTTGTCCTCTTGCCTTTCATTGTTCCCCACATCATGGACACTACTTTGAGCTGCAAGTCTCTGTTCAGTTTAAAATAAAGAAACTTTCCATTTTCTTCTGGAATGACAATTCCACCACACTCCAGTGTTCTCGTGTCCATTGATCCCTGCAGATACTCCCATTCTAGTGATCCTGATCCCCCCAGAAGTGTGGAGGTGGGTGCAGCCTGTTTGCCTATTGCCACTGGCTGCGGGAAACCCCTGGAGAAGCATTCGGGCACAGGCTGGACAGAGAGGGAGCCAACAGATGAGGCAAGTCAGTAGACACATGGCAAAGGCGTGACACTGATGCATGGTGAGGCCTCAGCAGGGATAGAAACAAGGGGTTTTTTTCCCCTAAAGGACCACGTAAAATTTGCTGCAAAGTAGAAAGCAATAGAAAATTTCTTGACTGAGAGTGAGGAAAGGGAACACATCCGCTCTTTCAAAGACAAAGAGGGCTGGCAAAGGTTACATTCTGACCCTTTTATTTCCATCTGCTTTCTTTTCAGTTTTTTCTGTTTCATCAGTTACCTTGTTCCAGATATTATGCAAACAAATCTGATTTTTTAAACTTTTTATTCATGTTTGCTTTGAACAAGGGTGCAGACAGATCTCAAAATCTTGGCTGACTTTGGATCCTGTCATCCTTCCTAAACTAACAGTGCTCTTGTCACCCTGTCTGCCAATGCACTGATCACTCTTCTGGCACTTTCAAACCAGTGCATGCTTCCTGCAGAGGCTGACCACTGCTCTGGTTTGTATATGCTGTGACAAACATGACAACACGATATACTTTTTCTTGTGTACTCAAGTTTCCTCCACTGAGCTATTTTGGATTCTCTATCATCTCCTGCATGTGAGAAGATAATTCGCTTTCTACACCTCCCATCTGAATCCCACTAACTGGCCAACCTCTAATTATTTTATCAGGGGTTTGTTCTGGTCCTGCAGTAGTCTCCAACAAAATTTTGTCCTGGATCCCAATTCCTGTCTTTTATTACATTTTCAGCACCCTCCTTTCACATGGTGTTCAGAAATCTCTGACTGTATTTCATAACTTTTGTCTTCTTCTTTCCCTCCCCTGATCAACACCACTTAATTCTTGCACAACACACAAAAACCCAATACTAACATACTTAGGAGACAGTCTGTAAAAGTACAATTATTTAAAAAGAAAAACGGGCCAAATTCATTTGTTAAGTAAGGAAGTCTCACTTCTGGAAGAAGACCATTGCTTTCATAATGAATTAGTTTGATAATTTTCATAAACATAATTTTTGAAATACAAGAGAAAATTAGAAAAAAATTATTTAAATTGAACCACGAGAACCAGAAAAGAGAAACCATAACCCAGAAACTGCTAATTTTCTTTACAGCTATATAAAACTTTTCCAAGTATTTAATCTCTAAATGGAGGTCTGGATGATGACAAAAGATTATATAGGATGGCTATTATTTTATGTGGATATCTACAGTAATCTACACCATGTTATGGAGTTTTTCTAGAATTGATCCCCTATGGGATCTTTCTGGAGTTTTAATTAAAAAAAACCAAAAAGATTCAACAGAAATGTTATAAGAGACTACAGAATTTAATTTAGATAGTCCTATAGGATTTCATTCTTGCATATTTTTACTGACATATTTTAATAAACAGTTATGCAGTGTCCCTGTTTTAGTTAAAGGATATTACCCCACAAAATGGAATCACAGAACCATAGAATTGTCTAGGTTGGAAGGGACCTTTCAGATAATCTAGTCCAACCATCAACCTAACACTGACAAAAACTGTCACTAAACCATATCTCTAAGCACTATGTCTACCTGTCTTTTAAATACCGCCAAGGATGGTGACTCAACCACTTCTCTGGGCAGCCTGTTCCAATGCTTAATAAGCCTTTCAGTGTAACAATTTTTCCTAATATCCAATCTGAACCTTCCCTGGTGCAACTTGAGGCCGTTTCCTCTTGTCTTATCGCCTGTTACTTGGGAGAAGAGACGGACCCCCACCTCGCTACAACCTTCTTTCAAGTATTTGTAGAGAGCAATATAGTCTCCTCAGCCTCCTTTTCTCCAGGCTGAATAATCCCCATTCTTTCAGCCACTCTCCTTCCTTGCCTGTCCCTTCTGAATAGTTTGTAGCGATCTAATGCAGCACTCCAGTCATGCAAGTCATGCCACCACGTTTCCGTAATGGTGCCTATATCATAGTTTTCCTGCTGCACAATGACTTCCCGCTCTTCCTGGTTGTTGTCCATGCTGCACACATTAGTCTAGAAGCAGTTCAGCTGGGCTACTGGTCCTGCTGTCTTTTTGCTCAAAGAAGCCTTAACTTCTACCTGACCATTCCCAGGCACAGCCATAGTTTCTAACCCATCAACGACCCTTACATCTCTGCTGCTGGTTACATCCCCCTCCCCCTTCAAATCTAGTTTAAAGCCTTTTTGATGAGCCCTGCCAACTCCTGTGCAAAGATCCTTTTCCCCCTTTGAGACAGGCGTACCCCATCCATCTCCAGCAGACCTGGTGTCATGCTGTGATCAAAAAAAAACAAAGTCCTGCCATTGACACCAGGCTCAGAGCCAGGTATTGATCTGCTGGCTCTTCTTGTTGCTTCTCTCATCCTTCCCGTGACTGGAATGACAGAGGAGAACACTACTTGTGCTCCTGACCCCTTAAGCCAGTCATCCCAAGGCCTGGAAGTATCTTTTGATTGCCCTTGGGTTTCTTGTTAACAGTTCATCTCTGCCTGTCTGAAAAATTAGTAGAGGGTAGTAATCTGAAGGGCTTACCAGGGCTATAAGTACTGATAAAAATGGTATAACAAGCTCATTAAGATAATACTTTACACTGTGAGATTCACAATATATAGGGAAGAGAGAATTGCTTGAAGTCTCTGAAAAATAATTAAATGAGAAAAGAAATTGGGAATTATCATGGTCTATTTTTCTTTTACAGATTTCCAAACCAAGAAATCCCTGCTTAAATCTCTGTCAGTATAAGTATCTTATTATTACACTTTTTATTTTTTCTTTTAGCTCCATGAGCTGTTCTCTTTAAAAAAGATTTTAAAAGATCTTTTTTTAATAGCATGGTAGTTTAAATTATCTTGTTTACAGTTCTAGTAAAAAGTATAGATGAGTGGCAATGCTGGTTTTTCAATTACACTTCAGTAATTTGATTTGTGGCATAATATTCCATCTCTGCCTCATGCCAGAGGGAAAATCAACTATTTTCCACAATAGATGGAGAAAGACCCTTTCCTCATCATGGATTAAAAGCAAATAAATAAATAAATAATCCCTCTTTTGGTACCATTATGAAAACTCAACACTTGGAGCCATGACACCCATTAAGGTTGGCTCACAAATGTGTCCCAGAAGACTCCTTATTGCAGATGCTTATATTTTCTGAAGTTTTCACTCAAACTAAAAAAATCTAAGTGTCCAGTTTTACCTACTCTCAGTTGTATTCTTTACATGGGAACCAATATTTTCTTTTTCCAGTGAGAAAACATGCATCAGATCCAGGAGCGTTTACATCACCACCAGCAGTTTTAGGAGAACCTACAGATCCTGAGTCTTACAAAGCAAGCCTCAAAGCTTTTGTAAGAATCAAAGTACATACCCTCCATTCAGGCATGGAGTGAGGTGGCCAAATAGCCTAATTGCAAGCATTTCATCAGAAGGCCTGGCATGGGGTGTGCGCTTGCAGTGGAGATGAGAATGGTGGTTAAATCCGCAGTGCAGAGCCCTAAAGGAAAAGACTGAGCACAATGGGAGGTTGGTCAAATTAAATCAGGGATCAGGTAAGGACTAGAAAGGTTCAAGTGGCTCAAAGTACCCAGAAGTACTCATCTCTCTCCTCCCTGACAATATCTAAACTTACATTGAGTTGCATCAGCTGATATTTCCCACTGAATTTCTGTGGAATTTGGATGAGTCCCCCCTAGGTCCTGAGAAAACCATGTTAAAAATGTTGGAAAATCAATCTGCATATAAGTGAGGATATCTAAGAGAGGTTACAACTACATGGGCTATCTTTTAATGCAATTTTGATGATATTCAGTTTTCAAATACCTCAGCTTTGTAATGCAAGGATGCTTTCAAATAGAAAATTTTCAAAGTAAGCCACATAACGTCAATCATCAAGAATAAAAGCATGTAGTTGCACTTTCTATTAACAGATGGAAACAGCAGATGAGCCCAGATAATTTAATAATCCCTGGCAATATTAATTTTAGATCTGAAACATTTTGAGAAAAAACACATTGGATTTTCCCCAAGGACATCAATAAAACCAAAATCAACTAATTCCCAAATAAAACAGTCTAATAAGCACATCATTAATTTTGCTGCTAATTCTTGCTGTAATTGGGTACAGTGTCACCTTGACACAGAATGCTGTTACAGCAAAGTAAACTACACAAAGAGAGCCATCTGCATGTAATAGAAATTAAATCTACTACACTGTGGTCAGCATTTCACCAGGCAATCATTTAGAAAGGCTGTTATGAAACACTGCAGGCTCCGGCTGGGATCCGGTTCCTATAAATATGTGGCCCGTGTAATTGTTTAAAATCATAGCTGTGTGATATGCTTTATTGAAGAGAAGTACAGCAATGAAATCAAATGGGCAATACATCCAGAGTAATAAACAAAAACAACTGAAATGAAGATCCTCGTTCTGTTCAGGATTAGAAAGCAATAGTGCCAACAGTCTGATAGCTACTCATTCCACGTCTTTCCCTGCTATCATTCACAACTGTAGAGCCTGTTACTGAGCCTGCAATAGAGTTTCAATGTGAAAATAAACAGCACTCAGCTCAGATATTACATGGATGTTATACCCACAGTTTAAAGTGGTAGGACAAAGTGGCCTATATATATTTCAGTGTTTTGAAAGAATCAAAAAAACCCACTTCCTATAGGAGATATTTCTTACTAATTCTTATTCAACATGTTGTAAGATTATGACAGAAAACACAGATACTTTAAAACAGCATAAAATAATAAAATATTTTATTATTACACTTTTTCACTTTTTTCCTTTCTTTTAAATTTTTGTTTAAATCCATGAGCTATTGTCTTTAAAAGGATTTAAAGTCTCTTATTTAATAGCAAGGTGGCTTAAATTATCTTGTTTACAGTTCTAGTGAGAGGTATAGATGAGTGGAAATGCTGTTTTTTCCAGAGTGCTCTCCTAGCTGTCTTCTCTAACTCTCATCTTTCAACGTATCTGTCCTCCCTCCCTGCAAAGAAAACACTCCTGCCTGACCAGCCTCCCTTCAGACTGCTTCACTTCTAATCTCATGGCAAGTACTTCTTCCTCACCTGTTGAAAGAAACAAACAAACAAAAAAAAACCCAAACCAACCAAGCAAACAAAAAAACCCCCCTCAACATTAGCAAACCTGAATGACACACAGCATTGCCGCTTCCCAAGATACCACAAGGCACTCACAGCAGCCAAACTGAACCACGGGACATCGAAGCCACTTCCCAGGTGACGCACTCGATACTAGCGTGCAAAGCCTGGGGCCACTAAGGCTGACATCTTTACTCATCCCCCTTCGCTTCCCCTAAATTCCCTTGGTGTTTTTGACCACTGTTGCAATGCTCTGGACTAACACAAAGCTGTGTGGGTATTACATACTTGCCACGGTCAGGTCCTGGGAGGTCTTCTACCCTGGCTGAACTCGGGAATCCCAGATGGAGGTGAGACGAAACCCTTCATGCTCGGCTCAGGCCGTTATTTGTGTCTCATAGACATTTGAAGGTACAGAAGTTGTGGCACCTCTGTGGTTTGGAAGGGTTTTTGTGGGCTGCTTTCAGATGTAGGTATTCATTACCTGAACGATAACGAATCATTGCTGTTATGGTATGGCCGCAGAGTAAATGATTACCAATTCAATATGTGCTTCTCCCTCTGCCAAGCTGCTAAAAGAGGACAAAGATGGGCCAGGCATGATTTGACTCCCCTGTTGTGCCAGTGACTAAAATTAATCTAAAATTTTGGTAAGTAAAATGAAGCAGATGGTTGTCAAGGTTTCCCTAGCAGAGCAGCCTGAGATTTGCAAACTGCATGTTCAGACTTAGACCAAAACCACAGAGCATGTTGGAGTTCAGCTTGGATTTGAACTTTTCCAGAAACAGCAGAAACTTGATATCACTTCAGATCAGGGGCAAAACAAAAGAAGTAAAATCTTCATTGCAGAGTTCAGCTTGTGGTCACGTCTTGAAAGAAGGTCATGTTACTAGGGAGTGCACTAAAAGCTTCACTCATAAGTGAGTTAAGATATCATGAGGAGCATAAAAAGCTCACTAATATTTAACCTAAAAACATTGCAGCCTGGTAGTATTAACGAAATTAACTTTAATTAAAGTTTGCTAAATAGGTAGCTAAAGATTGCTAAAACATCAACTGGGAGAACAAAGTAATTCAGCTCAACAGAAAAGCACCAAGAAACTCTTCCATTGCTTTTAATGGTTTGGGTGGGGTTTTTGCCGTGGAAATGCTAGCTGCATATTCATCTATATAATTTCATTATATTGTTTTAAATGTGATATTTTTTGGCTTAAGAAACACAGTATTTGTGACAAATAATAATATAATTTTTAATAAATATTTACACTTATTTTTTATTTATGAAATAAACAGGATTTTTTATTTCCACTTTAATGTATGCTACCATGGCATTTGCTAAACACATAAAAACTTTCCTTGTAATCTGTTCATTTTGATAATAAACTGAAGGCCAGAAAATTGGCTAAAGGCTGCATCAATGACTATGGAGTATCCATCTTCAGAAGTGTGGCACATTTATTCAAAAGCCTGCAGCCATTTCTGTGAGACTTGATTAAGGTTCTAAGCTAAAACCTGACAGAGTCATTAGGGCCTAACCTCTCAGGTACCGACAGTTTTATCTAGTACAGAATAGACAACCATAGACCGATTCAAAACTTTATATATTAGAAAGGTAGTAATATCAGAATGTCTCTTACTATGCGTTATCCTTCTTTCCTTTCTTGTTAGGAGCAAAGCTTGTGGATAGATCAAAAGTAATGGTAAGCACAAAAAGGATAAAATAAAAATTACGTTAATGTCCTTAGCTTAAAAAAATATATCAATCTTCTGAAGAATTTTTAACCCTTTGTATGGTGGCTTTGGATGATGTTGTTTTGTATATGTTTGAAGAAAGAATCACACATTAATTATGTTATTTCCCAGTTCATTCCATTTCCCAGAAACACCCCTTCCTCCCTTTTCCACCTCAAAGTTTGCTCTATAATCCTGTTTTTCAGTGGCAGCCCTGTGTGAATGAGACAGAACAAACCTTAGTTAAGGAGGTCTACTGCTTACAACATGGTATCTTTAAAAGCTGGTTCTGGCAAATTTAAAAGTCAGTCACTGAAAGCAATGCTGGGTAAAAACTTTCCACAAAGATGGTCTTGACCTATGGAGGATCAGCAGATGTGGGGCAGGAATAAGACTGGACTCCTGAGGAGTCTACTGACTTCTCTCTTGCACCCAATAGGGTTGTTGGAACACCCAACCCACAGAATCATTTGCATGAAAGACAAAATCAACTAACTCACTCTTTACAATTCTAAAAATTTGTTCAAAAAACCAAGTACTAGGATGTACATATCTGAAAACACAGACATAAAGAAGAGAACACATTTTGCAAATAACTATAGCTATCTTGGCTTAAGTTGTGAAATGCATTGATTTTTCCTCTAACAAAGCCTCTTCAAAAAGTGGTGTTTATTTTGACAAAACTACCCTTCCACTTTAACTCTGACATGTTGCAATATATGTTTTGTTTCTCCATAAGACTGCCTTACCCATTTTAGAATAACAGCATGTTACACATATCTAGTATCATAAGAACTGTCAAATTGTAGCAAACCAAAATCTTCTTGGTTTAGCAAGAATTTTCCATTCTTGATCAGTTTCTTTGAAATTCCCCTTTATTCTACACTGAAAATATTCCTATTTTCTCCTATTTTTTTTTCCACAAAGTAAATTTGACATAAACTATATATTATATAAATTGACATTCAAATATGTAAGCTTGTAGATTGCAGTAAAAGTCTGGGAGGAAAACAGTATTTCACAAGATTCACAGCAGCATTAATCTGGCAGTGATGAAGAACACAGCTCTTACACCTAACTCATCTGGTTACTTACTGTGCTATTGTAAGGTCTTCGGAAGATCTTTAGGGGCTTTTATGTTTGAAGTTATGTATGTATTCATATATATAAGTATTTGTATTTATACAAACACATATATAAGCATTTGCACAATTAAAGACAAGAACTGGAAATTAATGTGTTTGATGATAACCCCCACACTTGCCTTATTCTTAAGAAGCAAAAGGTTCATATTCTTTTTTTCCAAACTGCAGGTTGACTTCATATAAATGTAGGTAATTATATTATTATGAACTTTACTTAAACATTTTTCCTATTCCAGAGGGGGAGAAACAAGAATTAAAGAGATTCCCTATAGATGAGATTAGAAATGTGTTATGCTAATTCTTATAGGGAAAGAACAACGTCTGCAAACCTTGGGGGAGATAAGTGCCTACGTTATCTGCCAAGTATTTAAGGGTACCTATGGGACAATCACAAGGAGAACCACTGCCAGCTTGAAATAATTTATTATTCTCTGTCAATAACGGTTATTATGAAACAATATCAATTAAATTACATGTATAATAATCCATTAAAGGATCACATAAAAATGTACTCTCATACACCAATGTAAATATATACCCCTCCAAGGACCAAGTAATTAATTGCTGTTAGCAGTTAATAAGTTCCATGACTTTGAAACACACATTTACTAGAGAAGGACTGCTTTCTCCATGCATTATCATGAGCTCCACACACATCAACCATTGGACATGAAGTCAGGCAGCAAGTACTTGGGAAGCTAAAGAGGATGCCCTAAATGTCACAGAAGGTCTAACATAAGTGCGCTGTGCACGTATATAGTGACACAAAACACGGTTCATTGCTTCTCTGGCAGCTGCTGAAAATGCTGACACAAGATAAGAGTGACTGAACAACAGAATTATGCCACTTTCTCTCTTGCCTTTCCCTGCACTGTCCTCAATTGCAAGTCTTTCCTGTGCCTCTCCCTTTTAATTACACTAATAGGCTGCTAATGTGAAAGCTCATCATTTTTGTCCACAACCCAAACCTCTCTCACCAACCCCTGCACTTATGCTTGTTTGCCCAGCCAGACCATCCAGACACCAGCTCCAGCTGCAGCTTCCAAGGGAAATTGATAAAGCTGTCATAACCTGGCCTGGCCCAGCCAAAGGCTTGGCAGTCTGTGGATGGACAGACTGCATCCTACAGTTCCCACAGGCTGGGCTGCAGCACACACTGCCCTTCTCTCCATCGGAACCATCTTTCATACTAAAGAGTATTTTACCCACAGCAAAAGTCAGGAAAGCCCCTGACCGCACTGGCAAAGTCTCAGAAGAAAAGCTACTTATATCTAATGTAGTTGAAGAGGAAAGAAGTTTGCGGGAGGACTTTGACCCAAGAACTTTCCCAGAGCCTGTATTTTCATTGCTGCTTGACATGTTTCCTCCAACCATCAAGGAAATCCCTCACACAGGATCCTGACTGTGCCTGGAGTTCCCAGGACTTGAGATGGCCAGAGGCAATGGTGCATTAGGGAATTAATCCATCAGTTAGTGGCAGAGATGAAGCTGGAAGCTTTACAGTCTGTTTGAATGTGTGGTCTTATCCTGAGTTAATGTACAAATTTGGAGGATACACTGCCTTTGGTCTCTTTTTGAAGTCCTAGAAAATAGCACACGGGCCTGCAGCAATGCACAGGCATTATTAACAGGAATATTGGTCACGAAGAATTGTGTGGGTGGAAGAGGTTGGATAGTCAAGACAGCCAAGCCTGTGGGACACCAATTCACTTTTCCATGTGCATTTAATCTGCCATAGCCACAGACTGGTCCTGAGAGAACACTGTGGAAATCAAAAGTACATTTGGCTTGCCCTCAACCAGCATTTCCTCAACAAATGAATTGCTGAGGACCATAATGGCAGCCACACAAAGGCAGTAGTTCCAGACAGTCTTTAAAGGGAAGCTGGGACTGATTCATAAGAAGTATCTAGTCTGCCTTTCATGAGGTTTAAACACTTAGGCTTCAAAAAGGTCCTATAGCAGTGGTGCTTGGCAGTCTGGTTGCTCTCTCAGCAGAGACAGATGCTCCACAGGAAGCAATTAAAGCTTGTGAAGAAAAAACAATTAAGCCCTATCAAGTGAGGTTCAATAAAGGATGTCATTTCAAGAGCAGAAAGGAAAGCCCTGTATAAACTAGTCAAGAGACCAGACTAATGGATGTGGCTGTAACTGTGCAAGCATGATTTTGGTGCCTGCAGAGGCACTGCTGGGGTGAGGAAGAGGGTAGCTGGAAGAGTAAGGAGGAATCCAGAGATGAAACATCAAAGGCTCATCTAAGTTCAGAGCAGGATACAGACACCACATCAGTGTGTGCAAGCCATCCCAGCACATAAGGTATTTCACAGTCAACAGGGCCAGCCAGGCCTGGGATTCCTGGGCTGCCTTGTCCTCCTGTTCCTACTGAAAGGAATGGCTCCTCACTGTCTCCAACAGCTTCAACTATACCAGTCACCATCTCCAGAGAGTTAGTGAAGATGGGCATGCTGGGCCACACAACCGTATTTGGGTCCGATGGGCCTCTATAGCAACAGGTAGATCTCTACCTTATGCCACCTTGCAGGAGGTGACCTTATCCACCTGTCTGACTTGCTCAAGGTAGAGCAGGGGACAGATGGACTTACAAAACACCACAGAGTTGATGGCCACAAGACTTGTTTGCCCCACTGCATGTATGTACATCGCTGAATCACGGGTCTGGAAGCAAGAAGCTCATGACAATACGCTTGCCCACTGCTGGACACCAACATGCTAAGCAACAGAAGCTCACCTGAACAGGAAAGCCCAGAGGTCATAGCCCACAGCTGCCCTCAAGGTGTACAGGGATAGTTGTGGTGCCAGAAGCTTGGGGTGAATCTCCTTGACAGTGTGGCCTTCTGGAATTTGGCTCCACTGCAGAGGGCCTTTAATGCCCTTACCCTGAACTTCTAACCTTCTAGTTTAAAGGAATAAGGATCACAGTGGTGGAACAATATAAAACGACAAAGTATATAATATGCAGATACTTATGAAGATAAAGGAATGGTGTGCCATCCAATGACACTAGGAATTATAAAAAGAGGCAGGAGCATTTTTCTGACTTTATCGCATCATACCAAATATGGTAAAGAAACTGGGAAATTTCCAATACAGCAGTACAACTGGAAGGTAAATTCACACTTGCCCTAACAAATCAGGTCTGAAAAGCTAAAATGTAGAAGACAATCCCAAAGCAGCACATGAGAATTTTGGTCAGAAATTATTTGTATAAAACAAAGGTATGGCACTATTCTCTTTTCCTGCTTTATAAATTTGGCAATGTTTTTCTATCATATATTCATTACACATTGTTAGGACATAAACTATAACACCAGAATAAAACTAACAGTCAACAGCTGGCTGGATAAAAAATGGACTGCACGGTGGGAGCGACATTGTCCTAGGAAGCTGCATGATAAAGAATTAAGGAGACATTACTTGGACTACAGAAAAGAGAGGAGGAGAAAAAAAACCCAAAACCGAGGTCCTAGCACATTGTGCAGAATTCAAAACATACTATACAAATAGTTTCAGAGGTGGCTGCATCAAGTTGTGGGTTTGCAGTGACACCATCTGCCAGTTTTCACTGTCCTGTCCCAGTTTCCCAACAGGAAATGTGATCGTAGTCAACCTGCACAGGTGGCCTTGGCACTGGAAATTATTGCTTCTGGTATCTCAGGTCAGAAAAAATGGAGCAAGGCTCTTCAAGCAATTTGCAAAACCTTGAATTGTCCCTGCCTTTCAGCAGGCCTCAGTATGCACAGAACTTGCTTCTCTGTACGCTTGCACATAAATGGGTACAAACTCCCCATTAGCTCGTGCTTAAAACAGTGTTCTTGTGGAAAGCAGCCACAAATACTACTTTCCAACCACATAACACTGGATCATTTTCAGTCAATGCTCAAGCTGTGTGATGCCGTTGCATAAGGTGTGGGGAAAAAAAGCACAACCGTAAGAAGACATGGAGCTGTAGATTACAAACAAATTCAGCATTCTATGATCATATGATTCCTGGAAGACAGCATGCTTCTCAGGGCCAACCACAATATTTTTTCCAACTTTCCTTGGTAGGCTTGCTTACCTTTCAAAACAGCAACATGAAATTTGTGATTCCTAGGAAGATGACTGGATTTTAAGTTTTAAGAAAGAAAGGTGTTTTGCCATTATTTCTAGGCAGAAACATCTGAACATTGAAATTTACATAGCCCACATACTTCACACTTTTCCAGAAGGTTCTTTAGGAAAATTAAAATCACAAAAAAATAAAAATGAATTCTTAAAATCTAAGCAATTATAAGAAAAAGTAAGTAGTATTCAAAGACACAGAAGCTAGAATGCTCTATGTACAAATAACTACTCCAAGTTTCAAAAGTTTGCATTTATAAAACATAGAGGTAATGCATTTTTCATATATAGCATTAAACTCTCTCTTGCTTACTGTCTTTTTACTTTTTAATTAAATTTTGCTTTTTTAATTAAATATGGAGAGTCAGAATGTGTCCCTATTTAATCTAAATTCTACCAGACTGTATCTGAAGGTGGTTTTTCCCATGGGTTTACTTTCAGGCTGAGAAAAAGAAAGTTTTAAACGTTCTCTGCTTTGTAACAACTGAGAGAAGGGCCAGTGTCTGGAATGCCTTTGACATCTGTCTGCACTTACTTGCATTGTGCCTGAAATCCTGATGGAGATCAACTCGACATTTCCATAACCTCTGTCAGCTCTGGCAATCTGTATTCTCATCCAGAAACTGCAGCATATGAAGGATCTCCCCATTTAACCACCTCAGACTCTCCTCCTGACTCCAGAGCTACATTTTGAAGCATCAGTCTCTGCAGGAAAAACATTCAGCATACTCGTTTGCACATTACTGTCTGCATACCACACCATGCCTTGTGCACAGCAACACATATCAGCTTTCCTTTTCTAATGTGAATAGATGATACATTATTATATACATTATATAAAGCAAATATCACTTTATATATTATGAACAGTTTGTCCATAGTTTTTTCTGAAAAATGAAACCTATACAGTAGTATTTAGACACTTGATAGATACTGCTCTGTAGCATTTTCTGAATCAGTTAAAAGTTCACAGATGCTTAAAAAATTATTTTTTCAGAGCAGTTAAACATCATGCAAGTGTTTTCTATGGTCTGTGCTGTCATGCAAATTCAGGTTTTCCTGTTGATAATCTCACTCACATTAGCTTTCTCATTTTACACTGCCTTTCCAATTGCTTCCCAGTACCCTTTGCAACCATAAAGTTTGCGTATGAACACACCAAGGATCAGAACCCCTCAAGTATATTTTAATATCAGCCTGTTAAAGTCATAACAGTCTCTTGCATTTTTCAGCAGCGAATGCCTTTTACAAGTAATGTTACTATTTCTAAATGCTTGAATTCTACAACACGCAGTCTGCATTACTGCTTGTGATGATCATGTTTCTAGTCCAACCTTGATATAAACTTGTCTGCAGCAATACATTGGATCAGAGTCAAATATTGTTTAGAATATCGTGAGACATTTTCCCCCCCCCCTTCAGCATTCAACTTTTTAAGTGGGTAGGTCTGTGAGAGACTGAATCTATGATCCCGAGAAAACAAATCCCTGTTTTCCTAAGTTTCATGTAAATTCATTACGGTTATATGACTCGTGGCTTTACTGGCCTTACTGGTTTATTTACTAAAGTGCCAAGAAGCAATTAAACTTGTTTACTCAGATCTCTGGTCGTTTCTATCTTTTAAATAACAGTTCTTTTAACATACCTACATGTTTAAAAGACTATTGAATAATGGAATTTTCTATGCCATTATATTACTTCAGTTTCATACATCAATCCACTGCGATATTATGACAGCATCCAATCATGATGACACAGAACACAGCCTTCTCTAGTCTTTTTACAATATACATTAAATATTATGGCGATCTACAGGTACTATCAAAATACACACAGTGAATGCTAACAATCCTTAAACACCCCGAATGACAGATTTTAGTGTAGACGCACAACTTTAAAGAAGATAAAACAGACACGCAACTTGTAAAGTCAAGATTAACTTTTGATCATTAGACACTTCTATTGATAATCTGGAAACAGCATCAAGTTGTTTTTTGGGGTTTTTTTGCTTCACAGAAGAGTATGTCAGATCATCAGTTGAAACTACATAAATATTGCATCACTTGGGAATAGAGCATGGCTAAGCCCTGTCAGGCAAGCAATCCCATAGAGCATTTTCATTCTCCTGTAAAAATTCTCACTCTCACTTATCTCAGAAACTCTCTTACTTTTCTTTCTAAATGTAGTTGCTCATTTTACATCCCAAGTTTATCTGTCACAAATTACAAGTGATCATGTCATTATTTGACAGGGTTGAAGTGTCTCAGAAATTCAGATCTATTCTGGCTTCTTCATAGTATTCTAATACATATAAGGTTGCAAAATCACAGGAAACCCATTCCTGCATTGTTTAAACTGTAGGTGACTTTAATCTGCTATTATAGCAGCTCTCTTCCACTACAAAAAAAACAGCAAAGTATGTATGTGAATGATAATATTGTTCTAACATACCCTAAAAATTAATGATGAGCATGAAATAAACAGATTTTAACAGTCTAAGAACGCCTTTCAAATAGGTTTTGTTGGTTGGTTGACTGTCGTCCCCCCCACCCGGAACCATATCTTCTTTAGAATCTTATCACAATTCAGCACACAGGCTAAGTATTTTCTCAGTCTTTCCACAGTGTCAAGGATCACTTTACTTGAAAACAACAAAGTTCCCTTAAAGAAAATCAAGAACACCACAGAACATTTAAAATGCACAATACTTTTGAAAAGTGAACCAGTGCAGCTTCCTAGAGAACTCATTTAGTTATTTTCAGGGAAACACACCCAAAATATTCCAATTCAAATTTTTGTGCAAAAGCTTCAAAAAGCATCTTGATTTTACTGAATAAAATGCTTACAGAATACAATAATACAAGAAATAAGACTTGCAACAATTTAAATACCATGCATGGTAGAGCCCCAAGTAGCTTTTACAAATGTTCAATTGAATAGATTTTCCAAGTTGCTTTTTAGTCAGAAAAGTTTGTGTGTAGGATGATGCTGCAAAGGAAATGGAATTGATGAAAATTCTTAAGGGTCTATTCCAAGACTCCTGTTTTGAGAAAGCGCTTACCCTAACAAGATTAATTTACGTAAACAATTTATTAATAAGCATTTAGAAAGTATGGATGATCATTATTCTTTTTGTCACACTTTCCAGTCAATACGGGTATAAGCGCAATTAGCTATAGCATTTTTGTAATGGTTTAGTACAGAAGACTCTCCTTCTGGAAGCCTTCATCAGATAAACAAATTACCTAGGTCTTTTAATATGCTACAAACTACTAGAAATTAGGATAAATGGATGGAAACTGGAGCTTGTGGCAGGCAGGGAGATATCTTGGAAGAGGCTCACTGTGAGTTACCTACTCTGTGTAGCGAGGCTACAGGTGGTAGGGAAAACATTCCTTGTTTCTGGCTAGCTGAAGTAGTTCCAATAGCAGCTCTTGTGGACCGCAAGTATGGCAAATCTGCTTCTTGGCTGGCCTCGCACAATCCTGAGGTAAGCATAAAAAGTGATGGGGCAGAACAAGGGAAGTTACCAAATCAGTTAAGTTTCACAAAAAAGTGCAATGGTACTAAACTGAATGATGTTGGCACAAGATGACATTTTTCCCCCTTAAATTTTCTTAAATTTAGGAAGAAGCACTTCCTAATCTATTTCTGCTTCTTCTTCTTATTTATTGCAAGGCATAAGCATTGCTGAAATAAATACTGGAAAATGTGGGGAAAAGGAAAAAAAAACCCAAAAAAGAGTTCAAAAATTCAAATATACTGGTTTTGGTTGCTGTCATGCATATGAGCCTTAAAATAGGTTCAATCCATTCCAGAATTCACTGCAGGAGACTAAACTTGCAGAGTTTTTTCATCCCAAACTATATATAAATTAGACTCTCGGGAAATTTCTTACATGCAAACGGTAAATTGCATATTCATATGTTCAGAAACCTTTATCCCATCACGCACAAATATTATGCATGCAGCCCATGAAATCCACTGAAAGAGTCTCGTAGTTCCAGGGAGTGTTTTGGTCTGATGAATAAATAAATCCGCCGTTTCTTTAATCTATGCACTGACACTCACTAAATGTTGAAGCATCTCCACAAGGCTGCATATATTACAAATGTCAGAGTTTCATTTTGACAAAACTTTGCCTACCATTCTCAAATATCTGAACAAAATGATATATTCAAAATCCCATTCTCTGTTTTGCTGATGAGAATTGCTATGCACTTTTCACCAGCTGACAAAGCAACCTATGTCTCAGTCTCTCAATAAGAATATGTCTTAAAATGAAGGGAAAATGCAGGCTAATTATGTACCAAAGCTTACTTGCTGTCTTTTAGCTGAAGCTTCCAGAACACCTACTAGCAGATATTTTTGGTTTAATTTTATTCAGGTTTTTTTTTTTCAAAGTGTGACTTCTGCGTCCTCTGACTTTAAAAGCAACAACAAAACCTCTAAGTGTCAAATTAAGAAAGCTGAGAGCTTGCCTGCAATTATTAACGTATTTCTTTGCCTTAAGAGGGTGTCCAAAGGGTGATCACCTCTAGTGACTGACAGGATGTAATGCAACTAGGAGCATTGGATGGTTTGGCTGAAGATTTCTCAGGCAGTGGCACTCTTTTCCTCTGCTGAAAAGACTCTTTTTGTGAAGCAGAATTGCTCAGTGAGAATGAGACCATGCTTAGTTCCACAAACTGAAAAATAATCATCATAATGAAGTCTCAGAGCCAGCCCATTCCTTGGCATATTCAATCACCTCTGGGATTACACAACCACGCTTACTTGTGCAAGTGTGAGAATTTTATTTTTCCTTTCTTTCTTTCTTTCCATAAATGAAGCCAAAATGAAATGTAATTCCTTTTACCACATGAAGGATTTAATCTTTGCCAATTTGAGTGATTTGATCAACTGTAAGTTTAGCACAAATCACATCTGTCACATGGAAGGACAAAATACAGCCACTCAGAAATCAATCTAAAGTAAAGGCAATGGGTTAAACTTATGAGCATCCTGCAATGATACTCAGTAATTTATCAAATGTTAAAAAAAGAAAACACACAAACTCACCACGCATCAGCTTATTTGACTTAAGAATTCTAATGTAAGCATCTCAGTTACTCAGGCATGGTGTAATAAGTGAGTAGGAAGAGAAAAATACTCCATATCATACAAAAAAAAAAAAGAAACAGAAAGCAAGGAATCTTACTTTTAGGTGTTAATATAGCATGGTATGACACGCCAGTGAAGTAGCTGGACAGCTGACAAGTAGAACCAAAATCTAGTATTACACATTCACAAAGTGATATAGTCACAGTTAGCACAATCAGCAGTGTGACTGCAGTTTAAAAGTGTGGACAAATCTTCTCGCAGCACCCAACTGCATTGGTATTTTATTTTTCTTGGAGGGCAAATTTACAAGTCCAAAAAAAGTCTTGTTTACAACTCATTTAACACTTTATCCCTAACGCAATTGATGATGTTACTCTCCTCTTACAGGTTTCTGTCAAGTGAAATGCCTATGGTCACACAATTAGCAGAATCACTTCACATTCTCAGTCGAAACCAGCTATCAAGCTTTTTTTTTTGTTTTTTAGAAAGTTTAGAGAAATAATCGCTCATGTTTATAACTCACAGGAGATTACACATACCCCTTACTTGCCAGCCCTGATAGCATCCGTTCCCATAAAAACTGTCCAAGCCCTATTTCCACAAATGGCAGAGGTTAGATGGGTTTTGAGCGTTAGCTTGAAGAGAAATTTTGCAATGGAAGTCAATACCAGATGATTTAAGACTAGTTTTCTTCTCTCAAAAGCATCAACACCATATGCTGCAGCCTGTCCCATTAACACACCTGGTTTACAGAAGTTGCTTTCTAGGATTCAGGAAGACTTCAAGTACATCCTTTACTCCTTAAATAACCATTAGGGTCATTTCGTAGTGAAGCATATTGAGCAGCTACATATAAAAACAGAAGGCAATAAAAAAGAGTCCATTAAATCCATGAAGCACTGTGGAGAAAGTTACTCCCTAATTATTAGTATTAGGTAGCTGTATATAAAACAAGATTTTTCTCTGCTGATTACAGATTAGACCAAACTCAATAATAAAGGTCAAACATTGGAGTTATTCTACACTGGCTGAGACCAGATTCTCTCCAGCATAGAAGATGACTGACACATTTCAGCACTAAACCATTCTTTGCAGCAGGTTCTGCCCAACATTTAAGCACCTCCCCTCCCTCCCTTCCACTGGGCATTTTACTGAATGAACATTGTGTTCTAGGATGCAATTTATTTAAAAACATTTATTTTAGGCAAAATTAAACAGACATTTGAGATTACATACAAATACAGTTTCCAATTGAATCACATAATCTTTTCATTAAAAATGCACTGCTGTGTTGATTTAAGTAATTTTGTATGGATTGAGCAGGTATGTAATATTTAACCATGCCACTTGCAGTCAACTATCATAAAAATCATTAACGAAAATGGTTCCTTAAAATGTGCAAATATTATCTTAGTGTTACCATTGATAATAAATGACCACTAAATAGATGCTTATTACGTAAAGCTTTTTAAAGTACAATAAAAATACAAATTCTATTTGTTAAAAAAGGCCATTGCTATGGCTACTAAACATCCTCATTATACAAATTCCAAAATACTATATGACAAACAAAATTATAAAGACTTTTCTTTATGAAACATATACTATTCTATTTGTTAGTGATTTTATATATTTTTAATATATATATATTTATATATAATACTCTATATGAATGTTGAACACAGAATAAGAGAGAGGAAGACTAATGTAATGTAGAACATTAAGGCCCCCGTTCAGCAAGGTACCCGAACATATGTTAAACTCAACAAAGGAATAATCCCATTCATTTCAGTGGATTTCAAGGTATATGCAGAAGTACTTTGTTGAACAAGACATAAAGATAAACATGTGATGACAATTTGCAAAATGCATTTTTGGTGTAAACTGTAACTGTTAAGGATAAACCCATAAGTATCACAAAAAAACCTCTCATGAAAAAGGAAAGAAAAAATATTTTTAAAAGTATCTGAAATTTTTTCCACATCTGTATGTTTTGAGGGGAAAATATTTTTCAAGTTTTTGAATTGAACTAACATGGAATTTGGGCATCAAAACACTGATGATAATGATTTTCTGAAATAGGTTTAAGATGGTATTTTATTGCTTATGCTAAAGGTTAATGAAGAGTATGCATAGACAGGTCAGCGTTCAACTCACTAACAGCCGAAAATTTTGCTGTGTAGTTATTTCTGTAACATGAACAATCAGTGGGTATGAGGGACTTACTAACTTATATTGAATTCTTGCAGCAAGCTTCAAAATTATAGTAACACATATAACATTAAAGCAGATAGTGAAAAAAATTCTCAACAAAGCCTGACTGTGAACACTCAGGTGTTGAAAGTAACTTACAGAACTGCACACACAGTAAACAGAGTGCCTGCTTATACACAAAATTACATAAATTTCTAAGTAAATGTAAGACCATAATCTTCTTTTTAAGTTATGGTTATCATGTAATAAATTCCAAATTACATACTTTACAGTTCAGCTATAAAATATCAAAAAAAGGGCAATTACTTTGTCCATTCTGCAATTTAGCAGTTTTATTATGCTCTTAAACACTAATTAGCATACTAACAATTCGTTAGTTTCTAAAACATGAAGTAAGGACCTAGAAATCTGTATTTTATAAACTAATAACAACATATATACAGCATAGTAACCATACACAATAATGGAAATCAATTACATGGCATCCAGATTTATCTTTTAAGCATATATTAATGGTTAGTATTTTCTGCTTTTTCACTGCAATTTGAACTTTTTGTACTAGATATTAATAATTTTACTGCTTGAATATTAAATAATGACTTAAGAGCATAATTTCAAAATACTGCCAGGTAAAGTATTATGTAAAAATCATGCCTGCACATCTGCAAACAGAGAGAGGTATGTGTGAGCTTTCTGAAGAACTTCTCCAGGCTAATAGTCATAAAGCATAGTAAGCTCGGGCCAAAACGTGACAGAAAGAAACACAACAGTGTAATTTAATTCATATTTCATAAACAAATACAATTTTTTACATTTGTACAGGGAAAGACTGGAACTAAGTTGGATTTTCACAGAAGCAAACCTCACAAGAGTTTACATGTTGAAAAAAGCAATTTTTGGCACGTGGATAATATTTGTGAATACGTGTTCAGAATTAAAAAAAAAAACCCAAATCACTGTGAAGGAATTTCACATTTAGCTTCTTGTCATCAGCACCTGCTGTCTAGTGGGTCAAGACAAAATACTGTGCCTTCAAGAGTTAATCCCATTTTGAACCCCTCCTGCAATGAAACAAGACATAGTTACTAAAAAGGAAAGTGATTTCTGGAGGATAAAGCTCTCTTTCTAAGAACATCTAAATTTGAACTTATCTTCAGGCAGATAAACCATAACGATACTTCAGAGTGAATTCATAGATATTTGCATTATTTGGTCAGCTTTTTAATAAGTCTTAGTGGTTAACTTATAAAAGGATGTATCTTGTACAACAAAAGAAATGCAGTATGTATATAAAATGAAGAAAATACTATAGAATAAAAAATATTGAAAATTCATATACATAGGCTGATAGAAAAGCAAACAAGCTCGACTTGCATCATGCTGTTCCTGAGTAAAACTCACCATGATTTATAAGCAAGAAAGATTAGGGCTATACAAGCAAAGAGTTTATTATATTTACACTTTAAAGATTCAGATAAGTCACAGACATTGTTACTAATACCAGGTGTCTTCTACATTCAGTAATACCTTCTCTTAGAAGTAGTCCAACAATAAGTACAGCACTCAACTGCATCTCAGAGGTTTGTTCTGAATTGCTCCCTGTGCAGTTAAATTGACAAGTGTATGCCTTACAGCCTACTGCCACCTGAGCTTCACTAAAAAATGCAAATGAAATCATACGAAAAATACTAAAATCACATAAAATTTGTGAAAATGAATAAACTGTGCATTTCAAAGGCATGTAACTCGGTGAAATAAAATACAATGATCTTTAGAAAGTGCAACAAATTTCTTTAAAAGTTTGGACCAAAACTCCTCTTTTAGTCACATTAGTTTTATTAGTTGAAACACAAACATGGTTATCACCCCCTCTATTGAAAAGAAATTCATTCCACAAGTACCCATGTTTGGTTTTACAAAACGTACTTAGCTTGCACCTGTTCTAAAATGAGAACAGGACTTCTAATATATGCAAAGTGCTCTTGTTTTCATTTCTCTTTTTTCTTTAAAAGAAGCTGAACAATTGTGGCTTGACCTTCAAGAGAAAAGTCACCTTTGAGTCAAGGAAATGTCAGTCTTTTAGGTGGAAGTACTGTAAGCAATTGGAAACAAGGGCTCTGAATAGAAACACCATGAGAACATCAACTCCAGTGGCAGCTGTCACAATGTTCAGTTCAGGGCAGTCCTAATACACAGTTCACTTAGAGAATGCTGATTGCATGCTATGAAATAAGTAGTATGTGCTTTCATGAAGCAAATACCCTGTAAACAAATCTTTTTGTAAAGCAATCCGTATTGGGATCAGGCATAAACTCAAGCCTTTCCTCAAAATGCACAGCAGTACCTCAAGAGCATGCCTTTTGGCTTTAAAACAAAAATCTCAAGTCAAACCAGCTTAATATCAAACAAATTTAAACCGCAGGCTAGAATTTTGAAAGCTTATGAGTATTTAATGACCCCACCAGCTACTAGAGTAATGTTGAGAAATAGAATAAACTTCCTTGCAACTGGAAGGTTGCAAGGTTTAACAAGGACAACCAGCTTCATTCTTAGCAATCCAATCCAGAGAACCCTTTCACTGAACACGCATCCCATTCATGTCCTGCATGCCGGTAGATTTCTTTTAATCCCTGTTTGTTGGTGTCTTACATAGCTGCACTTCCAATGCCCTTTTTCTGGCTAGCTAAGAACAAATCAGTTTATGCATTTTGGAAGCGCACACATCTCATTGCTCTTCTGTTGATCATGTGGGGGTTTCTAATTTTTGTTTTATTCCATACAAGCTGATATTTTGTCACTTATCACTTAGCTTCTGCTTGCTATGATTTTACTTCGAACCATTTCTACTTTCTTGAAGAACAGCGGTCTCCTTTAGTTGTCCTCCTCCTCTTTTAAGCTGTGATATTTTGCATGTAAAACAATCACATTTTCACATATTTGCAGTGTGATCAATGTTAATCCATTAAGAGATTGCTGCACTTTATGTATCATAATTATTTAAAAAGCCTTTTAACTTTATTAACATAATGAACTATTGTCTGTTCTAAAAGAAAATAGTAATGTGGTCACCAGGTGCTGTTATCTGTTGCATACGGGAGAACCCAGCTTCTATTACAGGCAGAACTGTCAGAAGTAAAACCTACCACTGCAGTGCCAGGAAATGGAGTGTTAACACATGCATGCTTAAAAAAGGGCCATGCGTATAGCTGTCTATAACAGGAACACGACATTTCAATGTTCACCTGTTAAATCACACAAAAAAAGTATCATCAAGGACCAGATACTACAGTTAATAGTAAGCTGAAACTTTCATGCCAACCCCAGGGTCAAAAAAAGCCCAAGAACATAAAGAGACACCAAGGCAATCTAGATAGCCATCTGGGCATTTTTCAGATTTTAAAAAAATAGAAAATCCAGATTTTTTTCTTCATAAATATTTAAGTGGAGGACAAGAAGTGCACAGGCGTATAAACCAAAGTAAACGTATTGTCTCGACCAATATTCCCATTAAATTAAATGCAGGCCTCAAAAGGGAAAAGAAATCACAACTTTCATGTCTAGTAGACTCTTTGGCAAACTGATTGCAATGAAATTTCCAGAGATTCGGAAAGCACAGACTTCAGATATCCTACATCCACCTCCATTCCTAATCCTTCAGGTTTTGCAAAATAATTCCAAATGCTTAAATAATTTTTGGAATCTCCAAAACTATACTTTTGCAAAGATACGATATAATTTTAAAAAAATCCAATCACCTGTCAGTAGTCAAGCAAGCCGTGGGAAGACAAGGTTTTAAGAAAGGATTCTCCTTTACGTCCACAGCTGAAACTGTGATTAATGCAGATAATAGAATGCTGTAGTTCTCACAGCAATGCAGAACACTTTGATCTTTATGTCCACTTTCATGAATACAGTTTATATATACACCTGAACTGCACGTGTCTCAAGTCTCATGGCTCCTATTTGAAGCTTCTGTATGATTATTATAGTATCCATCATACAGCATATGCCCACTTTCAACTCTCCACTCCAAAACCCAGCATTTGCAGCTGTAATAACAATGAAGTCAGTTGGAATGACTGAGCAGATTATAAATTATGATTTGTTTTTATATTTTTTTCTCTAATAAACTCAATTAACATGTTAAGCAGAATATTTTTTCTTTAAAAATGACATATATAGTCAGCACTTGGTACACATTACATACTATGAATATTAAAAAAAAATCTTTCAAAAGTTTTAATATACAGCATTTTAATTAGTTTGCCTTGTAAAATCCAGACATTTCAGCTTCTAATAACATGTGTTCTTAACATAACACACCGCCTGTTCATTAAAAAACATGTGTGCTATGGCTTCCTGTACTTTAAAAATTCAGGAAACAGTAACTCCTGATGTGGTCAGAAAATTTCTTAAATGTGCTGATTTTCAGGGAATGAAGAAAAAGGCCATCCCCTGGCACTGGACAGGAGTGGGAATAGGAAGGACTATGAAGTGTGCATCTGCATTGTGCCTCACTTCTGCATTCGTATCCCCATGATGACACTACCAAGGTGATTTAAACTCAAGGATTGAACATCTTAGTTACCCAGAAAAATGATGGTATTGTACTAAAGGATATGACTGCTCTCTTAAAGAGAGGAGCAAAGCTTGTTTTCACTAGAAAAAATGACCTGAAAACAACCCTTCTTCCAAAACTTCCACGTTTTTTGTGTCTATGGTAATAAGACGTGAGCTATTCTGGTTAAAAAACGTAAAAGACAAAGAACTCCATTTTATCAGAAGACAAATTTGCCAAAGTCAACCTTATGGCTCAGAGCTTAAGTCACTTATCACTTCACAATGACTTCACTCAATGAGCTTAAGTCAGCGCAAGCCCCATGAACCAATGATAAATTTACACGTCTCCAAGAAGATAATTTAGAGGGCTGAGCATAACTTATTTCAGATGGAAAGGCGACAAGCCTACTGACTGCTTCAGGCCATGCAGGGAGAACGGCTTGCAGCTCCTGGAAGCTTTATGATATTAACTACCTTGAGATTTTAATAAATTATAGCAGCTGTTGCTGGCATGATTCATGATCCAGGGAAACTTCCCTTCACTGCAAGATTTCTGGGAAAACAGACAAATTCATTTTATTAATGTCTGGATACCGTCAAAATAGAGAGGATGAAAATATGTTTCAGCATAAGGGTGGGGGGAAACAGGAGGCTGGATAGTCATCAGAGAGAGGCCTGAACTGTAAAAGTCACATCTCAGCACATGTTTGAGTTTCGAGCTCTCCAAAAATTGACTGGACTGAGAAATGGAATAGAAGGAGCTTAAGTGTGAAATCTGGATCCTAACTAAAGTTTGGGACCTAAAGTTCCCCCAGAGGTCAGAGAAATTTATCTGATCTCACTAAGTGCAGAATATCAAAGGAAAAGCACCCACTACTTAAGTGTTTATTTCTCCAAAGCCTCTTCTGCTGTGCCTTCCTCTCCCACTTTGCTTACACATCACCTTCCAACGCACGCAGAGAAATAGGACAAGAGAGACTGGACTGAGCTGCTCCCACAAGCTGGTGCCGAGGCAGCTTGCTTGTTACTGAGTGTAGTATAAACTGCATTTAATACCCCCTCAGAGTAAATTTGTATTTTGAACTAATAAGATGTGTTCGTAAACAACTTACCTTTGTATATTTAATGAAATACATATTTACTGAAACTCGGGCTGTACTTTCATAATAAGAAGACAACAGACCCCTTCACTTTACATTCCAGAGAAGCAAAGACTACTAGATTTTTCTTTTTGTAGCGTCGATTTCACCTTCCTCTTTATAGGCTGTGTATCTAACAACTGTTACCTTCTAGCACAGTTTTCTTCTGCTTATTGCAAGTTTTAAATAATTATTATTGTATTAACACAAAAATCTACATATCAAAGGTTTTTGCTTAAAACATTTCACTATTGACAATTTGATAATGAAAACTGGTGATTTCACTAGTGCACATGGAAAACAAACAGGAATGAAAATGAAGGCTTAGTATTATTAACAGCTGGTAAGACAGACTAAAGAAAATTAAAATCAGCTGTCCCTACCTTAAAAATTGTAGGCCCCTAAAAATTAAAATGGCCCTGACTTCGAGTTGCATACATAAAATATAAATCTTAAAAGTTTATATATATATGTAGACACATATACATAAAAATAAAAACACCAGACATGAACACATGCACACTTCAATTGCAAATGCTTTAAATACCATTATTAAAATATGATATACCAACCATCGCTGACGCTAGGCACCAGGGAAAGCACAAGAAGATAAAAGAAGATATTAGGAAAAACATGCTGTAATCTGTATTTTGCACCAATCATCTAGTAAAATAACTGCACATAGCTTTTGCTTTGGTCACAGTCAGAATATTATTTTTCCCCCGCCTCACGCCCCGTCAGCTTTACACTTCTCAATTGGATTACACCTGAACAAGTTTTGTGTCTACATAAAGATGCACTAATTAAATTTCAGTGGAAATATCAAGGTATGCTAAAACTGATATGCTAGACTCTCCAATTGTAAAACTCGTTTATAAAGCATACAAAAAAGTTCGAAAAAACAAAATATGTATGTGCAGGAGGAATACCCAACCTATACAATGTTCTTTGCAATAAGACACAGTAGTGCCCTAAGGTTTGGGTGGGTTTTTTCTTAGTTGTTTGTCTGTTGTTTTTTTCAAGTGAAGACAGTAGAAACAATGATAGGAGTTTTTAATTTTATGACTTCAAAAATCTTTGATAGAGATTTCCACTGTTCCTCTCACTGATGAGGTGATAACACTTTGCAGCCTTCTACATTAACAATATAAAATTTACCCAAAAAGTTACCTGTAGTAAGAACTCCTACTGTGTGACATTTAGCTATAGTCACAGGATTCTTCCTAGTATCCACAGATACTACAGTATATTTTTTCCTAAAAAAGACTACATAATGGAAACATTGATATGTATCAATGTGAAGTGCTAAAAGATTTGCTTTTTGTGCTAAAGGGCTTGGTAATAACATTACAGCATTCACAAAACACAAGCATTTTTAATGGAATTGCAAGGAAACCAATTTTGGCTTTTACTGTTACTGGAAATTGTGTGGGCTAGAGTACAGGTAAGCAAGAATCTAAATTTCTTACTTCACAGTGAGCAGAGTTTGCCAGTGGCACCATCCTAACTGACATGGAAAGTGAAATTTCACAGTGAAGAGGAATTCAAAAATCTTACTTAGGTAAACTAAACAGTATTTTAATCTTATTTCAGCCATTTTGAAATGTTTCTCCTGCTCTCCAGGCAGAAGAGAGGAACTGAAGAAGCCTGAGGGCTGGCTATCGGACTTTGTGTGTTCTCAAGATACAAGAGGCCTAGAAGCCCTGGATCCTAGAAATTCAAGTTGTTCCCAGTATTTTCATTTTGCTGACAGGCTTCTGAAAAAAATACAGATAAGCAAGCTGGCAAGGAACTAGCAGTTTGGAAAGTCTGACTGAAGACAGTGATTTATTCCAAAACTTGAAGGCTTTCTCCTAGAATTGTTGCAAAATTGGGTCAATAACTGAACAGATACTATTGAGTGTTTCAGAATCAACAAAAGTTTTCTGATAAAAACACATCAGTTCAGAATTCTTGAATCAATTCTCAATAATTTAATTGTCCCAGAGTGCTTTAGTCAAATACAGCTATTTTTAAAGGCAGCAGAAAATTGGCGTGGCCCCTTAAGCATGTACTCTGTCTATGGCAATGCTTCAAGAAAACAGATTAACGCCACTGAGGAAAAGATCAGGGTATAGGGGGATCATGGAGATTGCTGGAACTGAAGAGCAACAGCATCAGAGTATCTGGAGGGTTCTTGCTCTCTTTTGCAGCTCGCTCAGTCCCTTCCCAGGCAGGAATAGCAGTATCCATTTTGATTACACTGCTGATAAAACCTAAATTAGTACAGGTGTTGGTATTAATACTGTGGGTTAACATTTGTAAGGATCTTCAGGCAAATTCAAACTCCAGCTCAAAGATGATGAGATATACTTACAATAGGAATACTCAGAATAGTTTTTTCTGTGTATTTGTGTGTGCAGTCTGGAATGCATTTTCAGAATACTGTAAACATGTATTTCAAGAATAGTCATACAGCCACAGAAAACTGCCTAATTGATAACTCAATAGTTACCTGCATCTCATCTAGTTTGGACTGAATGTCTGGAGGGAAATCTCCTGCTCCGCAGCTAAAAGGGTCAAAAGGTTCTGCTCCAAAAAGGTCTCTCTCTGGAACAACAGAAAAGTGAGTCATCGAGAGAAAAGATATGGGCTATGACAATAGGTTTTGAAAAAGTCAGTTTACATTCCCTTACAAGCTGAAAAATAGGACCTCCAGATATGTAACTGATTAACCACAACTTTTAACATCCAAATTTGAAAGCCAAGTCTTGATTCGTTTTCCAATGTTTAATACTGAAGTATTTTTCCAAGAACACCATCAACTTCTGTTTAAACCTCTATTTAGCTTTCATTAATGCTTGTGACTTCTACAGAAATAATAGGGATCCGATGAGAAGTTGTTCCGATTTGAACAGGGCAAATTCTTCTGAAGTGTGCTCCGGAATCATTGTGTATAAGAAGTTTCATAAATGAGGAGGGAATAAGTGGACATCAGTTGTCAAATTTTGACTTAGTATTATGTCAGAAACATATTTTTGCAAGCAAACTAGGCTTCACGTCCCCTGTCTGCCACTTCTCACTGTCAGGTTAAAGACATCTTTGTAAGGACAAGAAACTACTCTTACTCATGCAAGGTAAGGTCTTCATTTCACAGAGTTCCTCAATGCAAAAGTGGCAGTAACTAAAACTAATTGTCAGGGTTTTAAAATCTTGGGTAAGATCAAGTCAAGAAAGAAAGAATGAAAAATGCATAGGACCATGAACGGTCACTTACCCTAAAATTCCACTAAATCTGGATTCATAAACTGAATGAATGCAAATTTCCCTCTGTCAATACCACACAGCTTCTCACCTTTTCTGAACTGTAGTATGCTTTCTAGTCGTGAGGACTTTTGGTTTTTTGTTTTGTTTTGGTTTTTTTTATGTCTGGACAGGAAGAAACACCTCCAACACATTTTTTTTTTTCCTTATTAGAACAGTGTAGTGATGGTTTTTCATATCTGACAGCCCAAGTATTTCTGGGTTGTGGATTTTTGGTTGGTTCGTTTGGGGTTTTTTTTCCTTTCTCAGTAATGGGATTTTTTTTTTTTTGTCTACATGTAACCATGCCATCTATACAGACTTTCTATACCACATTGGGTTGAACTAAACCAGTAAGAAAATAATTTTGCTAACTCAACCATACTGATTGCAAAATTTAGAGAAGCAAGTTAATACAGTCTTGTCATTGGTGGAGAGAAAATTAAAAACATATCCTACCTCCTAACTGTCACGGTTCTCCAGCAAGAAACCTGCTAAACATACTACTTACCTTTAAACAATGTTAGCTTCAGAGCATGAGAGTAGAAGGGGCCCTTAGTATCTTCAAAATGACTAGCTAGTTTTCTGGATAAGTGCAAAGTTTTATGCTAAACATCCGAGATATGGAAGCTGACAAGTGACTACTTGACACAAAATCCATGTTGCTGCGATACCAGTCATCTTATCAATGCTGAAGATCATGTACATAGCTAAAAAATGTCTTTATTTTGGCCTCCTTGCAGTCAGAGTTTTAGACCTGTACTTATCTAGGCTCTTCAACATTTTATTGTGCATGTCAGTCTCCAAGGGTTTTGACCTTATCATTTAGGTGTTACGAGGCTGCACAACAGACATTTTAAATAACTAGCTACCAGCATTCATTCCCACAATAAAGTACAGAAACAAGCAGGAACTTGATTAATTACATATCTCAAAAACTGTGGCTAAGCAGCTATGAACTGTCACATGGGCCCAGGAGATGGCCCAGACTGGAGAGCCTTATTCCAAAAGCCTGCTTTAGCCAAAATAAATAAATAAGGAAATTAATTCTGGTCTTTCCTGGCGGACGCAGATCACCTGCATGCAAAAGAGACTTTAACTAGGATAATCTAATGCAAAAATCAGGATGTAACTCATCCCTGCCTCTTTCACAGCCAAAATGGGTCTGCTCCAGTATAACCAGTATACTTACATGCTCTGATGCTCCTACCATGTAACCTTTATATGTTTAGCAGCTTTGACTTTCAATCTAAACTCTATTGGGCAAAAAGTGATTATGATTTAATTGATTTAATTTTCTTTTTTTTTTTTTCCTCCCCTTCTCCATAGGTTCTTTTTACCCTTTAAAAGGAGCTGACAATTTGGTCAGACAGCTAAAAGCAGCCAGTTTCAACACCAAGCCTTAGCAAACATTCAAGGAATGTATTTAGGAAAAAAACATTGAGGACACAACTCTTGCATTTCTAAGTACTGAAATATGACTTACCACTATTTTTGAAAGCAAATATTTTGCACATTATTATGGATATTTTCTCATTCATGCCTTATTATTGGGCTTTTTTTAATAACAGCACTTCTGCACTCATTAGCAGGAGAATGCCAGAAGCTTTAGCTCCTTTAATGTCACCTGCCTTCAGGTGAAGGATTACTTAATTTCTATTGTTATTCAAGGCAGACTTCAAAATTAACAAAAGTGTAACTTATTCTAAGTGACAGAGCCTAATAAATCGTGTACAGAACCAAATTCAAAATAGAGAAGTGTTTCCTAGCTGAGTTTCTATGAAATATTATTTTTGGAACTGTCTCTATTGTAACTTGCTAACCATTTCAGTAAACCAGCTGAAAAAGTCCACAGTACAACTGCTTTTCTGCATTTAAAACTTGTGTCTTATATGAGAGATAGCAGTGCTAAGAGTCAAGGAAGGATAAAGTTCCATGAAATACTTTCAATAGCATCATCATATTTCTCTTTTGAACACAAGCTGAAGAACACGTGGAAACTGGATGAATACTAAAATTGAGTCACTGCAGAACGGCACTATCGCATGGGCTCTCCATAAGATTACCTGCTAGTGTTCATTCCACTGTTCACAGGGGCCTCCTTTTTAGCAGAGATGGGATAAATCAGTAATTTTTCATTTCAGGTTAGAGTATTTGCACGAAGATAAACTATAACAAGAATATCTTGCCTGGCACACTTCCCAAAATAATCGTAGCATAGTCAGGTATTTCTTTCTCCAATACACAGCAACCAGTAAATCTTTGAAAATGACCCTTTCAAAGAGCAGGTATAACTTCCTTTCCCTTTCCCATTCTTTTCTGGATGGAAATAAATTCACAGGTTGGAAAATCGACCAACAAATTCAAAACCATAAAATGCTGATGTTTTACATCCACAACTCAAACCATAGAAATGCATGAACAGGTAATAAATTCTTGTTTCTGTGACCTGACATTCAGGACAAGAAACATGTAATACTGGAAAGTAGCAACCTTGCCTCTGTAATAAACTCGAACATAGCAATTACCAATCAAACCTACAAATATTTGGCTTTTCTGCTGCATTTTGCATCCCAATCTTCTTTACCTTAGCTATCATCCAGGCACAGAGTTATGCCGATATATGCTTTTCCTAGATGTCCTAGAGCAGCTGTGATAACAAACAAAAATTAATCACAATGAAGACAAGCACCCAAGAAAATATTTGGAATCAGCTGAAGTAGTGAAGTCCAGGAAGCCTTTCCCTTAGCTGCCGGCTACTCCATATTTTTTTCTTTTGGAATTATTACAGCATAATAAATGGTTCCACCATTATTCTGACAACAGACTCTAAAATCTCTGGAAAGATAGCATCTTGGAGCAGATTTTTACATCTGCCAGTTGTGATCTTGGATTGTTCAAGATGCATTTGAGTGAAATAAATGTTACAATTCAACAGAGAATGTTCCTCTCCAGTTCTTTTCTGAGATATGACAACAATGCTGTGCCAACAAGAAACACATAAATTAATTCCTCCTTTAAATAATTAAAATAAATTAATTCCTTGCTTTAAGATAACTCAAAAGAAAGTTTGCAATCCCTTACTCCATAAGGAAGCAGCAGCACGGTGTTTAACATGGCATGTTTGGTTGCACTAACTATGCATTGGTCAATTGTTCAATTAAGCAATTATTACACTGGGTTGAAATACTTATATTTAGTTTGCAAGCCAGTTACCACAAACTTAGCATTAAAAGAGGTATTTCTCAGCAAAATTTTGAGTATAAATACAATTCTAGAAAGGTCTTTTGTTCTTGAAAAACACACTTTTTTGCAATTATTACCTAAGAGACATTTTCTCTTTCTAAATAGGTAAAAATAATCTATTTGCTGTCACTGATATACCCAGTAGTGAGTAGACATTTACTGAGAAGCTGATAATGCTGAATAAAAATTCAAAATTTCAAGAAACTGCTCCCTTTTATAAATCTTCAATGCTTTGGAGATAATCATCTTTCTGCGAAAATGTCAGTGTTGCACTCTTCCAGTATTATCATGCTGGGTTTCTTGAACTACGTACTGCAAGTTCGTAGCAAAAGATATAACCCCACTAATTTTTTTCAAAAGCAAAAGATATAACCCCACTAATTTTTTTCTGGGGGAACTACCCAAAGGAGAGCTTTTGGAAGCAGAATTCTAACTCTAGGCATTTCTCTTTATGAAAAGCTCAACTGCCATCCTGGTGCCAATTATCAACTATGAAGCCCTTGGTCTTGGAGGAAACCAAAGTGTTTGGCACCATTACCGGTCCTGCAAACAGGACCTGTCATTCCTGTGCAGTGCTATTCTTGGGTGATTTGTCAAACTGGCCAGTTGATGAGTAAGATGAACTTTGACTTTGAAAAGCTCATTTTGTTGAGCAGAACAAGTGCCATCCCTAGGTAACAGGCAGCTGAACCTCACTGAAACAAATGGAGCAACTAAGGTAGACACTAACAAACAGATGCATAGGTGCATCCTTATCTTTCTTCTTGCTTACTACTGAGTGTGATAAAGGTGAAAGCTATAAAAATTATAAAATCCAAGAAAATCACCCTATAATTTCAACAAAAGTGATGGAAAAAAGTGCTCAAGTGCAGTGACAAAGTAGAGGTAAGAACATGAGAAGATGTTCCAAAGACCTCAGAAAATGGGAAACACTAAACTTTGGCTCCTCTTGGTTGCCACCTATCTGACTTGTACTGGAGAAAGAAATGCCAGCTTGCTTGTACTGGCAGCAATAACACCATATAAGCCAATGTATTATTGTACATTTTTATAGTAATGTAACATTACACAGCTTGAATGAGATTCTTATGGGATCTGAACTCTCTCATCTAAGACTATAAGTCCTTATTTGATTATAAAATATTCCTCTTCTGTTTCAAATTGCATTTCTGAAATATGCTGAAGGGTGTTAATAGCTGATGAATGCAACAATTTTCAACATAAAGAGCAGGGATCTAAAGCATAAAAGCTATGTACTTCTGTAATCTCTCTCTGAAGCACGGCAGACTGAGGAGCACAGAGAATTAACAGACACTGTCTGCCACATCTCTGAACTACATCATCTTAATATAATGCAAACGAATCAAATGCAGAAGAAACAGCTATTTTAAACAGTACACATCACTGAATAAGCAACTTCTTTACAGTATTTTCTGTATTAGAAAACCCACTGATTAAAAAATTACAAAACCTACATAGCTGGAAATCTCAAGACCACTGCATTGAGCACTGACTCCAACAAGATTTCTAGCCACAATTCCAACAGAACCGAGGTAGGACAACAGGTGAAAAAAAAGGATAATCTGTAATTCAGTTCAAGTTTTTATTCTTTGAAGCTGGATGTGCAGACTGAGATTGATTTTATGGCACTGTCTGCAGTTTCAGAGGAACAAATTTGAAAACGCTAAGGGAGTTCTTGGAGGGAGTATCTTTGAATTGCTTTTTTGTTCTTCTTTACAAAGCCATAAAAATTCTCTTAATAGAAAATTTCTATTCTAATATTCTATTAGAATATTCTAATAGTATTTTAAGTTATTTAAGAATATTTAATAACAACTATTCTTAATAGAGTAGTTTTAAACTCTGTTAATATATACTTTCAAAACCCCATAGAAATTAATCTAAATTAACTTAAAATTTTCTCTTGAAAAATAACATTTTTTTAAATTGAATCAATAGCCTTGACATTTACTTTCTCATTAGAGGGTGACAGTCATTTTGACCAATGGAAACAAAAGGTGCGTAGGATATGGTATTGAGGAAATACACCCACTGACTTAAAATTTACAGTGCATTTTTATAATTGTGCACATCTCTCATCCATACCTGAAAATTCTACATACTAGCAGCACTTCCCAAAATAGGCAGAAACTCTTCAAATGTGGTATTATATGGCGGCAGGCAGTAACATTAATGGTCCTTACTCATACTAAAATAGGCATCAGAAATAGAAGATACTATGCACAGATTGCTATTTCTACAACCATTATCACTGTTTACATATGTTCTACTCTCCTCACCCCCAAGGCATTTCAAAGCTTTTAAAAATAATTTGTGGACTCCTAAAAGATTTCCAGTAAAGCCAAGAACCTTACTCTAGCTGCTTTCAATCCTTTAGAAAATAAAATTGCTATTGTTAATCATCTTTTGAAGATCTTTTAGGAATGGTCCACAGATCTGGAGAGGTTCACCAACTATAACTGAAAAACAAAGCTGTGGATGATACGAGAAGTAGTATTAAAATCAGTATTCCAAGACAGTCTACATCTTGAGGGACTTCTTCAGCTCTCCCTTCTGCATCATCATCACCATACTTACACCACCTGTTGTCTTCCCCAGAAATCTGTAGGCTTTAGGTGCTACAACTGTGGCTTGTCAAGGAAAGAACTAATAAGAAGTAAAAATAATTCTTGAAGTAAGTACAAAAGAGATACTGTAAAAGAAAAGCCAAGTTAAAATTCCCAACCCAGCTCCTTCAAACTGTTTATACAATAGCTTCAGCAAGTAAATAAATTTGTTTATAATATAACTTGGCAGCAACCTCAATGACTTTGGGAAGATGGTACAAAAATGAAATGGCATTATTGAATGTGATTTACAAAAACTGTATTTGGCTTTTCATGCAAAATGTACGTAAATCTTTAAAGATGCTTTATTAAAAAAATATAATGTAAGCAAAATTAGGTCAGTTCTTACAAAACTTACTGATCTCTGTAGATCTACTGGGTACTGGAGGAGGCTGTGTACCATTGCGAGTAGGTGTTGATGATTGAGGGGATATGGGAGAAAAGGGAACCATATCAAAGATGTCAGTGGAGGGTGATTTAGGTGTCACACTGCCTGCCTACAATAAGGACAATAAATATTAGGGCAATATTTCACATGAAAAAGATCACAATACTGAATTCTTCAGCATGCAGATAAAAGCCACATTTTCAAAAAAGTTAAAAATAACCATCAGCATGCAAAAGACAGCTCCTGACACCAAGCAAATGGCATTTGCAGTTCAGAGTCTGAGACATGCTAAAACTCAACAATATATAAGCAGCATTGTAATTTTCCCATTTTCAGTCCCTCTGGTGCAGCCAGAAATGTATCACAGTTAAACCTGAAAAAGCTGGTGACAAGCAGTTCTATATTGCAGACGGATGAATACAGGTATGTTCACAAGACCCACTTAAGGTAATACTGCAACAAGAATATACTATGCTCTGGAGTGCACAGAACAAGCAGATAAATCAAAGATACAATCCCAGTATTTCCTGTTTACTTATTCTTCCTTACATGATAACTTACTTGACAACTTAAAAAAACCTGGTGCGATCAAAGCTTCAAATATATTTTTTGGTAAGTAACAACCTAGACATGCAATAAACTGAACATTAATATCCAAAATAAAACTCTCATTCTTGAACATGGAACAGAAGAGATTTCATTAGTAAGGCCCAAGAATTTGCAAGGGTTCAAAAAATACTGGATAGGCAAAGAAATCCCAAACCTGATAATTACTATCATTCTATAGCCATATTTATTTTTTAATGATTAATTCCTCCTGCCATCAGTTCACTACTTCAGGACACAAAAGAGGCACAGAAGTCAGAATAAACTGAACACAAAAGACAGATGAAATAGATTAAAACTGAGATTGACAAACCAAAGGCAAAACAGATATGCAAAGCTAGTTTGCATGTTAATGGTATTATTTAGACAATACAACCCCCTACATTCTGTGTATTAGAAAGACTACAGAGCCAGGCACAGGGAAAGCCTGCTGTTTTCAAATAAGATTCAATTTCACCACAATATTTACATGAAAAATTTTAAGGACAAGTTAAATCACACAGATCCTTTTACTCAGAATACACAAATAAGACAACCTGGCAAGCAGGTAGTCTTTAGCACTACAGGTCCATGAGAGTTTCATGGACCTAAACCTTACTTTGGAATGCTACTTTCTTTAGTGCCTCTGCTGCAGCAACTGAAGCTGCCCTCTCACAGCACACAGCTCACAACACCCATTTCTACAACAAGTCTATAGCTAGCTCTGAACTCCCTCTGTTTCTCGCTGGAGGCTGCAGTGGCTGCTGAGAAGGAAAAGACATTTATCCATGTTTTTCCACAGAATACACTGCTTAAAGAGAAAACTGGAATCCGTTGCATACACTACCAAAGAGAAAACTAGAATCTGAAGTTCTATATTTCCTGTTTCTTAGGAGGAGGTCTGAATTCATATTTTAAATTTGGACTGGCAGAGATCTAGAACTCTTCAATATCTCAAAAAATCTGGGATAATTCTACCTAAGTTTACTGAAGTGCCGGGGTGAGGGGGTGGGGAAGAGGGGAAGCAACATTTAATATGCTGCATCTTTTTTGTTTTATTTAAAAACAAATTAGTCATGTTATTCCCTGGAAAGACCACATACAGAACTCTTACTGACCTCAACATGACTTAGGACAGCAATTTCAAAGATAGTCTGTTATAAAAAGATTTCAGTGCATACTGTTTAGACACGATAGGCTCTTATTACTATGTTCATGGACCGTGCATTAACCTCCTGGTGCCTTTGAGCATAGTCAGGGAACCAGTATAATTCAAGCCAGGAAGATCGCTGGCTGCCATCTGCTTCCACTGAAAGCAGGGCAATGGACGTGCTTGACCCAAAGTAAACATATAATCAATCTCATATCCCTTTATTCATACAAAGAAAACTCTCTCTGACTGTAGATAGGTTTTGCCTGCATCAGGAAGGTGGGATCAAGTTTAATGCATAAGTACATGCCATATATTAACCTACATTTCTCATCAACAGTGATGGATAATCCTAGAATGTCTTGGAGATAATAAATGCTAATGTAGACTCTCCTTATTTGTTAAGTGTTTACAGCTATCTAGGAGCTAGATAAAAAACCCAAGCAGCATTTATGTTTAGTCTTAAATAAGTCTTTTATGCAAAAAAACCAAAACCAAACTTTACACTGTCATTTCCTGTCTATATGCCATTTAGTTGAAGTTACTGGCCATTTTGATAGTATTTGTACAGCTAGTTTAAGCAAAACTATAATTTAGCTATTTTAAGAAATTTGTATTTTCAACATAGAGGAGCACAAGAAGCAGTTTTATTTAGTGAACACATGCAGAAAGCCAGGATGTTTGCCAAATACAGCCAAATGCTACTTGCAAATGGAAGAAAAGTTGAGACTATAAGCATATTGCTATGAAAAAGCAGGCAATATGCCCGTTTTGTATTTAAGAATATTTTTCAACCTTCATTTTGCACAGAGTTTTTATAAAGTACACTAGGAGGCATTTAATGGCTGATTGCTTTTCTACTAATTCATGGGGAGGAAAAAGCCCTTAAAGTTGGACCTTTACAATTCTTTGTTTTGAATAGCTATTCTTAATATAAAGAATTTTAACAAAAGATTGAGAGATAACAAAGAGGTAATTAATTAATGGACTAATTTAAACATGTTGGAAAAATAAGAATTTATGTTTTGGGGATTGGAGAGAAAAAGCTGTGTAGAAATAAGAGTAAATCTTCACAAATTCCGTATTTTAAGAGTATCCCTAGAGAACCTAAGATACATCTGCTCTGTCCTTTAACCACTGTACAAAATGCACATTTATAATACAAGTTAACAGACAACAGAAAACAAAGGAAAGCCAAAAAAACTGAAAAAGCTTTTGCACAGCAGAATTACACGAGGTCTTGGGCAGCTGTATTCACTGGTTGGCTTTGGAAGACCACTTTTTGAAGGTGGTGGTATTAATAATCCAGATGGTAGTCTAGAGACAGGAGAACTCCTAGGAGTAAGCGTAATGGAAGAGATATCTAAACAAGGAGGTGAATCCTCATTGTTACACCAGAAAAAAGTAGAGGGTCTTTGAAACATATGTTCATCATTATCACACTTTATGTGCAGCAGCTGAAAAGGAATCACAGAAAGAGAAAACATTCTGAGGAACAGAACGTGGTAATGTCAGGGAAAGAAGAAAAAAAACACAATTCATACTTCAAAAAAGTTTGTCAGCAACTTGCTGTTCAGTGCTATAGTTACAAGATACAGAACTTGAAAATATTTTAAAACAAAATCTAAAAACATACCACAGTAAGAGGTAACTCAGTATTAGCTGGAATGAAGAACGACCTGCTCCTTGATAATTACACCAAATAAAATGAAGACAGGCATCTTTCCAAAAGTGGCTGTGCCAGATGCACTGACAAATGTCTAAATCCACCAACATATCAGCAATATCTCATATCTGCACAGGTAAATTAGCAAGTAAGCACTTATCTTGGGAGAAGAGTTACTCTGGTGGTTAAAGCACAGGTCAGAATTTTCTTTCTCCAAACCAGGAGACACCTACCATTTACATTCCACCAATATTTAAAGAACATTTAATTACTTAACTAAAACTTTCTTAGAGTAGAAGCTCACAGTACACAAAATTTAATATTTACATTAATACTAGACTTCTATTCATTTCCCTATCTACAGGATTTGAGAACATAAAATTTATGGACAATAACACCCTTCTGCCATCTTTTCTGTGTGGATGAATAACTAACTGAACTTGGTACTTTCAGAAGGTGTCTCAAAAGCTGAGGCCCATTGTTGCAAAGAAAAGGAATCCTCCTGTCCCTACAACGGCAGCATAGGATGTAGGACTGAATAAAACTTTGCTGCCGGGGAAATAAAAATGTTGAGGATTCTAAGAATCTCTGGATTTCTTAGCAAATACACAGAACAGCTTCGAACAGAGACAAAGGAGTAATACCCACATCAGAATACAGATGCTAAAAGCATTCACCTAAGATGACAGAGTGGTAATTGCAAGGTTCTGGTCTGAATTAGGCAGAAAAAAACCTGAAGCTAACTGTGTTTCATATGACTCAGATTTATTTAACTATATATTCCAGAAAGATTCATTGTGTATTGAAAGCAAAGCTAGAGGGCTTTGTCCACTTTGATAAAAAACAAAACACCTTAATTTTTTGCCCCAATTGGAAATATCTGCAATCCTAAAAAGTTTCAAAAGAAATGGATCTTATGTTGGTGAAATTAGAAACAAAGGGCCTTTAGGACTGGTCCTAGAAAGAAAAGCAAAATCAGAAGTGTCTTTAAATATTTGATTTAAGAAACATGCCCAACCAATCCTTCTCTTGGGGCCAAGTTTGATTTCTTCCTTCAAAATCTGAGGAAAACAGCTTTGAACAATTAAAACAAGGCTTTAGAGAAGGACAGATTAATCTTTGAATCTTAACAGAAGGGATTAAACACTTGTACAGACAGTTCTTGGCTACAGCAAGAGTTTATACACTGACAAGGCGGGAATTCAATCTGTGCTGCAGGTACCTTTCCTAAAAGACCCTCTGACTTGCCCAGGCTGAAGCAGTGGTAGATACGTGCAGTAAAAATTTTGAAGTCTGCTTTTTAACTCTTCACACAGTGTTACGCAACTGATATGACATGATTATTTCATTAGAAGTTTATATAACTCCAGTAAAGCAGGTTTTAATCAATGATTTTAAACCATTTTTTTCATAGTTATGTAGAAAACAAAACATTTCAAATCCTGTTAAACTGAGTCTTAGTTCCTTCCTTCACTGTCTTTAAAGGTAAACCAGATTAAGGGTACAGACATCCAAATTTAGTAATAATGCCATACTTGTGAGAACACAACACACACAACAAAACCCTCTAATCAAAATTTACAATTCATAAGAAAAAAATGTTTTTTACTGCAATTGCAAAGGACTCCTCTGTTGCCAAGCTGTTATTGTGAAATTGGCGGGTTGGAATGGTAACCAATAAAAATTAAAGCAAAAAACTACAAGAAATAAGACTGAAATAATTTTGATTATTATTTCAAGTGCATCACGAGACTATAGGTAGATTTGCAATGCATTGCTCCCCCACTACTCTGTAATTCTTGCTTCTATACATATATATGGAAAAAATAGATCTCATATTTGTAAACACTGGAAGATACTAAATGTAAACAGGCAAACTAAGTAAATAAAATATTTCCCTGAAATTTAAAACAGGAGAGGATGAGTAGTTTCCATTAAAAAGCATATATATCACATGAAAAACCATGCAGAAACCAGTAAAATGCAAATAGGATGCAAAGCAGCAAAACTATAAGGATGATGAACATGTATTAAATCCAGACAATGAAAGGTTTCAATACAAACCCACGACATACACTACTTGTATCATTCAAGCCCTGAACACCTGGCAGTCACATATCTAACAAACAATGATCTTAGGACAATTCACACCATATAGGGTGAGGCAAGATACATCAAGCTTCATATGATGGTTTTGGCAATGTGTCATGTCAATAATGAATTTTCACTAGTAATTTTTCACTTGCATGGCTGTACGGAAGCCCACCAGTGGGTGCTTGGACCTGTGTTGTGAACGCTGTTTTGGGTGTTGCAGCCCACGACTCGGAGACCTGCGAGGCTGACAGTGGCTTTCTGCTTACAGCCCTACGTATTCAAGCGGCCCACGGACAGGATAGGCACAGCAGGGAAGTATATTCAACAATCAAAAGTAACAATTGGAAGATCACAAAGAGAAGGATTGCACAGAAGGCTTTTAATATGTAGGAAGTATCACCAGATTCAGAAAATGCAGGAAGAGAAGGGAACAGACCCTTACTCTAAAGGATACAACCTAAAAAGTGTGTAACTTCTGAAACTTAATACTCTTACACCAAATTGTAAAGGAGGAAAAGAGAGTAAAAGCATATTGCATTGCCATTTTATATGGCAATTCTATTTTGTCTGAGCTTCCCATTGTGTAACACTGAACAGGTAGTATTGGTCAGGTTGATATATTACTTTCCCATTTTGGGCCTCATTTCATAAACACAAGAAAACAACATGTTATATTTCTTAATGAAATTAACATACTAATTCAGGGGACTTGGTCTCTATTCTGATTAGATGTTATTATGTGCCTGTCAAAGGGTTTATTTTTGACTCATTCTGCTTAGCCTGATTCCGAAGATGCTCTGTTTGGCTGCATCATACTAGAAAATGTAGCATGATTGAGTTTTTGTTAATCAAGAAATCATTTCAAAATTGCTTGTTTTTACTAGGTGTCTCAAGACATTGATTGCAATCTCTGTGTCATACCCCCATAGGAATCACATAAGTGTATTAATGAATTAGAAAATGTTTTTCTTCCTTAGAACATTCAGGTTTGTAATATACAGAATAGTCACAGTGGATAACTGCAGTGAACGTTATAGGGAACTGTGAATGACCTTGAATTGGAAATTATGCAGTTAGTTACAAACCCACTGATTTCAAGCTACCTGAGGTTTGGGACTGCTAAGGATATATTAATTTACTAAGTCATAAAATAATGTATTAGCATTAGCAGCTTCATTAATTAACTGCTACATCTTTGCTTCAGTTAGCACTTTTTCAGTAACATGAAATCTGACATTGGCAATTTGAAATTTATTTTTTTTTTAACATCACAAACATAATAGAAATTTTAACCCTCAAGAAGCGCTCACTGAACGGGATACAGAATATTATAAAACTGAAAGAGCAGAAGATAGGGAAAGAAAAAACATGTGCGTTTTCCCACTTGGCAGTCTTAATGGAAACACGAATCAAGTGATACGCCTAAACACGTTCCAAAACTCTCTTCTGAAATATGCATACAGTTCCAATATCTATCTTGGGGGTTTCTCATGAATGTGTTAAAACTTTATAATGAGGGTAATAGGTGCAGGTGGCTTATGCTTCTGAGTCACAGTTAAGGAACTTTAAAAAAAGGTCTAATCAATCAGTATCTTTAACGATCCATTTAAAAATGGAGGGTTTTTGCAACACTGCCATGATAAGAATACATATTGCATACTACTTCATTGACAATACTCAGGGAGAACAGAAGAATACGACCCCTTTTGGGGGCTGTTTCTTCCAATACCTTTTCCTGCTGCCTTTCAGTTCTGCTTCTCTCATATTTCATTGTTCTCTCTTTTAAGTTCTTTTCCTGAATATTGCTATTTTCTTCTATCTAACTTTAGAGTCATGCAGCTGTCACATGCCTTAAGCATGCTGTTCAAAGGGAAAACCTTCCAGGCACGCCTGAGAAACTTCAGCCAAGCCCAAAATAGATTAAAAATCTGTCTTATCTCATCAGAGGTTCCTCAGTGGCCCACAATGGTTTACTGTTCAGTCCACTAAAAAACAGGGTGCTAACTGTGACTGCTAACCCACATGAAGGCTGTTTGTACAGAAAACCCAGGCTGCTCTAAGAAACACCGACAGTATAAATAGCAAAAAAAGACGTCATGTGAAACAGCGCTCCCAGGGATGCAATGATCCTTGGAGGTTGGATTTACACATAGGAGCAGCATCCAAAGTCTTACTGTGATACAAACTTGAGCAGTGTCATCATAAACAAACAACAAAATGAAGATCAGATTGTCCCCATATAATCAAGACCAAATGCAAAAAAGACCAGTGATTAATGTATTGCCAAACCACCAGAACAGAAGAAAAGCAAACAGCACAGATATAAAGTAATGGAAACTAGCTGTACATGCAAGGGAGTGAGAGACAAAAGAAACTTCCCATGCCAACATTTCCCATGGCACATGTAAGTGCAGCTATAGAGGCGAAGTACTGTAAGGAAACTCCTACTTTGGAATAGTATATCCTTGACAGATCCATTCAGGAAATGAAAAAAAAAAAAAGCTGCAGTCTCTATTGCATAACACTTCTGCACTAGCAAATATAGATATTTTAGGGACTAGCTTTTTAAAGTTTTAGCAAGACTAGCATACCTAAAAACATCAACCCATAAGCAGCAAAAAAGATTACTAAGCAGTTTACTATTTACTGAATGTCCTGAACAAACTTAAATCTAAATAGTTACAATACCCTGTGAGAAAAAGTATTCAGAAGATTGATAATTTGATGTTCAACTTTCACAGTATATTTTATGCAAAAGTATTTGATTATACAACCTAGTTTTCTTTTTCTCAATTCTAACTGTGATCTCATTGCTTTCAATGGCTTCTTTTATACATTCAGAAAGAAATTTTATTTTCCCCATACAGTTTACAAACTGACAGAAAAAACAACTAGATAAGATTGATGTTAACTTGGTCATTTTGCTAGATATAGAACAGCCACAGAAAAATTTTCACACTGATACTAATAACCAAACAACAAGATAATTTTGACAGCAAATGTATGCTTCACAAGTAAAAGTCGACTGCTGTCAATACAGCCACTTACACATTGCAAAAACGTAAAGGGTACGTAATTGCATCATTCACGCATGTAAGTTGCATCCATTTCAGTCTGCCAGTATTATTTTACAATACATCCTTAAATAAACCCTTAAAAGGCCTGCAAAAAATTAGCAATACAAGCAAGAAGAATCAGGAAAGCAGTTTTAGATAGATTTCCCTTTGTAGTTCCCAAACAAGCCTGTAATTTGCACTACTTGTGAACTGGAGAGTAAAGTCACCTCTACTTTATTATTATTATTTTCAATTGGATTTGGGTGGATTTTTGTTAGGTAGAGCAATTAAGGACTCACAATAAACACCCTAATACTCCAATTTATTGTTATTGCCTAAAAAAAGAATGTAATTAAAACAATCAGTAATGGATTTTTCAGCTGGAAATATATTCTCTCACATGTGAAGTTATCAATCATCCAATTATTTTTAATTCTGTGCTTAAAATGAAGCTTCAGCTTACAATTCAATGCTTGCATTTTCTTTTCTTAGATCACTGATGGATTTTGGACAAGTCACCATGTGTAATATTTCTTTAGATACATTTTGATGTCACAGAATAGCAACTTAAGATGTTTTAGCACTATGTTTTGAAAATAAACTGTTCTACATTATTACTCATGAGTTCAATACATGAATACATGACCGCCTCCTTTTAGAGAAGTAAATCTGTCAGTGAAGTCACATAGTGCGGTCCAGCTTGGTACATCTATTTTGTTCTTGCGCATCACATATACAGAGCACCATCTTTGATAAACTATAGACAAAATTTTTTTAAAACATTTTGGAAGTAAAAGAGGATCTGAATTTGAAGTCTTGATAGTATTACATTTGATCTTGAGTATGACAGTGTCAAGGATCAGTGAAATAACACAAAGAGAACTGAACTTCCAATTTCTGAGGGTAATTTCTACGTACTACATTTCATTAAAAATTAGTGGGAAGACTAATGTGTCTAGAATAATTAAAGACACCAAAATTGGTCCATTTCAGAAGGAAGAAGCAGGAGTAAAGAAACGATAAGACTGACACTGCATACAAATAATAGAACGGTTTTTCAGAAGAGAAGAGGATGTGGCACACAACGTGATTTCAATGTTTATATTTGTCATGTTCTGTGAACTGTCATCACAGGCCCTTGCAACATCTTCTGCTTGTTTAAGCATATGCTTGTTTAATCAAGTTGCTAGTGTTGACTTTTGAAGTGCTAAATCAATTGCTGATTACCAAGTGTTTCTGTGACGACGCACTAATCACTAAAGGAAGAGCACAGTCAACAACCTATAAGACAGGAAAGCCATTTCAGCGCATCTGGCAAATGTTGAGAAGTACAAACAGCGTGCAAAGAAACAAACAGAAAAAGGAAAGCATAAAATAAGAAAATCCAATCCATTTAAGCATAAACAGAAGCAACTTCACAACCATCTGTAGTTGGCTTGTGAAAATGAACATCTCTTTACAACTTACTGTGACGTCAGTTAATGGCACATGTGCTTTTATCATATTGGATATAAAGTATAAGGGCCTAAACTTCCCATTGATCTTTAAACGATCTCTCCCTAGACCTCAGCACACAGAATAAAAGCAAACTGGACTGACAGATAAGGAGTTATATCTGTATCAAATTAGCTAAATCTAAATACATCAAATTAGTTACGATGTCTAAAAAAGCTTCAGAAAGCTCTAGCTTGGCACTGGCATCTCTGTATAATTCAATAACATAAATATGAGAGCTGTGAAAAAACCTAAACTTTATAGTTTTATAAGCCTGTTTTAAATCATGAGAATGATTGTGTCGTGTTCATAGTATGTAACATGAAGAATATCTGCAGGGAAGCAAATTTTCCCTCCATCTAACCAAAAATGCTTAGGAAATGACTCAGATAAGGTATTATTCCCCATGCTGGATATTCTGTTTCATTTATGCAAGCTATTTTACTTCAGTATTTAACAAAATACTATCATCATCAAATTTGAAAATGTTACTCTGACAAAATGATCATGCTAGAACTGTGATTTTCCTTTGCTATTTTTTAAGAAATACAGCAGCAGTAGTACAGATATTTTTAACAAAGTGGTACTTATAAGTTTTAAGTTTAAGTTCAGAAAAAAAAATCAAATATCTAAAAACTTTTTTAAAAATAAAGTGTTATTTTTCATCACAGAAATATGCAAGTAGAGGAAAACATTCTTTGCACTGCTTCTGTTTTTTTTTTTCCAATAGGAGCTGAAACTTTGCAAAGGGATGCTTGAAATGATAGTTGATCTGAATTAAAAGCGTATAAAAGTAATTGCAAACTATGACAGGCAATTGATTGTCTTATGAATTCTTTGTAATTTCCTTCTTTTGTATATCTTTGTTGCTCACATAGTAGAAGAGCAGCTATGTATCACCAAATCCTATCCACTGCTATTCCAGGCACTCATCAAACTATTTAAAAAAAAAATAATGTATGCTTCCTCTTCCCTGCACTGAACTGTCACTTCATAACCTCACTATTCCATTCCTTCATTTATTTTCAACCTGTTGCACTTATATAAACTTAATCTTATGCTAGCACAATTAAGAGCTTTGATTTACAGTGTACACAGACTAGTTTCAAACAGGCCTACTTGAATGATGTCTCTTGGTAAGGTACAAAAGTTGACAGTGTTTGGTGGATACAGTTACATTCATAGATTTGAGAAACACATTTTCCTGAAAATGTTTCCTTTTTATCATTGGCTGCACAACTGATCAAAGCATCGCATAAGCAGAAAGCAGCTGAATCCAAACTCCTGCTTGAAGCAGGACCCAATTAGCTAACGCTGCCAAGGACCATGTCCAGGGAAGTTTTTAATATCTTCAGGAGTACAGATACTTCGTATCTCTCTGGGCAACCTGTTCCAATATTTATTCAAATCATGTATATAAGGTTATTTTGAGGAAGAATCAATTTAGATATCAAACAGGCTGTTAGATGGCTCTTACTGCAATTCTACTCACGAAGACACTCAGAAATTTGTGGCAGGAAACATTTGTGCAGTTTTTCTCAAAGATTAAGAAATAAATAAAGCAATGAAATTATATGTGAAAAATAATAGCTGGCAATGATTTATTAAAATGAATTAATATTTTAATATTAGTAATTATCAATAATTATTCTATAATTTTGTGGTAGCATAAGTTATATTTAAGCAATATGCATATTCATTGTGCCAATAGTAATTAACAATAAAACATCATCTAGGGAGAGAATACAAAAGCCTGGCAAATTTAGAAATTTAGATCTTAACTCATCAATAAGGAATTAGATACCACTGTCTTAAAAGATAAAATAAATATAAATATGCACTACACATCCTACAGGAAATATTTTCGTCATTGCTGATACTTTTAGGTTTCTGCTAAATACAATTATGAAGTTGTTTGCTAATTTAAATAAAAGAGAAATGCATCTGTCACAAGAGACTTAAAAGCCTGTTTAGTTGAATTCAAAGATATATTTAGTTATTATATTCATAAATAAAAACAAACTAGCTGCCATCCTAATTAAGGAAAATAAAAGATTAAGGAACTCACTAAACTGATTTTAAATCTGGCAATAAAGTTGATTATCTTTCACTGAACACTTCATAAGTGAGAACACATCCATAATTTACAATTTTCACTGTGGGAGTTATGCAGTATTTATAATTTATGGGTCTCTCTTCTCTAAAGAGATTTCAGTAAAATGAAATGCCAGTTCCTCATGGGAACAACCATCTAATCAATACCAAGGGAGTGTATAGACACTACTGAAAAACTGTCATCACCACCATAAACTTATTTTTGCATTGCCCAAATTTCTAAGCATCCACTTAAAGTGAAATGATGTATAAACAGAAGCAGAAACAAGGTGGCCCCAAATGCACAGCTTAAAAGCAGTCCATCTTTTTCTAAGATTTTGCTATATGTACATTAAGAAATTTTACTTATTTTTACAGTTACCTAATGCTGCATAGATAGAACGCACTTGTAAGAGGGGAGTCATTAGGATCAGTCTGCAGTGCAACCTGCATTTTTAGAGGTCCTGCCTAGACACAGGTAACTGTCAGTCATGTAAAAATACTTTTGCTATGGTATCCTATAGAAACTGCAGAAAGCATTAGACATTTCCAATGATAAGGAACCTGCACTTGCTCCTTTTTACCTGTGCACGCAGTGTTAGTTCCTGAGACCTAATGACTCCTTTGAGACAGGCAAAATTTAAAAAAAAATCATTTAGAAAATGTCAGTTGTAAGTGACAATATGCTTGTGACGGAAAGTTCCCAGAAAAATCCAAAGTAGCATTCTTGAACCAGATTCCTTTAGGTGCAGAACAGAGTTTTTCATCCTTAGGTAGCATGCTTAGATGCCTACTAGAATGAGTATTTACTGTCTTTAAGCAGCAACAAATAGGTATGACAAGGTGATTAAAGAACCACAATTTGAGAGACTGGAATTTGCACTTTTGTTGGCTTGTCACAATCTTACTGTTACTTCGATACTGCATTTCAACAGATATGTTACATGATCATTCTATGTTAATCACAATCACTGAAAACAGCACAGATGCTAATAATCATCATAACACAATGATTATAAATTTAGAGTAACTTCAGATATAAGAGTTATGTTCATGTACTTACCGGAGATGCATGCACTTGTGTTATTCTTAACTGGTTTTCCAAATCTTGAACTTTATTTTTCAGCTCTGTGTTTTCAGTTTCTAATTCTTGAATCTGCAAAGCAAGTGGTTATTGCAACAGCTATTGGGGTATTCATTATTTCATCAACAGCATCCATTGAAAGGAAGTTTAATCTGAGATCTAGTGATTTACAAGCATTGTTTAACTAGTTATCCAATTACAAAAGATAATTAAACTTAAATTTATATATCTTCCATATTTCAACCTTGCTTTTCTCTTTAATGACCTTGCAAGTGGCAAAACTTAAGACACCATTTCATAGTTATCAGGTATTTTTTCAGTTTTCTTTTTTTGTAGTCTCTGCTGCAATTCTTAGCAATTGAAGAATAATGCTGGAAATTACGGCATCTTAGAAGGCAGGTGATACAATAGCATGTTCCTTTATCTCTTTAAAAACATAGTTCAGAACTTACTCTTTTCTGTAAACCTGCAATTTGTTTCCTTGTTTCAACGTCTTTTCCTCCGGATTCCAGAAATTTCCTGTAAGCTAAGTCAAATGCTTGACCGATTGTTAAAGTTATCTCTTCTGCCTTTACATAAAACATAAGATTGAAATCAGTACATTAAGAATTCTATATATAATTACATTAATTTCAGATGATCACAAAATACTTTACACCGTGTATCATATTCAAAGGGTTTGCTTCATACATCATGAAGTCAAAACTACAAAGGAGCATGGCAAACACTCTTCAGCAAAATACCTTGACAGAAAATGCTGTGAAAGCAACTTAAAAATACTTTGGATAAAGAAGGGAGACTGAACAGTCAGAATACAATTAGCTAAATTTCAGTATAAATTATGCCTCTAATTTCTGTAAATACCAATAGCATGCTGTAGTATGTCTTTTTCTGATGATCTGTGAAGCAAATACAGGCTTTTCAATCAATTAATTGTTTTAGTTTTAATGGATTAATGTTTTCATGTTAATGGATGTATTGAGCCCTATTGCTTTTATATTTCAATTTCAACACCTGTTTTTACAAGTCCTATAAAATCTCAGTGTAATGTAGATAAACATATTTATCCACGCAAGTATTTATGACTACAAAAATCCAAGACAAGTTTTGCATTTATATGTGCAAAATATAATTTAGAAGTTCTGATTTGTTTCCTATGTTATGATGTGTATACACGGTGCAAAAAATCTACTTTAAAAATAACAAGGGTAAGAATAAGTGTACAAGAAGTTGATTGAGCACACCAAGGTTTCAGAAAAAAATGCTGACTTAGAAAAGGTACCAATCAAGGTGAATATATGGATATGCCATTTGGCTTAGAAATTCAGCACAGAAAGTAAACACAGTAAATAATAACTTTTTTGTTTTTTAAACAATTTGGTAGGGGAAAAAAAATCAGAAAAAACATTAATCTGGCTAAAGCTAAACTAGAATTTTCTCTTCTTATTGAAATGAAAACCTTAAATTGGTTGTTTCTCATGAAAGCAGAGCATTCTGCTCAATGCCAAGAACATTTTTCCTTCACTACCTGTATGAACATGAATGGCTGGATGCACAAAAATGGTACAGAATGCGATGCTCCCAGCCTTTCATCCATCAGTGCAACAGCAAAATCATTCAGTAGAGGTGTGTGAAGACCCCTCTGTCTTTTTACTGGGGAAAAAAAAACCCCATACGGCCGCCTTTATTAAAAAAAATTCACGAGAAATTTTTTTAAACAAATTAGACTGTTAGACAAAAAAAAAACTGAACTAGGTCTGCTTTAGAGAATAACTGTTTATGTTAGCAAATGAAAAGCGTAATGGACACTGGCAATGTGTTCTTGGCTTCTTGGAAGGATGAAGGTTGGCTGAAACGAAAAGTAGCAACTGAAGTGGGATCCTTCAAAATCTGGTAGTACTAATAAACAGAGGAAAAAGGTACAAAAAGTGAAGTATCAGGTTAGGGAGAAGAAGAAACAGTGCATTGGTCAGGAATAAAAATGGTTCTAATGTGCAAAGACTGCAAAAGAAATTTAAAATCATGGGAATGAGTGAAAAGAGGCTCAGGATAGAAATTTGAAGAGAAAGGAACAGGAGAGTATAGCAATTCTGAACAACATCTACTGAAGGCACTGAAGCTGGTGAACTACAAAATAATCAGGAACACTGAGGTAACACATTATGCTACATAATTGCATATGAATAGAAGTGAATATGCATCTTTTTCTAAAAAAAAATATTGTTTCCTTAGTATCTCCTTTGTATGATATCTCAGCTACTTCAGAAGAAAACAAAGAGAGGCTCCAGATTAAAAAAAAAAACCCTAAACATCTGTTTTTGGTGTTGATTCCAGTGTTTTTATTTTTAATTACTTTCTGTCAGGGTAAGCACATGACACTGTTGCAGCTAGACACCATTTTCTTCATTTCCTGTCCCAAAGTATTTTATTTTTTCTGCAATTGCACATTTTTGAACAGTTGCCCTGTTCTTTCTCAGACACGGGAGAATTGTCAGAGGTTGGTGCAATGAATTCTCTGGTAGTGCATCACGGCATTAACAAACTTGAGATGTGGTGGGGGGGTGTGCAGAAAAGGGGGAACTTTGCTGTAAAAAAAAAAATAAATAAAAGAAAAAAAAAAGATATTGGAGGCAGACACATCAGCAGAAGAGCCTGTGAGGCTCAGCCACAGGGTTGCAGCAATCTCTGCAAAACAGCTGTAGAAATATTTCAAGTTTGGTGGGATGCAGTCTGTTCTGTGAGAGTACTGCAGATGCCTGGCCTCAGACCGAGGTGGGCAGTGAGAAGAATTGTCCAGGAAACCACCTTAGATCAATGAAGAAAAAGGCTCTCCTTTAAATTAATGCATCTAAATTACAAGGCCCTCTACTGGCATGAAAGATTATGTCAAAGTGACTCCAATTAACGGGCAGGCAATACGCCTTTATTAATCGTTCCTGTTTTATTTCAAAGCAGACCAAAATCCATGAGAGTCGTGCTAATTTTTTTAAAGCATCTTGCATACTTACACACTTTTCACTGTCAAATACATAGCACAGATGCTTATTTGATTCTGAGTCTTTGCATATGAAAGTAAATATTCTCTTGTCAGTTTTATCATCAGCACAAAATGATATCCTATGGAGCTGACAGTTGTGCTGGACTTCCTGCAAATAAAAAGAAAGATTAATTTCAATAAGCTACTATACTTGCTCAGGACAAAGTAAATCTCTGGATTTCCTCCGGTACAAAAGAGCAGGCAAGCTGCAGTAACATTTTTGAATGTCTCTCAATGTATATGAGAGTGCCCAAAAATGGACTTAAAGTATAACAGAAGTTAGCAAACTCATCTCCTAACAAATGTTCCCATTCTTACTGAAAATAAGCAGGAAGCTTTTATTTGGACAGCATTTATCTGGAAGTGTTTATTTGGACAGTAATTTCTGTTCTAGAAAATTGGTTTTACTGTTGTTTTGTGTCCCTATGCAATTTATTTAGGGACTGATTATGTAAATGTTCTTTTTCCAGGTGCACACCATCTTCAGATTTCATCATCTCCCAGGGTTTTTTTGAAATGGTTTTACTGAAATAAGTCCTTATCTTTCTATTTTAAATATAGAAAATAGAAATAAATGACTCTCTTATCCAAATACAGGGACACAGAGAAATAAATTAGTCATTTAAATAATAGCTTGCTTATAACATAAACAGCTTTTAAACATTATTATTTGCATATTTCAGATACTATAATCCACTTTCCATTAAAAAGCATGCTACAGCTATTTAAAGAGTTGCAGCAGCAATGCTTTTCAGCTGAGAGAGCTTGACAAGACTGAAATAAACTATCTCAAGTATTTTTTTATTGTTTTTCTTCAACAAGTCTCTTCTTGGTATTTTATTTTGTTTGGCTTATTACATGGGAAAGCAGTATTTGCTTTAAAGGAAAATATGCAGTTTAGATGTGAACAATTATCTATTAAAAAAAAAAGAGTTTGTGTGCAGCGCCGGGGTTCCCAGCTTGCTGTAAGCTCATGAACAAGGGCATGCCCTCTCTGCACACAAACATTTCTTAAAAAGCGGATCACATGGACTATCTTTTCCCCCCAAGCTGGGTTCCTTTTCTCAGTCTCAACAATCTCCATAGCCATTCCTCTGTGTATCCTTTTTCTCCTATGTCCCCAAATGTCTCTCACATTTAATCTCTTTTTGTTGTAGCTGTTTAACAGATACATAATAACACATGCTTTTTCTGGCTCCTTTATGTTTATAGATCCATGTAACCACTTTATATCGTTTAAGGGCAGAACCACTTTTCTTTAATCCTCCTTTTTTAAGTGCCAAGTAGAGAAATCAAGTCCTGATACACAAGCAGGCCTCCTGTTCCTACCACAATGATGACAATTAATAGTCACCACATGAATGTAAACCAATATTCCTATCTAACAATATTGATTTGTTTCAAAAATGCATAGGAAAAAATATTGTAATCAGTGATGATAACACAGAATTTAAGTCATTTCCTAAAACATCTAAAATTTTTGCAAAATGAAAGAAACTTGATTCAAATTTATATTTACATGTAGCTTTCAGAAACGAAGTGGGGGAGATAAAAAGACTACTCATAGTCAATCACCATTTGAGTTATAATAACATTGCTAAGAGATTAGAATGTTCCTATTCCCCCAGGAACTTCTGTCCCACAGCCTTCTGTTAATCTCTGCCGCAGCAGTCAGGAAGACTAACATACTTTGGTATTTAAAATTGTTATTTTAAAACAGTTTTTGCCGACATATGGGGTTTAGTACCCCCTTTCTGCCCTATGATGTAAGAAAGATGCAAAAACTGCAATTAAAGTTGACATGGATATTTCTTGCCCCCTCTGGTTATGAACTGTTGAATTGTGGTTGTATCAAGAGTTCGAAGCAAAAATGGGTTACAAGTAGATATAGCCTTGAACTAAAGCTACCCTTTCTTAAAGGGCAGCATCACTCCATGAATGGTAGCAATTACTCCAGAATTAAGAAATAGTAACAAACAATTCATTCAAATCCAACATTCAACATATGTACAAAAGATTCAAGAGCACTCAGATGTCAAGACTTGCTGACTATTGAATAAACACTTTTAGCTTGATTATATTTATCTCATTAATCCTCTTTGAAGTCTGCGAGGAGGCTGTTTTGCTTACTCTATAACCCCTTCCAAAATACCAGAGCAAACAAAGGAACAGAAAACTCATCCACAGGATGACTCAATGGACTTAACTGCTGAGAACGAAGGAATTGTCAAGCTGTGCCAGATGAAAAGCCTGCAATAGTTCTTATGGCCTGTTTCATGAAGCTTATAGAGAAATGCATAACACACTTGAGAAAGGTGCAATTCCAAGCCAGCAGCACGAAGCATGAGTCACTGCCAACAAATTGTCTCTTCATTCACCTGCAAACACCTACATGTGGGAATCTACACAATGGTGACCATTTGGAAAGATGTGTTGCTCTTATGCGGCGTTACTCTATTTACCACAGTGTTTGCACTTTCCTCAGAGTTTAGAAGTTCTGGTGTGAAAAGATTAAAACAATTAAGTCCCACATTAGCTACAGTCTGTATATTGGAGTATCATGTACCTTCCCGGGAAGATGTCACCCATGTGTTGTAACAAGAAATGGTATTTTAGAAGAATTTACCATCAACAGAATGTCTTTCATTAAAATACTTTTGTAAATATAAACCAATAAAAGCATTAAATAAAGTTAAAACAGTATTTAATTACTAGTTTAGCCCCGTAAACTTATAAGTCTCTTACCTTTGTTTTTGGATCTAAAATTTTTACACCATAGATTGAGATTTGTAATTCAACTTTGGGCGTTTTCTGGCCTTCAGATTTCTTGATATGTCTTGCAAACTATAAGATGAAAAATACAACAGCAATCACATTAATAATAAGGTTTATTTTTCCTCCCAACTCCCTCCACCTGAAGTTGTTTCCCCTTCTTCTTCAAAAAGCTCTTATAAACAACGCCAACAATTCCCAAAGGAACAGAACAGCATTTCTGACTGTACACTATAGAATATTCCTATAATTCAAGAAAAAATGTTTTAAAATTACTTAGCTGGTCCTCTTGAAACTTTTATCTGCTGTTTATGCGCTTAATTTAAGCTTTTGCATGAGCTTTGTAGAACAGTTTCACGCAGTTGAACGCTTTCACACAGTTTATCAACTGCTCAATTGTTGAGCAGTGAATATTGTTATATTTTCCATATCCCACTATTTCTAGACTCACTTCTGTACACGTGCACGGAGGGTACTTCCCGTATATTCCTCTAAGAAAATCAGTTCTTTTAAACAGGTTCAGTGTGAAAGCGCTACATACTTGATCTCTTCTATTATCTTCTCAGGATTTATTTGCTAACAGTTCACTAGATGATGGCTAGACAACATTTTATACGATTGGGTGGGGTAATGTGCTCTATTCAACACATCTTCCATTTTGTATCTCCTTTTCTAGCTGCTAGATCTGACTTGTCTTTCTCCCATGATCACTGCATATAAAATAAGCAGAGTATCTAGAATTCGCTACTGCATGGCAGTTAAGAAGTGTCATGAATTTGGGTAACTTTCTTAGCAAAGATAAGCTAAGAATTGCTCTATATTTTGCTCTGTTACCAGCCCTTTTCCTCTCAAGTCTCTGACATCCTGGAATGGTATTTTTAAATGCATAAATAAGGACGATAACTCACTGAAGGCCAGAGGAGCTGGAGTATCTGCTTCACAACTATATGTTTGCTCCCATTTAAGAAAAATTGAGCACATAATTCACAATCAGTACTTGTCAGAGAGGACAACGACTTTTAGTGGCATAAAGAGTCTAGGATGTCAACAAGGGTGCTAATCTATCTTAGGAAGAATCAGACATGGAAGGCAGAAGCCTGAATTACCTTGTGATTGTGAAGTACTTGGCTGTAGCCAACTGATAGAACACCCACCCACCCACCCAACACCTAAACCCCTGATTTTAATTAATTATTTAAGTGAGAGTTGGGAGTTTAGGTTCTTGCTCTGTACCTATTCCTATGCCAACTAGTACTTGGGAAATCTTTCCATGAACTCGACTCCTTTACGCAGCATGACCGTCTCCATCTATTTTATTTCATTTTGTAGGAAGCCTGCAGGAAGCTCCATTCATGGCAAATTATTAACTAGTTTTACAAACCACCCTAAAAGCCCATAATTAACCTGTTTTTCCCTTCCTCTCAATTTTATTCCTTATTTTGAACACACACTTATTGAAAATTTTAACAATTAAATGTAAATTTATAATTAATCCTGCTAACTTCATACAGTTACACGACCTCTCCAGTTTATTCCTGATTAACATATCACATTAGCTGAGAAGTATCACATACTTCACAAGTTAGTTTTTTTTAAAAAAAGCACCAAAAAACCAAACTGAAACCCCCCACCTAAACCACTCCATGCCATTCTCAAAACCGATTCTTAAATCTAAATATCCACTTTACACTTCAACAGCTAGGATTGCTAAATATTGGCTAAATATTTTAAGAAGGTTTGTACATGATGACTTACTAGTGAAAAACAGTAGTCAAAAGTCAAGCAAATCTAACATAACTTCTAGTTATGCCTCTCTTCAGTATCATATATATAGCTCTTGCAATACCGACATCCTTTTCCTGTCCTCCTATCTATCATCAACCCCCTCTCTCACATACCCAGAGTATACTTTCAATACAGTTTAATGACTACCTCCCTCCTTTTATTTTAATTAAGGGGGAGGTCATCTCATATGCATCTTTTTACTTAAAAAAAATTAAGTAATTTTATAGAAAATAACATTTAAAAAAACCTAATTACTGGTTTATAGGCATTTTGGTCAACAACATTTCTTGACTTTCTAAGACAATTCAAATCTGCCACAGGAAAAAAAAACATCTTTTAGATCATTTTCATACATTTACTTAATACCCCCACCCTGCTGCCTTTCCTTTCTGATCTGTGATTTGATTATGTCCCTTTATTGGATAAAACTCGGAGGACATATGTGGTCCTTTCTCATAATACAACAGGGCTCTGTGCTTGGCTCACTTTGCTACACGTTAAAATACAGTGACCACAAAACCCACAGATCACCTGGCCAGTTTTGGCACCTCAGTTTCCACTGTATTTTACATTGCACAGAAGCATAGCTATGCAATAAATAATCCTGGGGTGCACCTCAAATTGGAACAGCCTTGAACTTGAGTGAACCCCGCCTTTTTTGAAATGTCTGTTTATAAACAAGATGCAAGTATTTCTGTGTAGTAATGAAAAGGAGACATAAATAATACTTGATTTTACTGAGTGAAAGCCATAGTGTATATTGAGAATGATGATGAGATGCTTGGTTTTCCAACTGTAATCATCTCATCAGAGTCCCCAACAACAGCTACAACATGAAAACTTTTCAATATAAGTAGAATTGAATAACTCGCATGAGTTTTAGAACAGCTGGCCAAAGCTTGCTCCAAGTAGTCAAGAAGTTTTACAACACTGAGGAAGTTCCAGAAGATAGTTCTGTGCCAATACTAAAAAAAGGTCAAACAAAATGACCCTACCACATCTCCACTCTCAAAAGGTATAAATCAAGTTCAAGAACTAGAGATTTAAGTGAGATGAATTAATGATGATCAATATGGATTCTACAAAAAAATGCAGCTTGTCAAAATAGACAAAAGCATTTGCCTGAGTGTTGCATGCCATTACATTTAGGAAATGAAGCAATACAAAGAAAGTATTAGTTAAGTTAGTTACATTTGTCTCCAGATGCAGTTATAAACAGGAAATTGTCATTGGGAAGTTATGTTTCTAATGTATTCCAGCAGGGTTTATTTCTTAAGCATGACATTATTGAACAATGACCAGGAGGAAAATAATTACTGATAAAATCTGCAGGCAGAAAAAATAAGAGGAAAAAAAAGGGAGAAAAGTAACTAATGATCTGAACTTGAAAATCATTATAGAGGAAGGTTTCAGATCACAAAGGTTGATGGAGGGGCAAATAACACAGAGAATACCTCACTGACCAGAACCCCACAGACTGTCTGTATGCAAAAAAACCATCTCTGCTGCAATATCAACTTTGCAAATCATATATATGAGAACAAACTTACTTTTTTTGGAGACTACCCTGTGAAGACGGAATTAAGAAAGTCTTGATGACATGGTAGACTTTCCAGTAACTGTGGACCTTTTCATGAAAGTACAGTTGGGAAGATTAATGCAATCTTTGAATACTTCAAAAAGATCCTTAAGAAGACAACAAAGGCTGCACTGCGTGAGCTGCTTGTGAGAAACTACTCAAATGTTATGTTCTGAGGTTTTCAAATGCAGAAGGATGTTGAAAAATACAGAGGAAGATCACAAGATATTTGCAAAAGCTAGCAGAGGACTGGAAACCCACTTTGCAAGAAACTCAGTCGAATCAAAACCAAGCTAATGGCAAAAGAAAAAACAGAAAAGAATCTCCAACGCAGACATCTAGAGAGACAAGCAGCTTTTTAATCAAAGGTTTGCTGGGATATGGTGACTGAAAAGTACATGTAGATAAATTCAGAAAAATCTGGTGCAGTTACTGTCTTAATGCTTTTCCTGCCCACTCCCTGTCCTGTGTAGTAACAGATAACATACAGATATGATCAGTAATTTCTTTTGTGTCTGACCTTCTCCAGAATGCCAAGTTCAGCCACCTCCCAAATTTGTGGAGGGTTTGAACAGCAGATCTTAACACTCAATCAGGTATCAGCCAATTTGCTTTTTTTTTCTTCTATTTTTTCTACTTACTCATTTTACCTAAGAGGACCCTGAGGAACCTCTGGATAGAGGAGATTTACAAACATTATATTCTCCTATCAGCACACATTTGAAACAAAGTCGTATTTGTAGCTCCCACAGTAACAAGATTATTTAAGAGGGTAAAAATCTGTAGCCTCCCATTGGCATCAAAATGGACAATGATATAAAATTATAATGAATCACAACGTGGCTTGGGAAGAGATACGATGGGCCAAATTCTTAAGCTGTTAGTTTATACATATATTGTTTTCAGGCAAGACACCCAGATTTGGCCCAATAATAATATCAGAGGCTCAGCAGGATGAGCTAGCTTTTATTCAACTGTTTTGGAATTAACATCATATTTTTCTTGAATCTTTTAGGAAAAGGAACAGAGACATATAAATTTCTATGGGTTAATTTAGCTTTAAAAAGAAAAAAACTTCCATATATCTTGTCTTTTATTACAGTAACAGGGAAAATTGCATACTTTGAGACTCAATAAAATTACATTTAAAATGCTTATGTATCAAGTCTTAGCAAACCACTGTCAGAGGATTAATCAGCAAAAATAACACGAGGAAAAAAAATCACGTTTTAAAACAGCCAGGAGCTTTAATTAAAGAAATAATGGTTAAAAAAAATTTCTATCAAAAATCAATTTAAGCTATGCAAATCAAAGCTACGTGCTTTTATTTCATATTTACACCTCACTGCACGATTCAAGAGTTTATTAAAAAACCCCAAAACATCAGAGGTAGACATTTCTGTGATTTGGGTGCTAATTTTCAGCCCAAGGAACAGGAGGTCAACTCCTTCATTTTACACTGTCCGGTGAGACATCAGACATTGCACTTCATGTGGACACCTTAAAAGATGTCTCTTTGATGGCAATGTAGTTGTCTATGCTGAGACACAGCTTTATACCTGGCTTTGAGAAGACACTTTTCCTCTTTTTTCATAACATCATTCATTATAAGGAAAGATGCCTGAAAAACAAAACAGGCCCTATTTCTTTTGCAGTGACTACATATCATCTTTTTGGTCTATTATAGTCCAAACTCTCATGCACGTTTTAAGTGGGTATTATGACACCTGAAAAATAGCTGTCAAGAGGAGGAAAAGGATGAAAAGGCCACAGATATATGACCCTAAACCTCTTGATAACAGATGGCTAAGGGAAATGCTGTCTCAGAAATCCATTTCTATGGAATATGTTGTTTTATTTTCCAAACACACACTGGACTGAGAGAAAGGCTATTGATCTGTTAACCACAGTGTAGAAGACAATGCAGTAGTCTTTTTCTCCATCTCTTACTCCCTAAAGTTGGGTTCTTTTTGGTTTGACTGGGGGGAGGTGAGGGGATGTTGGGAGCTTTTTTTTTTGGTTTGGGTGGATTTTTTGGTTTGGTTTTTTTTTTTTTGGTGGTAAGGGGTTTGGGGGTGGGGTTGTTTGGGTTTTTTTGTTGTGTTTTTTTTGGTTGGTTTTTGTTTGGTGGTTTTTCGTTGCTTTTTTGGTTAGTTGTTGAGAGAGAGTGTAAACAGGTATTCTCTTCTTCACCTCTTCTCATCTGATCTGCTTTGGTCTTCAGGCTGTCCCTGGCTGGTCGCAAACCATACATTCTGCTTTCTCCAGTACTTTAAAGAGAACAGTCATGGCTGTAAGGCTTGTCTGGAAAGCTCTTTATCCCAATATTAACAGATATTCTGTACTCCACCCTCCTCTGTCTTTTTCAACAACAAATGAAACCCAGCTTTAACACAAAGGGGAGCTCAACGCAATATCCACTGATGGTCAATCTAGGGCAGCAGCAGGACACCATCACAGCATTTTTAGAGGCGTGTGAAAGAGCACTCTTCACTTTGTGTATCCTTATGGGTCAAGGAGCTGATGAAGATTATTTTGAATGGCTTCAAAGTGATTAATTCTATTTACAATATCTGGTCATCTCCACTTACAGAAGGAAAGAGGAGGAGACAAGGAAACTGAGTTGGAAGTTGGGTAAGAGAACAGCCTTAAGCGTGGTCCTCACAAAAAAACATCCCTTTGAAGACTGCAAAAGGAACAGACCAAAACTAAAGTGTTTACATCTGTTTTCTCCCTAACACCCCTCCATACCATTTTCTTACTAGCAGCCTGGATATGCAACTCTTTCCATCTGTTATGCTGATCTTTCAAGCTGTTCTCACCACTGGCAATGCTTCAAGCACTTTTTGAGAAGGACCAAATTCATTCCTACAGTCTGATTTAGAAGTTATAGCCTTCATTAATCAAGGAAAGTAATCATTTTACTTTATAAAACAAAGTGGGATATACCAACACTTACACATTTAATAATGTAGGTGTGTTCTGACACATCTTGGTACCATTTTCCTTAGTTTTTATTTCATTCTAGAAATTAGTTTGACCAGAAAATTGTTTGTAATAAATTATGAGAACAGTTCACCTTATCTTAGAAATAAAAACACACATTTTAAAATATTAGTGTCCAACTTTCCTCTTTCTCTTGCAGCATGGCTCCAAGAAATTTGAAAACACAAGGGGTAATCCCAACTAGATAAAACCACTGGACAACTCTCTAGAAAAATTAAATATAGATGCTTCAAAAACCTGTATATTCAAATTGCAACTGACCCAGCCAAAATTTTAAGTGTTTAGAAAATGCAGTAGTAGTATTCAGGATAAATTAAGTACAATGAAGCACAAAAAAAAATTTCCTCCAAGTTATTGTATTTTACTGTAGAACATCAGCTCCACCTGCTGGCAAAAGTAAGTTCATGGAATGGCGTGCTACAGTTTTGCACAAACCTGCTCGACAAGCGAAGAGTCTTTGTGATGTATGAGTTAAGATCTTTTGATTTAAAGAAATAAAAAATTGTGTATCAAATATCTACTCTGATACAGTTTGATGACACGATGGCTTAAGAAAAATAGTTTACAGTGACAATATTTCAAAAGGTTATTGGTGCTATATATGCCAGTTGGAAAAATGGCTCCAAATATTAGAAAGAGTCAGCTGTTTTTCTGCCAGCTATTAATTTTCATGAAAAACAAATTATGATTAACATTGTGATTAAAACCAAATCCATATAATAATAAAAAATATCTAAATATAGCATCACAAGCTACACATTTTAAAAACTCTCCTACTCCAAAAAACACTACAAGTTTTTTTTCAAAATAAGAGATTAGTTTTCAAAAATGTTTTCACTGTTTTAAAATTTTTAATTAACATTTTCTAAATCCAAGCTAGTGGTGTGTGATTAATAATAAAATCCAGCACCTCTAGGCTTCTTTTCAAAGAATTCAGATACACAACATAAATCAATGTTGAAATGAGTATTCAATTAATTGAGGATTGTTTCAAACAGAAAACCTCTTTATTGCTCTCTGAATTCTGTTCCAAAGTTTTTCAAGTCTTTCCAAAGGTTGTCTGTAATTACCTCGTGAGTTTTCTAATAAACTTGTGTTTATATAAGTTTCCATGCAATATCTAAGCTCCAGACTTCCAAGCTTGAAAAAATAGTGTAATTCTGGCAGCAACAATTCAGACACATATCTCCAAGGCAGTTTATTTAGGGAACGTGTGTAAAAAGTTAGAACAGATACCTACATACTCCAATGACACTACAAGTACATAAAAAAAAATTACTACTTTTAAATTTTAGTGCTAGGCTGACAAATTAAAATAGTTCTAGCTCTTCCTACACTTCAAAGAACAGCTATTTGAAATCCTTTTTGGACCCACTTTCAGAGTAAACTATTTCAAAGTACCAAATCACACAGTCCAACCCACCAAAACCCTCCAGTGATCAGTGAAGGCCCAGGTTAACCTGGAGTTCCACCAGTGAGACAGAGACACTTAGCAGTTGCTTTACTTAGGAGGAGTCTGATAAAACATCATTAAAATAGACTTAAAACTTCTCCACAGCAGGATATTATCTTGATAGATTTCTGCAAAGAATTAACTTTTCTCAGGGTAATGGAATTTTATAAACAGAAAACATCTAACACAACAGGCTTCACTCCAGTATTAGCTGTAAATTGTACGAGGTGCACACAAAATCATACATTTTGTTTCCATCGGTAGCATGCTACAATGGTTGAGAAAGGATCATATTTACATTAGCCTAAACCACTTGAGAACAACTAGACAATAATGTCTCTGATGGACTGCAGCAGAGTAAATCTTTTTTGGCATAAAACATTCTAAGAACTGACTAAATGAATCTTTAAAGGCAGCTGTACTATTTCGGTAGAGTGAATATAATGGCAAAGCACTCCTGTTTTCAATACCTTAACACAATTACTAATCAATCTTGTAAAGATGGGTTTTCCAAGGGAAACCTCAGTCTTAAAAGCTGAGCTACAAAGTAGTGCTTCATGCCTTCTTTTTTCCTTTTTTATGATAGTAATAACACAGAATAAAATTTTTCAATATTGACTCCCAAAATTTTCTGTCCTTTTCCGAGAAACTTATTTTTAAATGAATAATGTAAACCCTACAAAAAATCATGGAAAGTACAATAGGCAGAACAATCATTACATCTAAATAAACTAATGCTCCAATAGCTCTAAGCAGCTAAGCAGGAAGCAGTGCAATTCCACAGCAGTTTGAGTTAGCAGACAAATCAAATCAGCATTCCCTACCACAACTCACAGCATTTGAAGAGCTTTATGCATATTATCTGTCACTCAAACAGTCAAGTCAAAGCCATGGCATCAGTAACCCTCAACACCTCATTTCACTAGGATACTTTCTAATTGTCTACCGAGTCCCTCAGTACCCAAGGACATATAACCAAGAAGAATTTGTAAACATCTGATTTTCTCAGGGGTTTGTGCACACAGACCTTTCAAACGAAATGTGAAGACCTGGAGGACAAGGCAGTAATGCCCCTTGTCATAAACAGGCTTGGTTTGTAAACACTATTCTCTCACTACAGCTCCATTTCCAGATATATCACCGATTATCACAGCTGGAGGCTGGAAGACATTTACACTAGTGTCACAAACCTTCACCTCCAGTCCAACAGTCGGTTTATGTGGATCAGACACATTAGCTTTAGATGGAGAGCAGTCAGGGACAGCCAGTACCCACGGAGCTATCACAGCCCGCTTAATGGCATGGTTTGACATTCTTACTCCTGTTCTCTGACACCAACAGTTTCCCTTAACTGGGTGGGTATTCTGTGTTTTGCAACAAGAGGCAACTCACCTAACTGGGGCTCACAGCAAGCAACACACAGCCCAGAGAAACGCAGGACAGGCATTACTGAAATCACTAGTTTTTTGGTCAAGGAAGAGTTTGTGTTCTTAAATTCTCTAGTAACATGTTTGGTGTGCCATAATTAGAGGCATTCAATAGCCATAAACTGAGGATGGCAGCTAAAACAAATTGTTGCTACTTAAGTTTGTACCAAACTAAAAACCCTAAACCTTTTGGAAACCCTAAAGTTTCCAAAGAGCAAGCATTACACATTAAGGTTCATAGGGTACATAAACTTTATACTATAAATAATTGTATCATCTAGGAGACAACTAAATATTTGCACAGCAGAACATCTGACAATACAGATGTAATAGGGAAGGGCCTACACACCAGTGAAGAGATTAGTAAAAGCAACTGCTACTAATACCAATGAATTTACCTAGAAACATTTACAAAGTGTCCCATCTGTGAAAACAAGTTAGGATTACATTCTATTTTTATTTCATTAAAAATTCTTTCTTACCTTTAATTTTCTAACAGCATCTCTTACAACTTCTGTGCCTTTGGGCTGCTCCACTTCTGTACTGCCAAGAAACTGAAAAGATTGTAATTTGTGAGAAATAAGGTACGCACTGAAAAGCCTAATTAACTCAAGTAATCTTATTTTCCAATTATTTCCAAATAACATTTTGGAAAGACAATCGTTTCAATAGTTGATAAATAACAAACCTTCATGCAGCTATTTCTAATCAAGAGAATAACAAGAATTAAATACTAATTAGACAAATATGAGTTATCAAAAGCAGCTTTTAAAAAACATCGTATTTATCTCAGTCTTATACGAGTCTGTAAAATAGAGGTTAAGTACCTTTTTCCACTAGGAAATTGTCATTTTGGTGATATAATTTCTTTCGGAAAATAATGAAAAAATGCAAAAAAACCCCTGAAATATGATACTTCCCATGAATCACCACGAGCCAACAGTATGGGCTATGTTACTAAAACTTTCATACAGTGATGCAAGATAAATTAAAAAGGCCTGATTTTGATCTCAGAGCTGCTTGGTACAGTAATTTCATAGATTTAAAGGAACTAGACTCCAACTTACACAAAAACAAGGCCCATATTCAAAGCATTTCTACTAGAGATCATATTTTTACCGAGTAAGGTTTTAATGAAAACCAAATGTACAGCTGTTAATATACGAAGCATGATACTTCAACAGGACCTTACCATTTCTTTATTTTTACACTGAAATGTCTTTACAGTCTTCCATACAGTTTTGCTTGCCTTGTACTATACTGTTATGAAAGGCAGGATAATCCTGCCTGAATTGCATCTATGTAATAATTTAATTAATCTTCAATTGCCTGATTTTCACACTGAGGTGAAGTTGATTTAAGTCACACCATTTAACTGTATACGCCAAAATAATGCTAGCAAGAAAGAACAACCCCCCTTTTTTCTCTAAGGTACACAATTTTCCATTAAAATGACACACAGAGGTATGTAAAATTTTTAAGTCTTAGTAGTTTCAAAAGGAATTTAAATTTGCCAAGCTACAGATGCTTTCAACATAGTAACTCCGGAGTTTCTAATTTTATTAAAACTTCAAATCGTGTCTATTGTAGTCCATGTGCACAAGCTGTACTCCTGCAAAGAAACTTTGCAGCTCCACCAATAATTAAGTCTCATTAGAAATCTGCTATTGACTCTGAAATACGATGTGCCATCTTGAAAACAATAGTGTGTAAATCAAAACACCACACACATCTGCTGTCAATATTTCCTACTGTCCAGATAGGAGATCAATGTTTTCTAATAACAATGCAGAAACCTCTATTATTGATTTGATGTCTTTCATGCAACATCTCCAATGACTTTAAACAGTGGGTATGTTCTTCCCTGGAAAAGTGACAGTTGAAGAAAATGCAGAAGAAAATGCATATAGAGAAAGAAGAATGATTTTTGGACATTATGGATAAAACATATGACAGAGACAGAAAGAGTAAGGTGAGTGAGTATATGTGAGCAAATGCATGCAAGTAAAATAAATAAATAAATAAAGGTAATCACGAGCTTAAATGGACAAAAAAGTAAGTAGATAAGATCAGATGAAAATCTAAGAGGAACGTCCATAATACCAGATATCTGTACTCCAGCATATTTATACACCATATATTTGGCACAGCACAAGAAGTAGAAGTATAATTTCTGTAGTTTGCGAGCCGGCCCGGAATCCTGCATAAACACAGGAAATAACAGCTGCAAGTGTGGATAAGGCTCGACGAACAGAGAACGCAGGTCACTGCTGCCCACAGTGAAGTGGAAGATGGCAGTGCGTAAGTCATCCACGCGTGCTTCCTAATATTTTTATCGTTTTGAAACTTGTAGCTCCAGAGGCATTACCAATGTAAGCAGCCTGGTATTTCTTGCTACACATTGAGGGCTGGACCTTGGGTGGAATTGTGTTGAGCACACTCCTAGATGACCTGGGGTATGCTGACTCGCCTGCAGACACTTCTCCAAAAGGGCCCAGGGCTGCCCTAAGTTTCTTATTTGCTTCCATTCAGATGGCTGAGATCTGAGATAGCAGGACAACTCAAAAGCAATAGAGTCATTTCCCTTTTCCCTTCCCTCTCAGCTACCTCCCTCTGATTGAAGTCCAAGAAAGATGAAGACACCTCGCTGTATTCAATAAAGCCCAGCAGCCCAGTGCCTGCTGGTGATGTGATAGTCATCCTGGAAGCTTGATACGGTTTTGCATATATTGCATATATTTCATCATTTTCTTTTTATTATTTTATTAAAATTTCATTAAAGTAGTTTAGTTTCTTCTAAACTCTTCAATCTCTTTCTCACTCTTCCTCTTCTCCCTGATGGGAGAGGTGGAGGAGAGCATTTGTCATTTGTTTCAGTGGCCAGTCTGGCCCAAACCACGACAGTACCTCATGCTTATTCACATTACTGCCTTAGAAAGTATAAGCACCAAATTAAGCTTCTGCACAGCTGGGGCATCTGTTAAATTTCACTGAATTTCTAAGTCCATAGTAATGTCCCCCAAATCAGGAATTACCATTTCTGATCATGGAGAGGAGGCAGAAGTAGACATCTAAATAGAAAGATAAACTGCTGAAAGCACGGGTTTAAATGATTGTCAGATCCTGAAGAAACACATACTAATTGGGTTTGGCCAACAAGTTACAAAAGAAATAAACAAGCAAGACCAGAAGTATATGGAGACATCCAGAGCATTATGTCAACAGTTGTGGATAACTTCACTAACCAGAATTCTACCAGTCATTTGCAATGCACTGTCTTCCAGGTGCGTATCGGTGTTGACATTAAGCATCACTACTGAAATTTTTCAGCAGTTTTGAACTGGATGTGGAATTAGAGTTTATGCTTAATAAAATATACAGTAAAATACAGTAAAATGCATTTAATCCCTAAATACAAAGCAGATTTGTAGCGTGTTAATATCCAGGATGATGAGACCATGCCATGGGTTGCAATGTTTGTATCCAATATACGTTTTTATCTCTTAACTGCAGTTCCTTTTTTTTTATTCGGGTAAGCTCAAATTTTAGTCATAATTGCTTACACATTTCATGCCTGAGCTTAATAAGCTTTCTCAGTATATTTATTTATTTGTTTGTTGTAAGACAGTGACAAACAGAAAAACAGCAATTAAGAGCAATTATTCTGAATATTTGCTTTAATTACACTGATCTATTTCAGGCCAAAATATTGAAAGAATATCAAAATGAAGATGATTTATTTTCTAATTATAACAAAAGAATGACTGTGCATTATAAGTTTAACATATAGCTAACGTATTAACTGGAAGCTGTTTATTGTTTGCTCTTCTATCTGCTCTGTACCTTTTCTGTGTGATCTGCCCTATCATCGTATTTTGTTTAATATTAGATACCCATTACTATGGCATTAGTTGCACTAGTTAAGCTAAGCAAACACGTATATATTTGCAAAACTGAGACTTTAGATGACAAGCTCAATGTGACAAAGGCCTCTGTGTTTGTATAATCCCTAACACAGAATGGATGCACTGCCACCTCCGGGATTTCTAAAGTAAATAACTAACAACTAATTCACTATCCTCATGAAATGGGGAGACAGCCATTTCATTACGGTCTTTTCAGCAGATTTTTCTCACCAAATCTCACACAAACACAGAGAACAAATATTTGTTATATCAGGAATTCAGAACAGCTGTGGCATGAATAGTATAAATACTAATTGTTGAAGAGTACAAAAAAATTTCAAAGCAAAATTGGTAAATAAGAAACTTCCCTTTTCAAGATCAGGCTGCTTCAGAAAGCAGTACTGATGCAGAATTTCAGATGGGAACTATAAAAGTCAGTGATTGCTTCGATCACTTCAGGTTCCCTCCTGCAGCTATGGCCTTTTTGCAGACCCAGCCGAGGAGAAACACCAACAACATGAAATATAACTGTTCATGAGAGCCAACCTAATACAACTCCTATATTTAATTGCAGAAGAGAAAACAGAAAATAATGCAGCAGTTCCGCTTCAGATCATTCAGTATTAATCCCATATGCAATTTAATAAATGCATTAAATTCTTAAGTGTTCATTAACACCACATACATAATACGGATGAAAAATGCCTACACATGATTGTTACATATATTTACTGTTTGCATCTAGTAAAAAGGTTAGTCTTGAAGTTGGTGTACTTCATGCATAATAAGCCAATTCAAGCAAAAATGCTCAAGTTAGGAATGCCACTAGACTCATCTTTTAAAATATTTACATATCGTCTAGTACTAATGAGAAGTTCACCACAATCAGCTGGACACTTTAAGAATTTTGACGAGGATGACATTTAATATTTTGTGTAAGATAAAGCAAGCTAAGGCAATGTTTCTCCCATATAAATAACCACACGTTTTTCAGTGGATCTTATCAGTCAAAACAGTTTATCTGTTCCTTTAAAGTATACTAAGGTTTGTTCTTCCCTCATTGATGTTTGCCATTAACAAAGTGAGCTGTTGACCAGCCATATACAAGACATACACCTCAGATCAAACTATTTATAATCTAATATTAGCAGACAACCAGATGTGCTCACTCCACATGCAAAGATTTGTAGGATAGTGCAGCTGCAGAGAATTAACAGACACTATTTCATCATATTAGAATCAACAGAAGTTTTATCACTGACAGCGACTGGGAGAATAATTCAGCCCCAAAATGGCCAGGAGGGCTGTTTTACACAACAAACTAGTAAACAGACCCTTTGTGGGGAATATATCTTCCATCAGAATGTAGTTGAAATGAAAATTTTCCTGTGCATTTAATTTGAGCATGACATGTTTTGGTCCAATCCATAGTCAAATCATTAAAAATGCTTTCAAAGCTGCACTTTGGCTGGAGAAACTATTTTTTTTTATTAGCTTTAATCATTTTAAAAGCAAGGTAAGTCGTTTTTACTTTTATTTTGCTGGCTCAATTTAAAGTCAAGTCAAACGTAGGGCAATTTCAGGCATTCAGAATCCTTTACAGTTCTGACAAGTCTATTGCAGTTACCACATGCCCAAGAGCTATTAGTAAGGTCAGGTGAATTGTTAACAGTTCACTTTCTTCCTTGCCATTAACAATACACTCCAGTAATTCTTCCCTCATCAGCTTACACATTTTGACCCCCAACTTTCTCCCTTTTCTTTTTTTTTTTTTTTCTCATGTGAAGTATATCCAGGTGCCTTTCTTCAAAACTTAGGGGGAATACAAAAAACCCTGCCCATCCTTTGGAAAAGTAAGTTTTACCAGGGTCAAAACAATCATTAAATGTAAAACTTGACTAAGAAATAGTTTTAGGTGCACTTTTGAATATTTAACGTAGACTTCCACTCTTCCAGTAGAGAGCAGTATAGGATATTTTAATACGAAAACAACATCTGTTTTCTTTTGTCATCACATTTCAATCTTTAAAATTCAGTCTTTCACAGTGCGACATTTCTTTATTGCTCTGATATCCCTGCACATTAAAAGTTCACCTTTATGCAGATTTAAATGCAATTTTATGAAAAAAGTACTTGCCAAACTCATAAAATAAAGAAATTAAAAAGCAATGCAAACTTACTGGGTACCTGCTGCCAAAATTTGACAAATTAGCTCCTTCTATAGCAGAAGTTGAAGGGATGTTGATTTACTGATGAAAGGAAGAGAAATGTATCCACATTCTGATAACATTAGAGTGACAGTATATAATATAAAATGAGAATGAAAGAGAAGTAGGACCAGGTTTGAAGCTATGCAGGAAACAGTTGAAAAAATGCCTAAGCTGCTAATGACTTCAGGTTTTTTTCAGCCTTGCATACGTGAGTCTTCTCTTTCAATTAAACAGCAGAAGTACAATATTGACTATAAAATACTCACCTCCTTCTATTTTGGCTTCCTTCTCTTTCCCCATCCTGCAGTCCAGTTCCCTACCTGTAACAACTTCATTGGTTCTCTACCAATACACTTTTTTGCCAGAGTACATAAAAATTTGGGTTTTTCCCTTTAGGGGAGCACTTCTTTAGCGACACGTTAAGAACAACTGCCTCTCCCAGGCATGATCACTGCTTAAATGAGAGCAGAAATCAAACTCACCACATGAGAGTATGAGAGAGAGAAGCGTCGCGGACATCAGCACATTCCCTGAATGTCTCCTGCTTGTCTGACATGTAATGTTCTGCACAAATGGTGACTCTGACACAGGAAAAAAATTCTACACATTTTTCTGAGGGAGCGTTCAAGTACTATTTGCAAAAATAGAAAGGAATGCATGATTAAAAATGTAAAGAAAAAAAGAAGGGTCTTCTAATGGAAATAAAATACTACCAGGTATTTAATGCATAAGTAGCAATAAGCCAAATGCAGGTGAGCAAACACAGAGCTGAAAATATTCGCAGTAATTAAGATATAAAGAAAGAAAAAATCTATTTGATAAGCTATTGAAATGTTGGGAGGGGGGGGAAGAGCATTAGAGAAAGGACCATAAAATAATTAGGTAACCGTTAACAAAAGAATCTTCCAGATGTAATGATATAAAAACACACTGTGCTTAACATTAAGCAAACTATTAGCAAGCTACACTGGTTTAATTTGTACTTTCCTCTATTCTCTAGATGTGTAGTACCTAAGAACTCTTTGATATCGAATGTGTAATCATCTCAGTCTTTAAGTTTGGTGCAATGCCTAAATAATAAAGAACATAATTTGATAACTAAAGCTTGAGATGCTTTTGAACAGCTGACAGACACAGACAATACAGACATCTCCTTTGAGCAGAATACTCCAAGGAATGCTATCCTGGATGTGGTTCTTGCCAGGAACCTGAATGTCTGGAAGCAGGAATGTCTACAAATATTCTGGTAAAGAAGCCTGAGAAACTGAGGATATATGGCAGTCCTAATCCTGCCTACACCTGTCTTCTAACTCATGTTTAGATTCGATGAGAAAAGAAATTCCATAGCTACTCACGGGGAAGAAACTTCATACGTGGTTAAAGTAAGCTAAATCTAGCTCGGTGTAATTTTAAAGGCAAAAGAATGAGAATAGTTACACCAGGTCATATTTTTGCTCAAGTGCCACCACATTTCCATCCACAGCCAAATGGGAAAAACCAAAGGGTACAGAAAAAGGAAAATGCAATAGAAGTATACATTTATATTAACATAACCAGTTTGTTTGTAAGCAGAACTTCAGGAGAATTTAGGACACATTTTGCAAATAATCAAACTTAGACATTCTCCAGAGAGACCAGCATACGCTAAAGTGGCTATCAACAAGGATATATTTAAAATAAAATCTTAAATCAGATTGCAACACAGCTACCAAAGCTGTTCTCTGCATAAAACCATCCAATCCTACAGGTAAAATAATATTAGGAGATACAGCTAATACCTCCACAAGGAAGATAAAAGCAGACCAGAATACAGAAAGAAAGCAAAAAGGTAAAAAGCTTATCTTGTCAAGACTGTCACTATAGAAAATACCAGTTGTACAAGGAAAACATTCAGTATTTCTTCAGTCCATCAATTTACACAGCACTTGAGAAGCACGTCTGAAACCGTATCATGCCCTGAAGAGCTGTCAGGCTCAATCTGAAGATCATAATGGAGCTGGGGGGGTGGTGGTGGGGTGTATGCTGTTCTCCCGTAGCGTACACCATTATCAGCCACCTTACAGCTACCCAGATTTTAGCCACAGGCTGAGAATAAACACGGCTACATGCAGACTTACTACCACTTCAAATAACTGGATGAGGAAAAAGTGGTTCTTGAGCTCTGCCCTGCAGACCTGTTAGCTGGACCTAACAGTTCACTTCTGGTCTAAGTGAGCTCTACCCAGCAGAGAAATGGAGGTAGCAGCAGGAGGGCGATACGAATATCCCTTAGGGAAACTCCAGCTTGGAGCAAAAAAACCTGCAAGCTCAAGTGATTTTTAGAAAATTCATTAAAAGCTTTTGATGAATAGGAAAAGGGCTTAAAGAGGAAGTTTTTAACGGTGCACAAATGACAGTGATGCTAATATTAGTAGTATATCATACTGAAGGCCTGGGTTTTTTTAAGCCCACGTGCAGTTCACATAGCTGATATATAAACAAAAAATCAGAGATAGTATCAGAGGAAGATGGTAGTGAGAATAAATTTATCACTGAAGAAAAATCATTTCTTATCCTATGTTCTCTGGTTGTGATTCGGACACACACATTTTGATAGCATTCCTTCTTCAGGTGTGCTGCACTGTTCACTACCCTTCACGGGCAAGAATCCTGTGCTCAGAGATGGGATAAAATGAAGGAGTAAATTAAAGAAAAACATGCTTCCAAACTTCATCCTCTGGGTTTCAATTCGGACACACTCAGTGTTCCCCATTTTGGCATTTACACATGCAAACAGATTTTTTTTTTTTTTTTTTTTTTTGGTAGAAACATCTGCCAGCAACAGGAGATGTCTGTGGGTGATTCAAAGGCATCATCAGGTTACTATAGCTCCTTTACTTCAATACAGAAACTATTAACACAGAGATTAATCTAACATCAAACAATGGCATCTACTATCTTCTGTTTCCCCACTGCTATTCATCAACTTTACAGGGCCTCCTGTAGTGTATCATTGTTAGTGCCTGGAAATTTTAGGATAACTAACAAGAGATAACTCATCAAATGAGCAAACTGTTGTCTAACATGATCTAGCTTGACTATATTCATGGTCTGAGTTGCTCCTGACTTGCCTAGAAAATGACTGAGCCATCCAAGTACAAACGCTGAATAACATCCTTGCCAGCTCCTGCAATCCTCTATCATTACTCTCATATTAGTTTAGATTTTATTTAGTCTGATCTCTTAGGTACTGGCAACTCTAAACTCACAGTTAAAACTTAAAATTCAGTAACTCTTTACTTTTGTAACAGTTATCATTATTGAACCAACATTCAGTGAAGGTGTTTATTCAAACAGATTATACTTCTGATAATGTGGGTGTACAGAGAAGGATACCTGTATATTCACAAGAACCATTCTGTATCTAGACAGGGAAAGCAGAACTAATAATCAGACTTGACACTCCCTGTAGAAAGGTATATTCTAAACATGAAGCCTCCAATACTCATTCACTGAAGACATATCATACTGCTTGAATGCCTCAATTCAGAAGATTTGTATTCCTGGCTTCATTGTTCCCAGTAAAAGAATATTTAACGTAAGGGATGAGAGTCCACCTAAAAATAATTCACAGTCACTATTTTAAACATCAACTTCTTAGCTTTAGAACTGCATAATAACAGAGTAGATAGATCTTTCAGCTTTACAAGTCCATAATTAGATAGTAGACTTAGTTCTGCACCACAGGAATTGGATTCAACTCAAGGATCATTTCTTTATGAAAATAGTGTAAGTCAGACTAAGCCTTCAAATTTACTGAAATACTACTTTTCACCAAGTCCTAGATATTTTTCAGTATCTTAATTTAAGAAAACTGACACCTTGTTTGCATTTTTTTTTCCATAAACCAGATGCCAATATGGTGATTTAATTTATATTAACCATAAGACGACTTCAATAATTCCTATATTCCGCTCAAATGTACTGAAGTAGTACAAACAGCTCTACATCTACAGACTCTTTTGCAAAGATGTCAAATGTACTATTAGAAACTTTAAAACAGTGACCACTTTTGCTTTAATTCCCACTTAATCTCCACAGATGCTAGCTAGTGACACTGGAAGTCTATGGGAAACTTCACTGTACTGCAGTGTAGAAAAAAAACTATTTCATTGTTACTACTTGTATAAACCCACTAGCCTACCCAAATGGAGATTACAGTTTTTGGCATTCCCATAAAGCTAAAGGACAGGCCTCCCCACCCCCTCAAAACATTCCAATCTAGTACAGTGCTACAATAAAAGAACAGCAAGATCATGATCCCAAGTGCTGGCATTCTCATAACAACTTTTATAAGAGCTACCACTGTAACACCCTGTATAAGATATGCAAAACCGTTGTCCTAGTTTTTAGCTCTGTTTTGCCCTGCTGTATCAACCCACTGGTTTTCATAATGCCACTGTTCCTTTAACTGGAGCACGCACTGGTCTGCTCTGTATTAGCATTCTGCAGGCTATCTAGCTTTTTTCACAAATTATAGCAAGTTAAAGCTTGAACTCAGTGTTCTCAAGCTCCATCTGTCCTGCTGACTTCTTTTTTCCTGTTGCAAATATTCAGCCTATCGAACAAAACCTTCCCAAGAACAATGAAAACTGAACCAAGACTACAAAAAACCCTTACAAAGAAACAAGCTATGCTGTCAAGTATTCGATAACAAAACAAATCTTAGTTCATCAAACTGACAAAACCATTCTGCTTTACCAATATGATGAAGCTTTCTGAAATCTGGAGAATTTTGATTAACTCAGAACTGGAGTGAGGCAGCTGAATTAAGGGTGCACCTCTGAGCCACATGAGTAAACAGGCCATGACGTCACTTAGAAACTCGCTGTTCCTACAAAGAGGTATTTCCCAGATGACTTCATTCTTAGGCATGAATCTGAGCACAGGCTTCAAATTCTTTCTTTCATAACAAGATGTACAAGAACAGCCAGGAGTTTCCATATGCCGTTTCAAGGTGGGATTGTGCAATTCTGAGCGTTCAGCTTGCAATAACTTATTCAGACTGAAGCTGGACACAAAATCATGAGAGACTTCCTCTGTTCAATGTAAATAGAACTCTACAAGCTGTGGAAGAAATTGTGATGGATTTATATATATAT
>KZ506123.1:186956-207220 GCA_002844005.1 Limosa lapponica baueri
CTGTGTATTAAAGGATAGGAACATGAAGTGTGAACTAGCTTTGTTGTTTTGGTTTGGTTTTTGGGGTTTGGTTTGTTTTTTTTTTTTTTTTTTTTATTTCCTAAACTGTACAGTTCCTATACTGAGAATTACTACATCTGTAAACAAAGAATGAGCCTAATATTTTCTTAGTAAAGCATCTTCAGTTGGGAAATATGCTGAATCAGTACATTAAGTGCAATCCACAATCACATGGATAATCTACAAGAATGTGCTAAAATAAATGCCACATTCACATAAATTAATAGCAGTGTTTTGATATAAGTGTCCAAGAAAATGTCTATGGTTTTAAACTAAAAAAGTAATTTTTTTCTTTGCTTCTAAAAACCACTTCCTACGCTCCATCTACTACTTGAAACGTGTTGTTAATTTTACACAAATGACACCTATGGACTTCTTCCTGAATTACTGTATACACAGAATACCCTCAGAAATTTTCAGAGTATTTCACTGGGGTAGCCAAGTGAAAATCAAATTACCTGTCTATTTGTGGAAGTTAAAGAGAGAGAAGCTCCATGCAGCAGAAAGGAAGAACACAAAGGACAAAGCAGAGTAGCAACTGTGCCCCCAAAATTGCATCATGTTCAAAGTTCTGAGAAAATATTTTTAAATCAAGTGGGTATCCTGTGGGAAAAGAAAAAGGACAGGGAAGCCAGCACTGGTTCTGGGTGCTTTGATTATTTTAACTGAAAAGGGGTAATAGCATAAAGCAAGCATGCCTAGAAGGCAAGCTGAAAAACCAAATAAAGAATGGAGGCTGGAGTGTACCAGAACATACGGAAGCTTAAGACTAAATAGTCAAATTTCATGTCTCACCTAATGTCTAACTAATGTCTCACAAACACAGCAGTGGGATAGCATTTTCATCTACTACAGGTTCGTGACCACAGTACAAAATAATCTGAGAAAGAATCTTCAGGAATCACATTTACGATTTTTATGGAATAAGGCAAACATATTGGAAATCTTTCTTTCAAAGACTGGGAACATACCCTTAACATACCCCGCCTTATTATCTGTGAATGTTCTGCCTGCAAAAAGTCAAATCCTACTTTGAATCCATCTTCTTCAATTTCACCACAGATTCTGGAAGCAAGTACTGCATAGGTGATAAGCCTTAACAAGAAAAGCACTTGTTATATTTGTTTAGCTGTACTGAGTCTTTCACTTTTCCTACATGTAACTGGAGGTGTCTTATCTGTGATTACTGTTTTATGAACCTGTTTATATTCTCTCTTGTTAATCTGTTTTTTTAGAAGAAACTCTTTTCTTCACATAATCCCATATGAAACACAGCTATAAAACATACGTGATCACCGTTAACTCAACACTTGGCCTTCAGGTACTTCAAGAATACCAGTAACAGAGTTTTTCCAAAAGCTAGCTAGGATGAGAGTAATTTATTGTAAAATAATACTTAGAACAGAAAGAACTGCCTCTTTAAGCTACCATTCTGTAGACATTTAAAATGGATTTGCAGAGCACTACCTAAACATAGAAAATATTTTCCCTCTAAACAATACAAATTAGGGAACTGGATTTTTTATTAGAAAGATTATTTTAGCGAACTGCAAAAATGTTTCATAGTGACTACTTCAACCTGACATCAGATACAAAATGAAACCACTATTATCATGACCTTAAGATCCATCAGCAGATGAGATGGATCTCAGATGAACTGTTCTAAGAGAATATAACTGAATTGGAAAGTAATTTATAAATTATTTTACAATGGCAATTAATCCAACACTAATGTTGGCTGCCAGTTCTTAGTTCATAAAAAATATTATTTTCATTTGAATATCTATATTCTGATGCTAAAGTAATATAACTAATCTAATCTAGATCATTATAGTGATACTCGCATCATTAGGTGAACATAAAATAAGTGCATTTTAAAATCCTTCATATAAGGGTTTAGAGTCTTCTCTAAATAGCAACATAATCATTTTTACTGAGACAGCAGGTATTGAGAACACATTTAGTCTTGAGCTCAAGGCACTGAATTAGAATTCAAAATTTGGGATCTGATTTGAGAACAGAAATTTGGAGAAGATTTGGGGCAGATTTGCAGAAAACCTCCAGTATTAGCTCAGTTCCCTATCTTTAAACTGAGGATAATAATTTATCCATTTCTTGTCTGCATTATCATTTAATTATTCCAAGTGAGAAGAAAACTCATGAGAGTCAAGTCCAAGGTCTTCTGTTGCTTACTTACTCTGAACTTTGATCTGTGACTATTTGCACCAGGGTGGCACCTAGAGCCTTCGTCTCATTATTCTGGAGGCTGTACAAACATCAAAAAGATACCCCTTAGCTTCAAAGAATTTATAATTTAATGAACTATGATAAATTACACTAACCTCTCAGAAATAGACAGCACAATCTCAGTTAGTACCTCTGAGTGCTACTGATACAAATCAATATAAAACACTGAACCCCATTTTTCTTATAAACATCATTCTAATAGCAAACACTAATACAAGTAAAAAAGCTACAACTAGTACGAAATGAACAGAGTGCTCTCCAATTTTGAAAATAAAAAACACATGAAGAGGTCCAACTTTCCGACTTCCCTCTCTTTTGGTTACCCAAAGGCAAGAGGAGGAAGATGGCAAACCCCTGAAATACATAACTAAAGGAGTAAAGAGGCTTCACTTGACCACATACCAAAGCAAGACCACTCGGACTGTCATTTAGACATCTATTAAGAAAAAAAAGAAAAAACAAAACTCAAACCCAAAATCTATACCTAGTTCTAAAGCTTTTAAAATTGATTTGAACAGTAAGTATGCAGATGCAATTTCAGTGAATGCTTTTTCATTTTGAGAATCGGTTTACTTTTAATAGTTGCAGTTCCTCAAAACCTCATAAACTACAAGTTGGGATATAGCCTCTAAATTCTGACTTAGGAAGACCTACGCATTCCTGACTCCATTGGATTTTCAGCAATAATCCTATATTCATGGGTAGACAGCACTTCCCTCCCACATAATCTTATTAACAGAACGTTCTAATTAATGTGATTTGCTTAGTTGCTTATCTCTGTCTCCCTAGTATCTCCCATTTCGGAAGCATGTAAGTGCTACTGCAATAGTAAGAGACATGGCTTAGGGACATTTTCAGTTCATATTTCAAATTATCTGTTCCTTCAAATGCAACCCTTAGTTCCACAAATATCATTACGATTTGATGTATATCCTTGTTTCCATATTTTCCCTCTTTTCAGTAAGACTACAGCAACAAGTTGAAACACAACTTGCAAAACTACAGGAATTGACTAGATTTATTTCCCTTAAGAATTCAGAATGAAGAAAATATTACTTACGCAAAAGTATACAGTGGGAAAAAAATTTAAAGTTTAGAGCAATGTAACCCATCACTTTCTCCCTTTTCATAGCCAACAAAAATTTCTAGTGAATATGCAAAACATTTTCACAAAGCTTTACAAATTATTTTTCCTTTGCTATGTGGCAAACCAGAAGTGATTACTTCCTCTAGTAAGTTACACCTAAAATTCTCAGGCTAAAAGTTCAAAATGCCTTTTAAAACAGGCCAAGCTTGGCTTTACACTTTCTGAATCAGAGTAATCTGAAGGAGGCACATCTGAGAGAAATATTCATTACAGTTCAGGATCCACGTCTGACTACTGTACGTTATTATTTTATTACAGTTAACAAAGTCAGAGACTGCAGTTGGTGACTTGTCCAATGGTTTCTTGAAGATGAATCCTCACAGAGATGAACATTTGCAAAGCTTTTCTTTTGCGAATGGTGAACTGCATAGCTGTTGGACGGATTCCTATAGTCTTATTTTTACTGGTAAAACTGTATGTCCTTGTAGAAGTTTCTATTCAAAAAGTTGTGCCATTCCCTTATTTTTTATTATCTAGTTCTATTTAATTTTTCTAGTTTATTTTGGGAGATTTTCCTAATTATTTTTGGTGAATAGTAGATGTATGAAGAAGGCAGTAGCTCCATAAACATAGCAAAGGCTGAGAAAACATAAATTCCCATCTTTGTCAAAAGTAAAAATGGGAGATGAGAAGGAGTTAATTCATCTGCAGGCCTGATTCTAATTTAAAGCAAGATCAATCTATAAACCGCTGTCGGCCACCCAGCCCACGAGCGCAAAAAATCTACGTGTTTGAGCTCTACAGCCTATTAGTTCCAGTGTCAGACATGCAATTCACTTGACAATTGACAGTCCAGAGCCTGAAAAGCCTGCTTAAGGAAACCTCACATTGTCACAGCTGACAGCTCACATGGAAATATAACTGTGCAGAAAGAATGCCGGAGGGCATGCTAATGAGGCTAATTGGTAGTTTCAAGCAGACTTAAGGAGAGGCAAGGGAATAAATACCAGCAACAGAGAAGGAACAGAAAGGGACAAGGAGAGTTGAGTAAATCTTTGCTGACCCTAAGTTCTTTGGAAATTCCACCTTTTTTCCTTGCGTACTTTTTCTGTTTTGTTATTTCTGTTCGGACAAACCTCTGGGTATTGTTCAGTTGTCTTCAACAGACACTCATATCACTCACTGCCTGTTAGTCAACTGGTGCCTGCTCTTGCCTGGTGCTGAGGAACTCACAACTCCGAGTATTTTTCACAGTGAAGTGGAGACTTATGCTCAAATACTAGTTTATTGTTTTTTCGAAGAATAAGAAAATTACATTATAGAAGTTGTTACAAAGCTTCTATGTCTCAACAGTCTCATTGCTCAGCTCTTTTGAGACAGATACTGCAGAAGGGCAGTGATGCATCTGTTTAAAACTTACTTTAAAATTTTTAGTTAACATACTATCTTTAGAAATATACTTTAGATGCTGTGTTCAATACTAAATGCCATATTACGAAGAATTGCTGTTGAAAGAGAGTTGTTATTACTACTATAGGAAAAATTCTATTTGCCTTTTCTGTGTACCATACATATATACAAACATCTTCTTGTACTTTCAAAACTTGTTGGATTAACACCAACAGATGGCTGTGCTATGTGACAACAAACAGCTCTTCTACACCAAGACTACTGCAAAGAATCATAATTTATACAATAAAAATAATCTAAATAATGTACTTGGCACAGATGGGTCTCAGGTACCATGTTGTTAACCAGTGTACTCTGTTAATCATGCCATCAACAAAAGTCTTGCTAACTGCAGATCATGCCACATAAATCAGTACTATGGAATTCCCTGCTGCAGATTTTCAAACTTAACCAAAACAACACACATACCTAGGAGATCAAATTTTACAGTTAAAAGCTGCAAAAAGCCTTGAGTCAGAAAGAAGTTTCCCATATATATATATATATATGTAAAATTTATGCCTCACAATACAGAAGCCATCTGAATTTCAGAAGTTTCACATTCCAGCCCTTCCACACTTCTGATTCCAAGATGAAATAGAGCAACAGTATCCCATTCTTAAAGTGAAACAAAATGTAAGGCTTAAAATTACATTTAGGCCCGATTCCTTCCTATATCTAAAGAAACAGAAATCTAGCAACAGCCTATGCTCCGGAAACTTTAAAATCCCAGTTCCTAATGCTAACCACAGCCCCCTACAACAAAGAGACCAGCTCTGTAGTGAGCAGCAACACACAGCATTTTCCTGTATGGGCACACCAACAAGACTAACTCTTGAGCCCCTACAGAATAAATCAGGCCCTTGTAGTTTTATTGTTTCCCTTAAGCTGCATTCACACTTTCGAGCTTAAACTAAACCTAACTTGAATGTGAAAGATAACTAGATCAACTGCTGTGGTAGCAGAAGCCTCTTAGTAAGACAGCAACATCAACTTTCCTCTTAAAGCCATGGGCCGTGCAGCAATCAGCTTGACTGCGTAACTCCGGAAAGCATTCCTGCATGCCGCAGCAGCTGACTGAGCAATCAGCTGGGCTGCACAATGCCTGACGCTACTCAAATACAAAAGGGAGCACGTGGAAGCTGGACATGGGGACAGGCTAGTTAGGAGGAATACAGAAACATTTTCCAGGCATGCAGGGATGAACTTAGGAAAGCAAACTCTGCCAAATCCTAGCTGGAGTTGAAACTGGCGAGGGATGTGACGGGCAGCAAGATGGTTAGGAAAATGGACCACAGTAGACAGCTAAGAGAGCTGCATTTGTTCAACCTAAAGTTGACAAGGCTGGTCTATGTGTGCACATGTGTGTGGAAGGCTGAGTGATGAGTTGCAGCAAAAGAAATTACAACTACAAACGAGAAAAAAAACCCATCACAGTGACAGGGATTAAGTACTGGAACTGGCTGCCCAGAGTCTGCGAATTTCTGCCCTTGCTGGTATTTAAAGCTTGATTGTATGAGGGTCTGCTTTGTCTCACCTGGAAGTCAGCCCCATTTTCAGATGGGGATCAATTGGATCATCTCCAGAGGTCCTTTCCAACGTAAATTATTCTAGATTCTTACCCTTCAATTCCCAGAACAGAATCTACGTGAGAGAAACAAACAGGTTGGATATAAAGGAAACTGAAAACTTGCTCAGTATAGGGAACACTCCAGGGCTATTCTAGGCTACAGACCTATCTTCAATGCAGACTAGGGGCTCTGTCCCAATCCTGCTTCATTACAGAGTTTTAATGTGTTACTTAATACATTACTGAGAAAGGGACTTAAAATACTTCTCAGATCCTATGTTGCATACACTACCATTACTTGATCTATTTTTTCTTCTTGCCATAAAATTATAGCTTCCATCTCTTATTTGCATCACATATCTGTGTCATACTTGTAACTGAAGTATGTCATAGAGTACCTAGACATTTCAAGTAAAATGGAGCTATGAAGAGACCAAGAGATCATAAGCAGAACCTGAGAGAAGATGAGTGCTCTGGAGAATAGATCAAAAGCTGCTGTTTTGTCTCTCAGTTGCAGATTGCAATGTATCAAAAAACATGATCAATATTTTTTTACCTCGCTCCCCCAATTAAATTCACTGATTTATTTTTTTTACTAGTATCTACCAAAAATACTTCATTAAAACACATGTACTCTATTGATTGCTTTTCCTGAGAGAGGAAAAGAAATGAAACATTATACATTATAGTAAACTGTCTTGCATTATTTCAGAAGTTTTGAAACCCTTTTTGGTTTTAATTAGCCCTGAGCGGCCAAATGATGATGCTGTGCCAGGTATGGATGTAAAGTGGGTGCAGCAAATAGGCGGTTTTTTGTGGTAGCAACCATACTATTGCACAAGGTTCCCATGCACCCGGGTAGGACTTTGCAATAGCACCTTGCAATTGTGCTGGGTAGACAAAACCAAAAAAGGGTATCAGCCCTTACACTGACTGTAGTTCATGTTTGCCTAAAATTAGCTGTAATATTTGTAAACTAAAAGTTAGACATTAGGTGAAGTACCTTTATGAATCCTTTCAATACATACATGTATTCATTTTCATACTCATCTACTACACTGCAGAATTCACAGTATGTGTGCCTGTAGCATCCAGATATAAACCATTTCCTACCCCGACCCCTCCACTCGGTGTTTATCCCCTTGCCAAATTTTAATTACTTGGATCTAAGCATTCTGTCTCATGTATTTGCATCAAAATTATACACTTTTTGCATTTACGTATGATATTGGCAGCTTCAGTCAAACCTAAAGCTCTCTGTGCAAGCTACATGCAAATGGACCTTAAGAAAGAAAAACTGGAATTGCTCATAAACTCATTCCTTTCTTGAAGCAAATCATATTCTGGAGAATAAGACTGATCTATAGAGCCTGAAGTTGTGCAGCTGGATATTTTACAGAAAACTGGCAGAGGGCTATAGACACCTGGAAAGAGACCATACACATGTCAAAACCATGCTTTTGCTACCCCATGAATTTTTCTAAACTCCTTAGTCAGTATTCAGACATGAAAGATACCAGTTCTTCAATTATGAAGAAGTCACATTTTTCAAAGCCTTCAGACAGGCAATAGTAAACGGACGTGAAAGACAAAACTCTAGGTGCAGATGCACAGATACCATAAGCCACGTGCCTACTAATTCTTGCAAAATGATCTCGATGTGCTGACGTGTAGGGGGCATTGTGGGCTACTCAAGCACATGCAACACGCATTCATACGGTCTTTGAACTTGGTGCATTCATATGCAGATGAGATATACAATTGTCTGCAGATACTATTCAACTTCCCTTACTGTACACTGATAAATTATTGATGGGAAGTGAGGGGTGGGTTTGGGCTCAAAAAACTGGACCAAGACTCAGGAAATGTAGACTTAATTCTTGGCCCTTTACAAGCTGGCTATGCAACCTCAGGCAAGACAGACTGACAGCTTTTTAAAAGCACTCAGTACCCAACAGAGCTTTCTGAGGAACCAACAAACGTTCAAATTTTAAGGAAGCTGAAATATTAACCAGTTTTTACACAGACAAATGACAACAACTGAAACAACTTGAAGCTGAACAGTTAAAATGCAGCTCCCCCCCTTCAGCTACTTATATGAGATGACGTTTGTTGCTACGGATGTTTAGATACAATACTTCTGAATCACAGCCGTTTATTTTGTAGGCTATTTGTGGACATAATGCTATCCTCTCCTATCCTTCTCCCATTTTAAGTATGTAATCTTGTAAGCAAGATGGAATAGGTAGGTCCATTTCCCTGAAGCAGAGAAGTCTGTTGACAGTACCCCTTGCAGACTGTAAATATTTATGTTTTATTTATATGATTATTCATCTTTGATACAATGAGCTCCAAGTTTAATGACTACAATGTATCAGAAGTAACTAAGAAGTTCAGATTTGCATTTCCTTGTAAAATTATAATTTTCTGCTTTCATATTTAATTTATTTTTCACAATACTCATTTTTCTTGTGCTTAAACACTAAATTAATTATGATTACACACAAAACATTTGATAATCTAATGAAAGCTAATTGGAATGAAGTAATTAATTCTAAATATGATAAATTAATTATAGGAAAAGTCATTGTTTCTTGTAATGCCCTCTTTGTTTCATTAGTTTCTAGTTTTATCTAGTTTTATACATTTTCATGCTCTGTTTGGAATATCTTGAGATATATATATATATATATAACTTCACCACATAAATTTCAGAATACTTTTTAATAGCATGCCTTGTGTTGCTGTTTACTTAGAAAATCTATGTACAATTTTCCCTTTGATATTCTTTCATTAATTATTTTTACTGACACAAACCCATGATCATTCTGTAGTGTGCTGACTGGAGAGAAAAACAGAAATTGCTAGTATAGTTATAGCAACAAAAATTTGTAGTAGAAGTGCAGTTTATGCCATTGAAAACATGGCTTTGATAATACCATACACTAATGATAGCAATGTGCAGATATTCAAAAGACGTAAGTGCACCTAGAGCCCTGCTATGGTAGCTACATCAATTAGAAGCAGCATGATATTTTTGACCTAAAATTCTTGTCCAAAATGCCTGTATTATCTGCTGTTCCTTAATGATACAAAAGTTGAAGGAATAAGAAATTACATAGAGTTGAAAACCTAACTAAACTCTGTTTATTGTATTACAGTGAAGATTAATACTCTTAGGTACTGCCTTTTGTGGGGCACTTATTATTAATGCCTTTTTATTTTCCTTTCCTACAGTTGCAATCCAGGTCCAAGATATATATTGATTAATTGCGAGTAAAGATCATCCATGAAACTACACAAAAATTCACAAATGTCATCAAAACCCCACAATAATATAAAGTAAGAGATGTTTAACAGTCTGTTTTGGGAAAGGTTTGCTCATTTATCTTCAAAGTTTCAAATTTAAACTTCAGCAAGAATCATAACTACATACATGAAAACATACAAAGTTTTAAAATAAGTCTGAAGTAAACACTAGTTCAGCAGCTGTCTCAGCACTACAAAGACATCACATCTCTTGGTAAAATAAAATCCCAAGGATTTAACATGTCATTATATAAAATAGCAGCTCATCAGCCTAGTGTAAGGTCAAAGCTACTGTACTACGATACTAGTAGCCAACATAAACATGAGGCTTGCAAAGCTGAACCTCTAATCAGCAAAATGGAAAGATGTACTAGTGGAAATTTGATATAAGCCAAAAAAATAGCCAAGGGACTAAGAAGCAGAACACATATGTAATTTACTACAAAGAAACATAGTAAACATTGCTGTTTGGGGCAGTGGCAACTTTTTATTAGCAGAAAGACACCCCTCAGGATAGTATCAGTTACGTGATGACAACAATTGGTTCATTTTAAAGGTTGCAGTCAGATTCCACTATAAAGTCACACTTTGATCACTTTTGTTTTGGAGAAACTGGCTTAAAATAAAGAGAACTGACTTAAGGGCAAAACTCAACTTTTTTTCCCCTACAGTATGGACAATAACACAAACATCTGTTCTTAGTTATGGAACATCACACAAAAAAGATGACACAAAAGAGAAATTTTGGGTTGCCTTAGCATTTTATATCCTGGTAACATGAAAACTGCCATGCCACTACACCTAAATGATTCCTGTATCCCCATATTTGATAATATACTATCAAGTTTCCAAACAATCTTTTTGGGGAAAAAAAAAGTGACCAATATACTTTCGTACTTTCAAGAAAAATATAGGATCACAAACTGATGGCTAAATTCTGATTTCAGTAGGCCCACATTTCACCATCCTGAAATGTGTGGTATCTTATTATCAGTGCCTTCCGCAAGACCAAGACTGGGGACATCAGTAAGGTTAAAAAACCAAAACAAACCCCTTAAAACAATGAAAGCAACAAAAAAATCACAAACAAGCAAAAAACCATCCGCAACCCCCCAAAAAAAACACTGAAAAAACCCCCACCAAACCAAAAAACCCAACCCCCCATCAACTTACACCATACACCAAACCATGTCAAAACCCAGCAAATTGCAAAATAGCAAGTACCATGAGGACTGGGTATGCTGGAAATGAGAGAAAGAGTCAAGAAGCTTTTATATTTAAGGGCATCCTTATAAGACTGGTGGCTCCTGGATTTTACTTCCAGAAGAAACAACTCTGCTTGTATTTTCTTGCAAAGAGGATTATGGCCATAAATCATCCTGAGGGTGTACGTCCTAAGAGATACAAGACGTTATTAATTCTCTATTAAAAAGTCCAATTTGTAGAAAAAAAGCCAGTTGTCTATATCGCAGGGTTAATTTCCAGTTAACTGTGCTAGGATTTTTTTTTTTTTTTAATAACGTAACAGTCAACTCATGAACTGCATTTTACCAAGAAGTTTTCTGTAATTCTTAAAGATGTCTTAGGAAACAAGTAAACAAACAAAACCCCATCCTTTCCAGTTGTTCTTAGTAAGCTCTCATTTTTCTGATCATCTCAGATGATTAATGTCAGAGAAACAATTTTTGTATCTTATAAAGAAGAGAAAACACTATTTTTCATCCACAGTAATTTGCATTGAAAAAACTAAGTAGCAGAATACAGCTCACTTGCCCATAGAAAAAGAACATCTTTGGTACTGCTCTCCATCAAATTGATTTGATTATCTGAACACGTAATTCTTCACTCGCATAGTTAACTTTTGAAATAAATCAGATTAAGTGTTGTCTTTTCCTCCCAACAAATATAAAAGTTATATGAAAAGAATGTTATAGAATTGGAAGTGGAACAATATGAACACTTGAAAAAAAAAATAATCAATGAGTCGTTTTCAATACTTGCTTTATGAATGCTTACTGAGTTTTTAATCATTATTTCACAATGTAGTTACAAGACATGAAATCAATGGGATATTTTAGTTAAAGATCAAAACGTTACAAAATCCAAATGAGGTACTAACAGATACATGCTTTCCTCTTAAAAAGAAAAATATAGGAAAACTTAATGAAAATGGTACTTGATAATTGAGGTGGAAACATCATCTAGATTTAATAATGTTGTTATGTTTGCATATGCCTGCTAACCTCATAAAAGCTATGCAAATTTATGCCAGGTCCCAATAAAAAACCGCAATGTTGAAATCCCATACCCTTTACACTCCAGTTACAGAGCAAAGCAATTTTTTGCTTGCTTTGGAATAATGAATCAAATAACTGACACTTCGACACTTCTAAATTATAATTTTCTACTGTGATCCAAATGAAAAAAATGGGTAAATTTTTTTACTACATTGCAGCTTGCCTGCAAGTATTCTGACAGACTTCAGAGGCCAACAGCACAGAGGTCAAGGAGGCCCTGTAAGGTCAGAACCCACATTAAACAAGAGCAGAACTGGAGAGGACACTTGGGCATATATTAGCCTAAATAAAAGGAAAGAACTTTTTGGACAAAGGGTCTTTCTAAAAAGGCTGAGAATGCATTTCCTTTGGATAGAAATTCCCCATCCCTTTTTTCTACTCCAGAAGCTGTTGAGGCCATTTTTTCTACAGTTATCACCGTCCTATCACTGTTTTCCATATTCTAATTTTTTTTTTTCCTGCATAGATGTACTGACACCTAGTCACGAGATATGCTCTTAAGAAAGACAATGAGACATGAAAGACGAGCGATTTTGGGGTTTTTCTTCTCTTCAAGTAAAGACCACAAACAAACAGACATTGTTCAGTCCATTAACAGAATTCGTAGCTTCAGCTTGCTCTTAAAACAGATGGCACAGTCACCCCAGCAAGTATTCCTCCTCAAAAACTGTACTATAAAAGCCAAGGTGTCTGGCAAGGCTATACAGTTAAATGGTAATATAACCTTTTGTCAAAAATTCAGTTGGAGAACACACAGGAAAAAAACCCATGTTCATCTGGCAACGAGCAGAACGAGACTGAAATTTCCACTACAAGCACTTGCGCACTGTGTGGCAACACTAAGCAAAAGAAATTTGCAAACACAACAGCAGGGAATACCAATATAGGAAAGTGAGTCCCAGCCTATGAAATAATTTTTATTTTTATATTAAAAAATACCAATCATACAAGAACCTCATCCAGAACAGATCACTGTGGAATCTTCTTGAATTATCCTCCCAATTTAGTCAAGTAATAGCTGATTACTTAGTTTACTCTGAGTGATGCTGATTATTGTGCATTCCCTCCTCCTTTTAGCAAACCATTTTCTAAATCGTTATTTTGGGAAGATGAATTTCCTGAGAACAGAAGTCATTCGATTAATCAAAATACTACTGTAGAACTATGTTGTAACTGGGAGAAGAAAATATGAGTAAGACTTCTGTTTTTACTGTGCAAAAATTCCATTATTATTCTACCATATTTTCAGAGTATTTGACATTTCAATATATCTAGCAGATAGGATCATTATTCATTGTCTTTGCTATTGTTCAAAAGAAGTTTGTGCTATTAATTTTAATTTTTACAATACCGCAGACATGAAGCTTGATGTTAAATTCCTTTGCACTCAAAACTTCCATCCATTTAGCATCCATTAAAAAGAAACAGAGCATCAAGCAAAAGAGGATGACTGGTTTGCTTTGTAGAAACCCATCAAGTAATTCAGAACAAGAATCAATTGACCACTATTTAAGAAACAGAAATTTTTCATCTGCAAAACAGACATATACTAAGTTTTTCTTCACTGTTTCATCTGGCCAATTCATGCCTCCGCAGTTTTTGAAAGAAAAGCAAGATAGAATGTGCTGTGTTCTAAAGGTAAGCGGACAAAATAACCATATTTTCTTACCTTTGCATTATAGGGTATATAATGCTTTGATAAGGCTTCAGGAGTGTGCATCCATGTTTTGTCTATAGAAAAGCAAAATAAAAGAAGCACTGAATTGGTTATTCAACTGTTAATTTAACTATTATAGTATCTACCTGGAAAACATCAACAACCCTCCTTTTAGTTAGATAAGTATCTGTCTGAAGTAGTTATTGGGGCTGGTGGGAAATGCAGCATATCTCACAATTTCTCGAAGATTTACATGAAAGAACCTGGTTACTTCTGGGCACACTTCTCATTTTAACCGACTTGATTTACTGTAAGAATTCCAACTCCTCCCCCCAACTACATTTATTGGTCTAAGGTTATTTGGTATTTCTGCCTCAGTTCGTTATTTTCTGCATCCTGCTATTGTTGAATGCATGCTGTGCTCTAATTATGGGGTTTTTTTATTCATTATGTGCTTTTTTAGATGAATTATCCAAAGACATCAAAAGGGATAAAGGAAATTATTTTGGAAAAATTATCAGAGCGATAACTGATAGAAAAAAGCCCTAATCGTTCTACAAGAAAAGAGAAGCAAATCACATGGTGGTAACTGATTCAGAAGTTTAGATCTTCTTTAATCTTTCCTTACATATCCTAAATGAATTTGCGTATGTTCCTTCAATGGTTTTCACATCACAAGACTACGCTATTATCTTACTTTTCCCGCTGCACACTTTGTATGGTGACATGATGAGTTCATTATTTGTGAAATACATCTTCCCTCCTTCTTTTTAACAGCCATTTAGAATGCTCTACATAATTTAAGGTGGAATTCCAAACATTAGAAAAAAAATATTTTTATTAGAAGTTTAGAAACTATTTTTAAAACTTTTCTCATTTGAAAGCATTAAAAAACCAAAAAATGTTTCAAAATACTAAATTGTATTACCAACCACATGAGAGATTCTGTAACACTGAGCAGTATTTTATACTCCACACATTCAATATTTAGTAGTATTTTCTAACCTAAGTATCCTCCTGTTTTAATTAGCATGAATTAAAGTCACAAATCTGGAACTTTGTTGAATTAAATAACAGAATAATAGCTTAAAGCAAAATTCTACCCTTGGATACTCACAGACAATTCCCTTTGCCTTTAATGGGAGCTGCAGTTATAGCAATTATTACTTTTTTTGTTAGTTACATGTAAGAACAATAAAATCCTGTTCACTTCAAACTGTTCAAGAGCAAAAGCTGCGACACTTACTGACACTAAACCAGTAACTAAATATTTTTTTAATATCCATCAGCAAGAAAACTGTTAAACTTAAGATATTCACCATGGTCACCACAGTAAGAGGATCAAAACTGCAAAGCTAGAGGAAATTTTTTTCATTAAGCAAATTTTATTCTAGATGACAGTAACGTTCAGCTCCATTACTGAAGAATGATATTATCACTTCTTAATTAAGGAAGCATGATTTGTCCATTCAGCAGCACCCAGGAGTATGATTATGCACTGAAGTGGCCCTTCCTTTCAATTGTGGCTTGTGATTGGAATACCGCAACAAAGAACCGCACTCATTTCCCAGAATATTTTGAGACCTGAAACCTGATCTCTATTTTGAGTACAGTATCAAAAGCTGTGAATTAGAAATGTCAGAATAAAGCCTAAGAGAATCATATAATCATACAGTAGTTAGGGTTGGAAGGGATCTTTAAAGGTCATCCAGTCCAACCCCGTGCAATGAGGGGGGACATCTTCAACTAGATCAGGTTGCTCAGAGCCCCGTCCAACCTGAGCTTGAATGTTTCCAGGGATGACGCATCTATCACGTCTCTGGGCAACCTGTTCCAGTGTTTCACCACCCTTATTGTAAAAAAATTCTTCCTTGTATGTGGTCCAAATATACCTTTTTTAAGTTTAAAACCATTACCCTTTCTCCTATCGCAACAGGTCCTGCATTAACCGTAAGCATTGTATTTCAAGTCAGTGCACTGCTGAAGGCCAGACAAGCAGACTGGTAACTGGGCTTGACAGCAAGTCCCAGACACAGAGGAAGCTGGCATGTAAGGCAGGACTGCTCTCTGTCCCATCAAACTTACTGCAGCACAGTCACGATCCATACAGTGCAAATTTCAACTCCAAAATGTTCATTCACATTGCTAACGTCAATGTTTTATTTACCTACTTCTTACACATCAGCTGTTTATTAGCTTCAGCAAGGATACTGTCACATTTATAAATTCATAAAGGAAAATCTGGTAAAAATAAAACATTGAACCTCTTAAAAAAAAAAAAAACACAACAACAAAACCAGTTCTCCATTCATTTCATGCCTTGTACTAAGACAAGTGACAGGGGTGTAGCTTCTGAAGCCTGTAAAATTGCTTTAGAGTTAGTTTGATTTCACAGCAGTTGAGAAATACTAAATTTCAGACATTTTGCACCCAGAAAAATATGAAAAAAGAAAACCTATAAACCAGGTATTCATTTCAATACATAATGTAAATGTGGCTTGTGGTTTGCATGATCCCTCACTTTTGGAATTAATTTTAAATGGATTTTCACAGCTTAGTACTTAATTATTCATTTTGAAGTAACAAAATATAAAACCCTACAATGAAAAATCACAGTTCATATTATTATTTTATTAGCTATATAGCAGCAAGAGTTCTAGACACTTTATAGATAAATAAAACAGTAAGTCCTAAAGAAAGGACCAAAAGCCTAGATAAAACCAAAACTGACAACTGCATGCATCTAATACAGCAGCAGTAGAAAGTGAAAAGACACTTGCGCTATCACACCGGGTGAAAACTACAGTTATTTTAGATCTTGCCTGAGCTCTTAATCTAGGCTGCCTTAGCATCTACATTAAAGTTTAAATAAGTGCTCAGTTATTTTTTGAGAATTATGAGTTTGAGCCACCCAGAGTCCATTAAAACCCAAGTAGAGTTTAGCTTGAATGAGGTATGAGAGATTCTAAGAGGTAAAAGCCTAAGTATGTGGTGGTTTTGCCAAACATACTCGCGCTTCATGGGAGAAAAGACAGGAAAAAGGAGCACCGTTCAGAATTCAAGGGCGCAGGGCAAGCCACAGCCAAGAGAGTAATCCTGTAGCCACTACACAACACCTCTTCACGTGCGTGGCATGTTAACTGCGCGGCACAGGCTTTTAGAGAGTCTCTGTAGCAGTAGCACAGCTTCCCATCAAGTTTTCAAGGGAATTTGACTTGGGTAAGAGCTTCTCAGGTTTTGCTCCCTGCCAGCATACACAGCTCTGCTAAGGGCAGTGGGAGAACTGCATAAAATTAACATCTGGAAGACCCGGGGTTTGACTGAGAGAATTGCAAGGGTGGAGGCAGGGGGCTGGGCACTTTCATGGTCAGAGGATTAACTGCGCTCAGGATTGAGACTTCACTCCTTTTTAGTCTCCCTTGAACCATGCCAGCCCCCTTCCATTATAAAGGAAAGATCCCTGTACAATTTGCATTTCACATCAAATACTTGGTCATCACACAATCTGGGAGCACTGGTGTGAGCCATTTCAGAGGCCTCAGCGGTGTTGGGAGGGCTGGGAAGGAGAAACGTGCTGACAAATCACACACTGAAGTCAACAGACTCAGGGACTTCATAAAATATCCAGAATAACTGTGCTGCACTTAGTGGAGGATGACACTAGGTTAGATAACAGCACAGCTGACCATTTATCTACCAAAAAGGAAAGCAGTAACAGTGCCAAGAAATTGTTCTCCCTTTGAGATTAATTTCTCCACGCATTACTGCCCACAGATATTATAGAATAGATTTAGTAGAGAGGCACTGATGAACTATTTTCTAAACGGCAAAACAATGCTCAACAGTACAAGTTCTGCTTCCCTAAGCCCCACTCTCATCATTAATTCATGCATGCTAAAAGTGGCTCTACTTAACTATGTTTCCAAAGTGTTTTCAAAGCATACGAGACCTAGTGGCCACTCCATTTAATATGATGAACAGAGAAAGACTCTGGTTTTAACTTTCCTTTTTTTTAGTGCCACAGTGAAAATACAGTCATTTCTAGAAGGTAAAAACTAAATGCCATTATTCTTTATTGAATTAAAATCTCTTGGACATCAATGGACGATTTCCATGCTAAAAGAAAAGAAGAAATCTTTGAACTGTCTTTTTTCCTGTTTTACAAAACTTGCTATGAAAAGAAAGATCTTCTAAGACAATGAGCCTAATAAAAGTCTTCTTAAGAAGAGGAGAGCATCCCACAAGGTCAGGGCTTCATCTAGGTATTAATGCTTCAGGGAAAAAATAGCTTATTTGATTCAGTGTTTCTATACAGGTATCTATATCTTTATTTTTTCCTAGCTTATCTATTTTTGTATAAAGAGAGAAAACCTTCACAATGGGACATACAAGAAGTCACCCTGTTAAATCATTTCCTTTATCCTCCACTGCAACAGCAGCAGGCAGGTTCTCACAAACCTCAGTTATGCTAGTCAGACAACGAGGTAGAATCTGTTTTCTCGACTACTGCAGGCAATGAATGAACAGATATGCTGAGCCATGACTTAATGCTTGTTACCAGAGCTTTCATCTTAATGCAATATCTAAGTATTATTAACAAAGGTAAATCTACCCATACTCTTCTATAATTCAGCTACAGTAGTTATTCCAACCACCTTCTAGAGGAATGAATGAGTACAATCTGTGTGTCTAATAGCAGTAATTTATTGAAGTTACTACTAGGTTACCATGATTAAGCAATTGAAATTATGAATCAGATTATGCCCTGACCACATATAGGCAAATGTCCACCAATATACATAGTTAAAAATAATCACTTTTGTTGTTCCTTTTCCTTTTTTTTGGCAAACATAAAATGTTCTTTGGAGACTTATTTATTCTTTGCCAAGACAACGAAGCTGTATCTCCCTAGAACAGAGTGAGCTTTGCAGAATGCTTAGCCTCTCTGTCCTCCTCTCATAATATCTAGGACCTCATGAATGGTTTTAAACAGCTGATTACTAAAATAGCAAAATGATATAGAATGCTGGGTTGGCACAGCTACAAAATGAAAAAAGACAAAAGTCTAGTGTGTTCATTTCCTCAAATAGTAACATTCACTTCATAACCTACACACTTTATACTATATATTTTTAAGATACAGATGCTAGTATGTAGGTTTTGACAAGAAAGGGAAATAGGATCAAAATAATATGTCAGTGCAATTAACTAGTGATTAGCATATCTTTGCCTCCGCACTTCTAATTTGTTGATGGTAAGAACATTTAACAAGTTCAACTTCCTAATTAAAGGGAAAAACAAGAAAAGCATTCTAGGCTATTTAGCCTATACCTCTTAGGTCTTCTTGCCACTAGAAGAGCTACACTGTGTCTTTTATGAAAGCTTCTAGCTGAAGTTGAAAAAGGGGTTGCTTGTGTACCATAATTTATTTTAAGTGACTACATTTTCAACAAGTTTTCACTAAGACATATGTATAGATCAAACCTCCAACTCCACCTTTCACTTTTGGAGTCAGAGTTCAGTCAACTATTCCAGTATGATTGTAAATAAATTTTGAAAAGTGTCAATTAAGTTTGTCAAATATTCTTAAAAATGAAAGATTTTGAAGAATTTCAAACTGTTAAAGTAAGAATATTATGTGCGTCAAACAAAGGAAAAGTAACAGAAATTGGAATGTCAATACAATTAAAACAGGATTTTAATTTTTCTAATTCAGGAATATTAAAATAATAAATTTTCTATTGAAAAGTTGAATTGGAACTTTTTTTTTAAAATGCCAACAAACTGGAAAGGGAAGAAAGGAGAGTAGCAGCAACGAATCAGAACAACTACAATATGCATATCTGCAGCTCCCTCTTGCTTACATACCTAAGGTACACCGTTTTATGTACCTTAAAGGATTTAATTTCACAGAATAGTATTTTCCTGAGTGATGTATTTTGGATGTTCTTTGCAATTTTCCAACAGCTCTAAAAGACAACATCCTATAAAATGAAGTAGTCATTGTGATTCCTATCAAGGTATGGTTGGTACACATCCAAATTTCTTTCACACAGAATAATACATGTCTTGTCTTTAATCAGACATTCATCCAGTTAACTAGCAGTGTAGCTATGAAACTCATGAAGCATTTAGGTTGCACGTAGCTTGGGGAAGTTACTTGCAATAGTCACTTGGACAAGAACTCTACATCATACACCAGTAACAACTTAAATCAAGAATTTATAAGCTTGAGGATCTCAAAAGATATGCTTGTCAAACCACTGTGCGAATCATTAAACATTCTGTAAATTAGGCTGTATAAATTTTAATAGGGTAGAAACCAAAAAGCTTAAGGGTCCTTCAATGCTGTTCCCATTCTAAAGTCAGTACTTAGTGCTTTATGGCTAAGCAGTATGCGTATGTTCTTAAAAGGAGCTCCGTGGGTTTTGCAGAAGCAACAAATAGTTATTGTGGTAAATATCATTGTGAACTTGCCCAGAATAATCTTTAAAGCAGGTGATAGATAAGATGATTTCTGCAATACCTTTCCTAAGATAATGCAGAAAAAACAGCCAACAGGAAATTATCTTCCTATTCTCATCTTAA
>KZ506123.1:207230-225592 GCA_002844005.1 Limosa lapponica baueri
TAATCTTTAAAGCAGGTGATAGATAAGATGATTTCTGCAATACCTTTCCTAAGATAATGCAGAAAAAACAGCCAACAGGAAATTATCTTCCCCTATTTCTCTTATAAAAAAAAAAAAAAAAAAAAGACAAATTAGGCTTGTCTGTGCAGACTCAACATGAATCCTATAGAGAAACTTTCGAAAGCATGCTCCTCACTTGTAGCTTTTAATCCTCCAAAGACATACTGTAATAATTTCTTTCCTAAACAATTAGGTCTGTTCCTTCTGCTTTCAGAATATAAATAAATACACAATTGTGTACAAATGCGTGCAAACATGCACATGGCTGCAGGACTAGCCACTTCCTTGTCCCACCAACAGAAGATGATTTGGTCCTTGGCAAATTAAGGTAGTAACCCTTCAACTCTCCTTGATGGTGTACTTGAAAGGGTACCACCATAGTCTAATGAAAACAATATAATAGTACAAATGATACTTAAAAAAAATATTCAGTTGCCAAACCGAAAAAGAGACTTGGCCACTGAATATTGGTTTTCCACATGACCCCATATTTCAAAACTCAAGGAGCAGTATTTGGAACACACAAAACCTCTTTGTGGAAGTATTACAAAAGTATTAAGATAACGAATTATTCTGTCAAGTGAGACTAACAGAATAAAGAAATATTTGGTACACAAAAAAAGGACCCATTTTTCCCTTCCAAACTTTGCTCTTGAAAAAATCCTTCTTTTAAAAAATCCTACAAACATCAAGCAGTTTTTTGGGGGTGGAACAGAGGAAGAGATTTAGACCTAGCTTTGTTTTTTCCTGGAAGGTGATGAGTGCTTTTATGAAAGGACAAACTGCAGTCACAAGAATATCTGAAGACCACGATGAGGAAGATTATGACTACTTATACACCTTTCAAGTGTATGAGTATCTACTCTTTCTGTATGTTTTTCAGTATTACTGTTAGTGTGGGAGTCCAGCACACAATAACCCATTTGTTTATATCACTGATGTGAATTATTCTCTCCGACAGAATTAAAATATTTGCTTTAGGCCTATACTTATCCCCTTCACCCTTTTGAGGCTTCACCTGTTGTCTACTCAGAAAAGGAAATATAAAATATAACATTTGTCATCTCCGGAATGCAGCATAAGTTTACAATGAAAATAAAGATCATATTGTAGCCAGTCAATTCACATAAAAGAGCATCCTATAACCTTTGATTGCGTTTTTTTATATGTCAGACCCTGCCCATTAAATGCATCTGTCTACACTTTCATAAATGAGACTCATAAAAAGCCACTGCACAGAAATGTTATTGCTGACTTATGATTTATGACAGGCCATTACTTTAATATATTCCATTTAACATTATGAATACCATCTACATCTCATGAGCTGATAACGTGGCACCAGTTACCAACCTTATGAACTGCTATTATATGGGAAAAAATTAGGAAATTCAGATTTCCACATACAACAGCAGCTTTGGCATTGAACTTTGTGCCATACATAAAGTAAGGCTGACATTTATTCTGGGATGAAGGAGGACCATTGGGGTGTAATAAAGAATGAACTAAATACAACTATGACTTACATCCTCCACAACCTCACTGAAGTCCATTACATTTAACATTTTATAATTCAGTACTACTTTTAGCCCAAAGTAGACACATGTACCTACATTTTTAGCACTATTTTGAGACACTCAAAAAGTCCCACTCTTTTTCTCCCAGAAGGTTTGGATTACAGTCATTCCATATTTAGTTGGCAGCCAGTCACGAGTGGTGTTCCCCAGAGGTCAGTATTGAGGCCGGTCTTTGTCAATGATCTGGAGGAGGGGATCAAGTGCACCCTCAGTAAGTTTGAAGACTACACCAAGTTAGGTGGGAGTGTTGACCTGCTTAAGGGTAGGAAGGCGCTATAGAGGGATCTGGACAGGCTGGATCGATGGGCTGAGGCCAGCAGGATGAGGTTCAACAAGGCCAAGTACCGGGTCGTGCACTTGGGTCACAACAATCCCATGCAGTGTTACAAGCCTGAGAAAGAGTGGCTGGAAAGCTCAGCAGAAAAAAACCTGGGGGTATTGGTCAACAGCCAGCTGAACATGAGCCAGCAGCGTGCCCAGGTGGCCAAGAAGGCCAACAGCATCCTGGCCTGTATCAGGAACAGCGTGGTGAGTAGGACTAGGGAAGTGATAGTCACCCTGTACTCAGCACTGGTGAGGCCCTACCTCAAATACTGTGTCCAGTTTTGGGCACATCACTAAAAGAAAGACATTGAGCTGCTTGGAGCATGTCCAGAGAAGGGCAACTGAGTTGGTGAGGGGTCTAGAGAACAACTCTTACAAGGAGCGACTGAGGGAGCTGGGATTGTTTAGCCTGGAGAAAAGGAGGCTGAGGAGAGACCTTATTGCTCTCTACAACTACCTGAAAGGAGGGTGTAGAGAGGCAGGGGTTGGTCTCTTCTCCCAAGTCACAGGCGATAGGACAAGAGGAAATGGCCTCAAGTTGCACCAGGGGAGGTTTAGATTAGATATTAGGAAAAATTTTTACACTGAAAGGGTTATTAAGCATTGTAACAGGCTTCCCAGGGAAGTGGTGGAATCATCATCCCTGAAGGTATTTAAAAGATGTGTAGATGTGGTGCTTAGTGAAATGGTTTAGTGGTGGTTTTGTCGGTATAGGTTGATGGTTGGACTCAATGATCTGAAAGGTCCCTTCTAACCTCGACAATTCTATGATTCTATGCACCAGTTCTTACACTAATGGCTTTGAATGGAAGGCCACAGAATCAGCAAAATGTGCCAAACTCATCTGGGAGAGGCACCTCTGTTCACTAAAACAAAAAAAAAAAACCAGACAAAAAAACCCCAAAACCCCCATTGTTAATGTTTTCTGTTTTGTGTGTACACATTACCTGTACACACTGCCACATATAACTTAAGGACAAATAGGTAATACAATTTAGATACCAATCCAGTAATAATGAGAAAAATTTACATGAAAATAAAACATTTACAATGTTCTTAAAGAAGAATAACATTAATATCCCTAAACTACTTAAAAGAGAGACTGGAACTATCAAGATGCAAACATACATTGAGATTAACAGACTTCAATCTGTACTACGGAATTTTCGCACTGCAACATTTCAAAGTGAACATGCTACCACACCTAACTTTAAAGCAAAAATCAAAGGAAAAATTAAAAGGGCTCTTCAGAAACTGTGACCCAAACCTGGACAATATATAAAAGCAGCTCCAGATACTGATGGATACATAAATGTTTTCATAAGCTTTGTCACAATAACAAAGCAACAAGAACATATATAACACTGTTCTTTAATTTGTTTTTGTGGGTGAAAGAAAGAGATCCTTAAAAAAAAAAAGATAATCTATTAAATCTACTTCAATAGAGTATACTGCACTCATAGATCAGCAAATGGAAAAGAAAATACATATTTTTGTACAGTTTGTACAGTCATATATTGCTACAAGATAATATCTTCTCTAGAACATACATAACTGGTAGTCCAACCAACTTTTACTGAAGTCAACAGAAAGGTTATTGTATTTTGAACAGGTACTACATTTTTTCACATTAAAAGATGCAACTTCAGCAGGTGCTGATACCAGCTTTAAACTAAAAATTGTCTTTTTTTCGTCAGTATTTTCATAAAGTTTGTTTCCCTGTTATATGAGCTCATGACTAACTGATGAGAATAGATATTACAACTTGGACTGCAAAAAGATTCCACTTATTTAGGACTGCTTATGCAAGCACTTCCTGAAACAAGCTGAATTTCCTTAAACTTCACATTTTCTTATATTTTTCATTGTCATTATTAGGATGGAAGATGAACAACTCAATTCCCAATCAATTTGAGATTTAAGCACATCAATTAAGCCTTCAATTAAAATTACTATCAGCCAAAAGAAAACAAATACAACTAAAATACAAACATAAAGTATCCAGGTTAGAATTTCTGGGTTGTGTGAAATCTCTGAGAATCAGACAGGCAATGACTGTAACAGCTGTTTTTAAGGCCAGAGCACTCAGGACACCTTGCCACTTGAAGTGGCTGTTTCATGCTCAAATCATGGCCCTCAAAAATAAACTTACACTAAGCACTTGCACTTAGAAGAAAAATCCTGCTGTTTGAATCAGGTGATGGAGCAAGCACTGAGCTTTTCAGCAAGTACAGCACAGAGCGAGTCATTCTAGTCACCAGCTTACCTGGTTCAAGAAGATAAGGAGCTGTGGCAATAGCTACTATGTTCTGTATATGCCTCGTATTGAAAAGCTAGTATAGGCTGAGTGTGTCAATGAGGATTAGAGGATACTTATTCTGTAAGTCTGCACAGTTCAGATAACCTTTCGCTATTGTGAAAGCACCACTTACATCTGTCTAAATGCACCTCACAATCCTATATATTTGAGACTGTTGTTTATGTAGCTTCAAGGTAACAGACTGATATAAACTTGTAATTAGCACAAACCCCACCAGCACAGCCACCAGGAAGCTAATTTGGATTTAGAGAGAACTCCTCAAAATACCCACGTTCCTGTAAACAGAAGAAACCCACAAAAAACTCCACCAAACACAGGTGTGGAAATTGTTCTATCTCTGAGGTCTGGGAGTAAAAATCAGGAAATAAAATAAAGGAAATTCAGCAATTGAACCTGTTTGAACCTGCTCTTGAATGCAGTCATTAAACAGAAATGCTGATGCAGCTGAGCTTTTCTGAACTTCAATTGGCATGAAAAATATGTAATTTTCACTTATTCTTGACAACTGCTTAACTGAAATTTGTGATTTTCCTAGGACACGAGAATGGAAATGTTGTGTGCATTACTATGAGTAAAATAAATGGATGACAGTATTTAATTCTTCTACTTTGTCAAGTTCTGAATAATTTTTAAGAATCCACAATAACTGCACTTCATTGCAGCTTCTTTTGTGATACTTTTTTATTGCTGGGGTAAAGAGAACAGCACACAAAAATCAACTGAACAACACAGCAAATGCCCTTGAATACACTGACATTATAAGAATTTAGGGGAGGTTAGTAAGAATTTTCTTATGAAGAAGTAGTGAAAGCAGAAATGAATTAATCTAAACCCCCCAAATGATCCCAGATACCTGAGGATACAACTTCACAATTTGACCACAAAGACAAGATGCAGACACTGGCAAGGGCAATGAGAACTAGTAAGGGAGCACTTTAGAGCTCTGGGTGCAACTCAAAACACTGAGGAAAAAATCCCATAAAATACAACTGGTCTATTTCTGAAACACAGCAGTCTGAGTTTCAAATATTATCAGAAGTCATTAGAAAAAAGGAAAAAAAATATTCTGTGGTTGCCTAGACAAAACAAAATCTACAAAACCCAAGCTTCTTTCCTAGCAGTAATAAATAAAAGCACAGCTAAAGAATACTGAAATGGTCTCTCACAGTACTTGGAAGAAGCTAGGCGACACTATCAAGCAGCTGGTAGTATAGATCTAGATAGAGGTGTTACAAATATCTACATAAGAAAATATATCAGTGCTTAAGAAGGGCGTGGGCTATGGATTTGAGCTTATTTCCTCAGCAGACATCGTGCTACTGGTTATCAAAAGATCTTTCATCAGCTTTTGTAGCCTTTGTGAATAAGTGCATCTTCCCTTTGCGATCAAGCTATGTCTATTGATATTCTGGACTACTTACGTTATCTCGATTCCTCTGGTTATAACAAATAAATGTACTAGACATGGAAGGATGCAGTGATGCTATCATTTCATGTTGGTCTAATTTATGGCAGATTCCTTTTATTTCCAGCTTTGATATCGATACAAAAGCAAGAATTCTTGTTAGATAAACGAAACTTTTACACTTCAACTGAGTTTACAACTAGTTATTAAAGCAGGGGCTCTGGCTCAGTGTGTATCACACTTAAGAATCTTCAGAAGAAAACATGAAAAATGAAGAAATTATACCTAGTGAGTATTTTCTACATTACAAACAAATGGGGAAAATTGCAACAAGCTCTGAGTAAAAAAAGCTGCATCTCTAATGCTCCATCTAAAACTTAGGTTTAATCATAAACAGACCATGAAAAGAGAATAAGCAAGCCAGAAGAGCAAAATACATAACTCTGAATTTTTAGTGGTTCGATGTTCTTTTGGAAAGCATACCATTTCAGATTGCTACAAATTCAGAATAGCTTCTTAAAGCTACGAGACATTCTGCTACATGACATATTTCAAATATATTAAATACAATTTTTTAAAATAGGTTCTCTAAGAATAAGAATGCAATGAATATATGTAATAAATACAGAAGTCATTAACTCTTTAGAAGTTCTAAAACCCTTCAATCCACAAACCATTATAATCCAAAAAGCTCTATAAGTATCAATTGAGAATGCTTTGCTCTGTACATCTTATAGTAGGCTGCCTGTTTCTACCTAGTTCACTAGGTGCATTTATTCATAAGTATTTCCTCGCATAATTCTTTATATTCTAAAGAATTTACACAGAATACTTATGTCTCCCATGGAAAGTAAGCTAAATTACTTACCTTTCTTCCTGCTAAAAGCACGATTCATGTTGAAAAATCTATCCAGTCAACAATGTTTCCGGGTTTGGATTTTTTTCCCACTTAAACCTGCAGAATAATAAACATAAGAAAACAGAAAAGTCGATTATTATGTTTGAAGTTACCTCATTATCTTCATATTAAAGATAACACAAACTATTTTAAGGATTCTGAAATAATTCTGAGAAATAAAAGGGAGATGTGCTTTGCCAAGGAAGAAACTGCAGAATTGAGAAGATTTATTTTTCAATGCCCAGTGGTACATAACACAGAAAGATATTTTGAAGCTTTCTGTGGAGGTCTTCTCGCTGAGTTTTCAGAGACACAGAGCAGATGGTATTATATATATATACATGAAGACCAATACTACACACAAATAGGTTGGAAAGAAAGCTTTAAAATGAATGTTGACTACAGAACTCCATAAAAACATTCAGTTCACATTTGCACTGCTCTGTTTTGTGTCATTTAGGCTGTCAGATTGTTTCAAGCTATGCTTTCATCTTCACGTGGGCTTGTCATTGAAAAATAAAAATAAAAATCACAATATAGAGACTCCCCTTCACCCAGGGATTCAGGACTGAAAAAATTGTCTTCTATCAGAGCAACTACCTCCTTGCTCTACTGACATCAGACTGTAAAGTAAATTCTGTATTTTCTTCATTTAAAAATACTCTTAAGAAGGGAGGATGCAATGAAATAAGCAAAGGTAGCAGGACATACTTTCCATCTAATTATTTTGATATAAAAATCAGGAAACAACGCATTTGGCACACTACACAGTAGTTCTTAACAGCAAAACTGCAGAAGCCTTACATACATCCATTGCCATTCCTGCTGGCTGCCTTCACGCTCAGCAGGGCTACACAGAAAGCCATGGATACTGAGGTCAGTGAAGAGAGCAAAGACCCGCAAGGGCTCTGAAGCCCTAGGAACGATTTCAGCAGCATCCCTGGAACAGGCAGTGGTAATTCCAGTAAGTAATTGCTCACCCATGAGGGAGTTCCACCAAGAGCTGCCAACATGCATGTACTTCTCTTCACACAGAAGGCAGAGAGTAGGACTTTCAGCCGTGTAAATTCCGACAATCAATTCAGTTTAAATAAAGTAACAAGCAGTTAAGAACATTAGAATTTCAGCTTTTCAAGCAACTGACAAGCATGTTTAGCTTAGAAGTTTACTTTCACAGGGAACATAGGCAGCCTATTACACATGCTTAGGATATACACGCAATGGCAGAACTTAGTTCAGGATGTTCACCTTCTTCATGAACTATTACAATCAGTGAAGAAAGCAGTTTTGAGTAAAAAAAGAGTATGCTTTCCCCTCTTAGATACTTTTGGCAGTTGTCCTGCACAGTACTAGACCAATCATTTCAGTTCTCCTCCACCACAGGATCATAACATGTCCTTTTTCAGAACCCTTTCAGAACCCTTTTTTTTTTTAAATTGTGTATTCCTGTCGTCATCCAAGAAACTACTAAGTAACATATTTGAGATGGCTTACTGAGTAGAGGATCTCCTAAATAGAGCCTATGCACGCACATCATGAGGCTGTTGGCTGGCCACATTTCTAGAGATCACCATTCAAGTATTTTGTTTAAAACACAGCTAGCAGTAACTAAGTATGTGGTTTTTCCTCACGGACAAGGATACATTACCATTAAAGTAATCTACACTAAAACCAGCCAAAATTTATTGACTACTTCCCTAAAAATGGACAGTATTTTGCCAAAAGTGTGTTCATAATTTCAATTCCAACGTCAGTAGAAGAAAATACACAAATGGCTTAGGCAACAACTAGTATTAAAACACTCAATCAGCGTACTTCCACTTATCACAGAAAACGTTAAACAGGGAAAGAAATACAATTAGCTACATGCAACTGCTTTTAAAATTCCTTCAAACTCTAATATGAACAACTTCATCAACCTCTCAGATGCAGAAAAAGCAGATGGTTAAATGCCCCATAAAATTTTGCTATTTAAATAAAGCAACCCAAACACCACAAGGCTAACTTCAAATTCATCAGCTGGGTTTGGGACAAGAGGGTGGTATCAGACTGTTGTTAGCAGCACTGTTAAACTTTTGATCAGGAGAAAAGGAAAGTTATGGTTAGATGTATCTGTGATATCTTTGCTCACAACATTCCAACAGACAAACAAACAAAACTATTAGGAGCAAGCAAGCTGTCCTCTGATCACAGATGCTAAACAGGTTTTCTGGTAGAGTATGATTTTGTTTCTGACAATCCTCGACACACAAAGCCGCTGGAAGAAGGAAACTGAGTTGCAAAACAGTCTGTTAAGAGCTTGTAATGAAGTCTAAAGGAAGGCAAGTCTGAAAATCCCATTATGGTAGGGAGGGGGGGCTGTGAAGAAGGGGGAGTCCTTCCTATGAAACCACTTGTTCAGAAAGGGTAAAGCAGTTGCAACAATCAGAGGCACCGGGGAATAGGACCGCAGACCAAGCCATTTCATTACTCATCACTTAGGAAGACACACCTATGTAAAGAATGTTTCTCCACCTTACTCCTAGGAGTTTTCTTCAGCTTTCTCCAGAAACCAAACACTACTAGGAAATAAAAAATGGTTAACTGACAAAATATGAAGAGTTCTGACAGGTATAAACCAGGGAAATTTTGGGTTATATCAGGTTATTTCTTTTGGGGCAGAGAGAAAAGAGAGAGAAACAACAGAAAGAGAAAAGGCTTAGAAAGTTATTTGATTAAACTAACAATAATAAAAATATAAATAAGAGCCAAACATTCTGAGCAGGGGGAGACACAACATTCTCAGTCCGAACAGTGAGGTGGGCCTATGGCATGGAAAGTTGAATATTTAAGGGGCCATATCAAACTTCAAACAGTAACAGGGTAAAGCAAACACCTTCATCTCCTTTCCCTTTGTCTTCGCTGTCATTAACCCCTTCCTTCACGGTGAGGTGCTTCTCACGGTGAGGAAGAAACTGCAAAATGGCAAGGGGTGCAATGAAACTAATGGATTTGGTGAATGCGGTGTTTGCAGGCATTTGGACTGGTGAGTGCAAGGGTGGTAAGATTCGAAGCTGAAGCCATCACCTCTGTAATTGCTTTCTAACACTAACAATAACGTTGGTTGCTGTCTTCTCTGCTTTATGCAGCAAAGGAAGCCAAACAAAGGAAGCAGAGTGGCAGCTTTCCAGCTTCCAGCACAAGCAACCGCACTCCTCCCTGACTGCTGAAACAACACCGAAGCTTCCACACGGACATCTTTAAATGCCTGTGGGCTCCTTCAGGAATGTTGTGTTTTGATGTTTTCTAAATTTAGAGCTGTCTCAGACAAGCCAAGAGAGAGGGTACTTAGGAAGGGGATGAAACAAATCGCCAGCATAACTGGTCACGTTTGTCTCTTACTTCCTCTTAAAAACTGAATATTCCTCAGAATTTATTTGAGCTTCCTCCTCCAACCCCCCCCGCCCCAGCCAGTCCCTTTGAATGGCCCAGGCTATCACAATTACCTGGAATGAGCCCTTTTTTTTTTTTTTTTTTTTAATTTTGTGTACCTCTTTATCATTCCACAAATAACTCTTCCAACAAAACCTCCCTAAAACCCCCAAATTGCACCCATCCACTCAGTTTTACAAAAAGCAATAAAATTTAAAAAAAAATAAAAATTCGTCCAATCTGCTCCTTCCCTCTCATACGCACACACACAGTTTCCATACAAAGCCAAATTTAGCTTCAGAAGACCTGAGGATTCAGACTTTTTCCCCTCTCAGACCCCAGCCTTTCAAGCATACTGGATAACATTTCTTAAAGAATGAAGCACAAAATATCTTAAACCCTGTTTTCAAAAGGGCCGCAGCACACAGGAATGTGTGATTCATTGACTTGCAATGAAACTTCAGCTTATAAAGTTATTTCTGAAGGTAAGATGAGAAACTTTGAAATATGGTAACAGCTTTAAAACTCTTTTTCTGAGTTAGACCAAAACACTACAAAAATATTGTCCTGATATGACACGTGACATAATGAAGGAAGAAAGTTATGATAATAAATAAGTACATTAAGTGATACACAAAAAACAAACATCATCATATCATGACGTACTCCCCTTCTTTTTGTATGACAATTAACTGAAACGCGAACTTGCCACAACTCTTTCACCTCTGAAACAGTAAAATTATAAGAAAAAGATGGTGACACATCAATGAACCAAATTCAGTGTAGACCTAAACCTGCACTCACATACAGCCTTTCTTAATATTTGGGAAGTAAGCAGTTCCATTCATGTTATAAAAATATGTGTGTACTTTATGTTTATAAGTGAAAATAGCATAGTCTATAGAATATAAACCACAACAGCATTTAAATAGAATTCAGTGCTATAAAAACTTGCAGGAAAAATACCCCTTCAAGATCCTCAAAAACGGCACAGCTCTATGGGCCTCACCAAAACTGAACAGCATTCTGTCAGCTGAAGTTCTCAGCCTACGCTTGGGGTTCATAACTGCACAGAAACACAAATGGAATATAAAGGAGAACATTCAGTCACTGGAAAGTTTTATTAATCTCTGCATTTTCAAAAGCATTCATTGCCCAGAACCAAGTAGCAGGCGTTCTTTCTGGCTGGAGGCAAATCTGCAGAAGTCCGAGGTTAATTCTTGTCATTTTTCACATATGCAGAGGAGGGGGCACGGAACTGGTTAAGAACTGGTCTTCTACGTAATACTCTCCCCACTACCAAACTATACCTTGCTCTTGAGACAATCATATTCTCAATGGGGGAGAGCTTGAGCAACAACTCTGTCAGTTGGGCAACAACGACTGTCAGCCCTAAAGCCTGCAGTGAGGGAGGCATGAGAGTGACCAGATGCATCACCAGGGCTCACCAAGTGCTAGTGAAGAGAAGACAGGATGGACTTGCAAACGCCAAAACAGCTGGAAAACACAGCCTTGAAACATAGCTCACCTTCCAACATGCTCACTCTCCTTCTGTGAAAAGGATAGGCAGGAACACCCTACTCTGAAGTCTAAAACGATTCCTCCGATCTGACAAAGATGACAACCCCTGTTCTCCCCAAGCTCCTGAAACCAGCTGGAAGGTACAGAAGAATCACACAAGCACTATTTTTTCTACAAGCTACAAGCCTAGTAGCACTGTGACAAACATTTTTCCCCCCACAGCAAGAAGTCTTTCAGACCACAGGTGAAGCACTTCTCATACAGTAGACCTGCCAAAGCTCGAGGATTATTCACAGAAACTCCCAAGACAAGCAGGCAGTAGTGTTTTGCTATAGATATCAACATCAGAGACCACGAATCAGAAAATCTGTATAAAACTCATGCATTTTATACTAGTTTCCAAACAGTTCTGGTAAGTGGCTTTTTACTCTCCCATTTCCTAAAAATAACCTGCTCCTTTCAATAGGAAAAGAGGGAAATACAGATGAGTAACAGGTGACAAGGGGATATTCACTGAGACATCTGACAGCAAAAACAACTCCTTAGGCAAGGTTACCACTGAATTTTGTTTTACAGGAAGAAGAAATAACAACATCAAGAAATATAACAAGAATAAATTTTACTACTAAAGTGAAGAAAATGTGTTTAAAACTGCTGCAAGCACCAATAAATCCTCAGACAAGTTCCTTATGGCACAATCTTAATTAAAAACAGAAATAGAAAATTCACTTGTTTCACAAAAAACAGTTCTCTAGATCTGGCTTTTAAAGCATTTTAAAATATTACATTTTTCAGCATATTTAATTGTAAGCAATTCTTTTGTATTATGCTCATCAATGATTACGCTGATATGTATTAGCAGATTATATTACTCACAGAACAAACCACATTTTATACTGTACAAACAAAATTAGTAATTTTATAAACATTAATATTCCCTTCTTCCCAAGCTTGTTATATTTTGCATGAAAAATCAATACTCTTATTTTGTTCATTATTATGAACAAGAGGAGCTTCCTTTTTCCTCAAATCCACAAGCACCAGTGTCTAGTGAAATGTGAAGGATTTCATTCGTGTCAGCCTAATTTTTTTCTCTGCTGTACAAGAACTTACAAATGTCAGATGCTCAGAGCCAGGAGAAAGGCTTTATACATGTTCTCTCTCTAAGAACTCAGGCACTTTCATCTGCATCCATAAGACAGACAAATGCCAAACATCTTGCTCACTTGCAGACAAGAGGGTCTGTATTTGACATCCCATTAACGATTTGGTCATCTATATGGAATCTGAACAAGATTTTTGCCTGTCCCACCACTTTCAGCTGGATGAAGAAGAGCCTGGGGAGCTGTATTAGTGTTTTGTTTTCAACAGCTACAGAGTGGGATTCAGCAATGGGGTCCACTATGAACAAGTAAACACAGAACAGCTCTTAAAAATAAAACAGTTCTGGTAGAAGGGATATTGGACTCGACTTTTTTGACTCGCACCATGAAGAACTCTCCAAAACTTCAGACACAGTCCTTGCTTGAATGGATATATACCATTAAAAGGAAAGATGTGTCCTGAAACTGAATATGGTTACTTCTATGTTGACATCGTCATTTCTCCTCTGGAAGACCTGATAGGTCATGTAGATTGTATACGGAGCAATTTATTTAATTACTGGCAATACAAATCCTCCATTGCATTTTCTTTGCAGGGAGGAAGAAAAAAGAAAAGTATTTTAAATCTTTGAGTTTCTAAATAATAGGAAATTCTTGTAAACCTTCTGAAATTTTTAAGGTTATATTTATTGTACTCATTGCATTTTCCCAAACGCATTGTTAAAAGTGCTACTGACAGAAAAGGCAGAGATGGAAAGACTCATTAGGTATTATAAAGGTCATCTCCAAATAAAGCACAACAATTTTAAAAAGAACTTAGTTTAGTTCTACTTACAATGAAAAGCTCGTCATATTTAGCAGATCCATTGTAGAGGTACAACAGTTTAACAAAAGGTACCATTTTACTACTCTACCAAAGTATATTTGGCCAGACTTGAAAAGTACATTAGATGTAGCACTGTGCACAAATGCTCAACAGCTCCCAGAAGCCCACTCTATGTGCTTCCCTCAATGTGCATTAAACTTAAGTGAAGTTGAAAAGCTGATTACTGATGTTCAAAAAATGATTAAGAGGAAGTGAAAAACCCAGATGTCTGTTTAGACAGAGTCAACCAGAAAGTTTCAGGGAACAGCCAGCAAGAGAAGAATGAGGAGAAATGTGCCTGCATCTCCACCCACCCCACCCAACCCCTGTATTATCTTTGCTCCTGTACAGACTTCATAGTACACACTGGATGTTTTCTCTGCTGCAGTCCTCTCTCCAGGAGTTCAACAGGCTTGCTCCAATTTATTATAAATGCAAAATGAAAAAAATAATCCTTTTTTTCCCAAGAGCTCTGAACCATGACACTACAAATGCTTTCATAACTCTTTGAAATCATAGTTTGGGGTTCTTAATTGTAAAAGCTTTTTGGGGTTTTTTTTTGGGGGGGAGGGGTAAGATTTTTTTTAGTGTACAAGATCAATACAAAATTAACAGAAATTGTCCTCTTAAGAAATGAGAAGTACATGTTAAAAAGTTATAATCATGTCAAAAGGCAGCGGTGGGGGTGGGGGGAGGATTATATAAAAATATAATCATTTAAACCTATTTATCTGCAGGACTTTAAGTCCCTACTTTTATAGCTTAACTAATTTGGGGACCCTTGTTCCATAACTCTCCCTCAAAGGAGAACAAGTAACTTGTATAAATTCCAGGTGTGCAGACTGCCATGCAGAGTGTGTGTATATATACTTGCTTTCTCATCTTTTACAGTCCAATTCCTGTGATCACTTCTCTCCTGATGCTGAAGGTCACATGTTGAAAAAAAATCACTGCCATACAAATTTCTAACAACCGATTTTCTCAGAACCAAGTTATTAACTTATTACATACTTCTGAAACAATGACATACAAGAGTGTCATTCATTTAACAAAAGATAAAAAAAAAAGTGTCATTCACTTCACAAAGACTTATAAAATCCATGATACTGAACACAATCCCTTACTATTAAAGTCAATAGATCTCTCATTAATGTTATTACATCCAGAATCTTCGCTTACATTGGTTAGCCTCAAGGACATCATTAAGTTGTATTTATACAGATGAGAGGGGCTTTATTAAGTGATTGTGACAGTTTTCAAAATTGAGGAAAGTTAGAGATATCTATTTTTTCACTTCTACTAAATCAATCTCAGAGTATCTTGAAAACTGATTATTTCTTAGGCTTTATCGTATTACATACGATATCTTCTTTAGCCCTTCTGAATACATTCTGAATAATCTCAACATTTCAACAAGGACGTGATATGAAGTTAAAAGCACAGATGAAACTGACAAAATAATATTTATGACAAATTAATTTCCTCATCTCTGTCTTGTAGATCAGAAATGTGTTCAGGTACTTCATTATATCAGGTTTTGTATGCTATTATGGTTATTACGAATCTTATTTCAAGATTTTGGTAAGTGATCCATCCTAGTGTAATTTAGTGGAAATTACTGAGATATAGACTACTACATAAGAAAATTTTCAAGCTAGCAAGACAAACTTCTTCAATTTTCCTGGATAGGAATCTTTTAACACAGTTGGGACTAAGGAGAATGTGTAAGATTTTAAAAGCATGAAAGATCAACAAGCTTAGACTCAAACATTCACTGCATCACACACAGAATAGTACTGGCTACTTGAGACTGGAAAGACATGATTCCAGTCCCTGCTCCAATTAACTTCGATGTAGTTGAAACATGCTGCATGTCTTCACAGTTTGTTCAAAGTCCCATAGAAAAAAGCCCTCAGTGAGGCATCTCCAATATCTGGGTATGAGTGAGTGTCTTCTCCTGTCCTTTACCAGCATATGATTCAGCTGTCCTCCTATATGAAGAGCAAAACTCAACCAGTGTTCACGTTCCCTTCCATGAGATCCTTGTAACACGTAGCCATAGAGAAGCTTCTCCTAGATAGTTATCACCAGACACTGTTTCAAGAAAAGAAAACACAGCAAAACCACAGAACGTAAAATGACTTTCTACTGGACTTGAGAAAATGCTGCTTTCAAAAACCAAACCTAGGAGTCAGCTGGTGAAGCAAAACCAGAACCATCAACATAAAACTGCACCCTACATCCAACCGATACACCAAACTACATGCTGGTCTCTCCTCCTCCTTCCCCCAACAACATACATTGACACTGCCAATTTTATGAATCACACATACCTATTCAGATTACTTAAATTACTCCTAGGAAATACAAGTTATACTGGTAGTAGCTAATGAAAATTAAATTACTCAATGTTTTGGATTCATATACAAACACAACTCCACAAACACTTCTTGAACATTGCTTTTCAAAAACACTGTTGCTTTACAAACAAAGAATCAACCACACAAGAGAGTGAGCTGAGCATCTCTACTGGTATTTATGCATTTCACTGAATCACGGAATTGTCAGAGTTGGATGGGACCTCTAGAGATCATCTAGTCCAACTCCCCTGCTAAAGCAGGATTGCCCAGAGCACAGTACTCAGGACTGCATCCAGGCGGGTCTTGAAGATCTCCAGAGAAGGGGACTCCACAACCTCCCTGGGCAGCCTGTTCCAGGGCTCTGTCACCCTCACTGGAAAGAAGTTCTTCCTCATATTTGAATGGAACCTCCTATGTTCCAGCTTGTGCCCGTTGCCCCTCGTCCTGTCACTGGGAACCACTGGAAAGAGTCCGGCTCCATCCTCCTTCAACCCACCCTTTAGATACTTGTCAGCATTCCATAAAAGATCATTTCAAAAGAAATAGCTATGAGTACTGAAAAAGAGCAAGCTTGTACGGAAAAAGTCTTGCTTCTGCTGCAGTGTTAATTTTTTATAAAAAAACTGAGCACAAAGGTAATAACTGAGAAATGCAGCAACATATGAGAATTTCTGTAATAGGGAACAGGCATTATGGCCCAGTGCTATAAAAATTCTGCTAAATACACCATACACCACATCTTTATCTATGGTTTTCTGCACTTTTCCAAAACCCATTCTATTTTAATGGAAAATTTATGCAAGAAGACTCAAGCAAAGCTCATTCTTTGGAAAGTGCTTTAATATATATGCACATGCATGGGCACTCTCAACTGGCTCACTGATGGCATGTGGACAAAAAGGTCTGTTAAGGAATTCTTATAGACATCTTTGACTCTGCCTTTAAAGCAAACAAAAAAAAAAAGTAGCTATTGCAGAACAGCAGCATTTAGGTCACCTGAGAAAAATTGTACTTCTTAATGAAAGAAATCAGTATCTCAACAATACTGATGCAAACCACAACACAAATTTCTATAAATAAAGAAAAGAATATGAAGAAAAAATAGTTCTGTTATGGCTGGGGGGACAGAGATGAAAATCAAAATGACTAATTAGCAGTTACCTTTAAAACTGAAAGAATAAAGCATTATTTCAGCTAGAAAAGAATTATATGTGAAATTACATACGTGCCTTGATAAGCTGGAAAGGAACTGAAGAGGAAGTATTTTAAGATGGGAGTAATGGAGACATTAAATACTACGGTGTATTTCTGGACAGAAGTTCCTGATCACTCTGCCAAACCTCTATGCTCCTTTCCTTCACTTTATGACTGTGAGTATGGAAGCTCTAATTTGTTTCATAAAGTGCCTATATTTAAATCTTTTGGGGATTCCACTGCACAAATGATTGTGCAAAAATAATTTCTATTTCACCCAAGAATCTGTCTCTCTGCTAACTGGTTTTTCAAAAGTATACCTTGCTGGTCACAACTCAGTGATATTGTTCAAAAAAGGTTTAGTTTTGTGTGTTTAACCTTCCAGAAATTATCCTTTATTACAACTGGACTCTGACTTCTTAAAGAAAGCACAAGAACCATTAATACCACCAATGTTTTTAAACTCCATTAAAAACAGAAGCAACAAGGTGAGAGCATAATTACTACAGGAACCAAATCAAAATGCTCTCCTCACTTCGTAGCTCCTTCAAAAGGAGAACATTGCTGAAACTGCCAGTATAAGAATTCTTTTCAAACAGTAAAACCTCAAAATGCTGCCACTGAAACCTGAATGGCTTTAACACCCGAACCCGAGTCCACACCAGTTAGTAGGTATTAACTTTTCAAATGTAATTGGAATCAAGCCAGCAGGAAACAAATGTATTTTGCAGTCTTTTAATTTCCAGTATATATACACAACCAAACAGCAGCACTTAATAAGCTGCCAAAAGGAAAAATGGGATTTGAAAGCAACCTTAAACTAAAGCAAATGAACCAAACCCTGAACTTACTTCAAATTCTCTGGAGAGTTTCATAAGCCACCCCCATGCATCTGTCCCCAGGGGAAAAAAAATAATAAAGAAGTCAGACCTAATAAGCCAAATGATTATTTCTTTTTTTATGACAAAGTAATGGTGGAGCAAAAATTGGTATAACAAAGCCAGGTAGTCCCTTGTTAATACTGAGGATGCTGCTGCTTCTCCCATAATGCACTTAGCATATATGAAATCTTTCAACAAAGGATGCAGAAGCACCCATTGACATTAGGTAAAGTTTATAAGTTCTCCTATGACATTATTATCACTCCATCGTGTAGATGCATAAATTAAGACAGAGACACAACACATGGCCTCCCAATGTCACTGAACGATTTGACAGCTGCAGTAAAACCCAGAACAGAATTTCACATTCCTGCTTAAGGATTTCTCTAAACTGCAAATATTTTCTGCCAGCTGTTCAGCACATTAAAATTATCATAGCCCTT
>KZ506123.1:241007-265818 GCA_002844005.1 Limosa lapponica baueri
ATATTTTGTTTTTCTTGATAATGTCATGAATTTGTTTGCTGCTTGTTCTATTATTATTCTCAATAAAAATCAATAATGTAGAAAACATGACTATTTCTGGCTGCAGGAGTGCTTGACAACAGAAATTTAAAAAAAAACCCTAAAGAACAATAAGTATAAAAAAAAAAAAAACAGGCCAGTGACTTGAGAGGTAAGATACAGTTCTATGCTCATCTGACCATGATATTTCTTATCTGACCATTAAATGTCAGCTGACTGTGTGTCGATTACTGACCTGGAGAATGGAGACAGTATGAGTGCACCAAGCTGAATGAGGAAGCAAAACACTCCTGGAAAAACAGACTCACAGGAGTTTTCAGCTATTGGTAGCTGGTATTTATTTTGCAGGGCAAATTAAGTAGGAGAAGCTGACAAAAATTAAAATATGTTTTGCTGTATGATAAGTAAGTACTGTGTATAATACAGATCTTTTACTACTATACTGCATTTTCTAATTTTAACCTGCAAAATATCTATACGAAACTGAATCAAAACAGTTATCAAACAAGAACTCCATACAGTTCTACTATGAAAACTAATATGCAGCTCCTTGCCTTACAATGGACAACGCCAGCCTGGAGTTCATTATCTAAGAAATGATCACACAAGTTTTTCCTCAAAAACCACGTTTTTGGTTTTTTGGGTTGTTTTTTTGGTTTTGTTTGTTTTGGTTTTGTTTGGGTTTTGTTTTGTTGTTGTTGGGTTTTGGTGGGTTTTTTTCTACACACATACAAATCCCTTATTCTCATATAAACTTATTTGCAGATGTACATAGGAGACAGTCGTTTACAAACATAAATACAAAAGCTTGTCATGATACACTTGATACGTATTACAAAAGATGCCACAGGAACAAGAAAAATTCACTGACCAGCTAATATTTATATTCTGCTAGAAAAAAGCAGGATGAGAAATCTTTAAATATCTACAACGGCGATGAAAAAATCCAAACGAAAATATTTGAGTGTCAGAATATTTTAATTCATGTGGAGATTTTAAAAAAGCTTTTCTGATCCATACCCACACACTAGCTCAGAACACCTACAAGATTAAATAGTTTCAAGCAGATCATGACAGTCTCATGAGCTGAAAAGAACAATGATAAATCGGCACACTAATTCACTTTTAAAAAATGTAAGGCAGTGAATTACTTCTTCTTATGTCCTTATAGAATGGAGTATGTATACATGCAAGCACATATACTTGTATGTGTGCATATACATGCATGGAGCACCAATATATAATTTCTCTGCATTTTATACTTCAGTTACTGATCTTAGCGGTATTGTTCCCAAGAAAGCCTCAAAAGCAGGCATGCAATCTTTCCTTCAGCTTCCCTTTCAAGTTTGAGTGGGGATGAGACAGGGAGAACAATGCAAAGCTCAGAAGCTGATGTTTTGCAATCACAAAGCACGAACTTCTTGATTTAAGACTTGGGATTCAGAACTCTTTCCTTTGTACGCTTCATAATGTAATTATAGTATTGCTTCTTGCTCCACATGACTTACGCAACACCACTTTGTTTTCTGTGGACTCAAAAGTGTGTGAGGACACCAAGGGTCAGAGTTCCTCACTGACAGTAAAAATACACCTCTGCCTTCAAAAGCAGCTTTGCCCTCTGAAGCTGTTCTGTACTGGGCTGAATTTATTCCCATAAGATCCCTCTTCATCGTAAAAAAGGTTAATACTATAATCCTGTGTACCGTGATATGTACCATTTGGTTAGGGTGGTTTCCTCACACAGCTGCTATAGCTTGGCAACTTCAAAGTACTGTTTCCATTACCCAGAAATGCTGCCCATGCACACCCATTGTGGAATTAACAGAGGCAGATAAAAATCAGCCCAGAATGTATCACACTCACTATGGAACAAGAAGTCTCTACAACAAGAAACACCAGTGATGCCTTGAGGGTACACTGAAAATGCATCTCTCTGACTAAGAAATTTTGTGTAGAGACAGGAAAGTAATTTATCACTGTAAAAATCATGAGTCAAACACTTAAGAAGAGCTGCTAAATAATTAATGGGAAGTCTCATGAAACATCACTAACAAATGGAGATGAAAACAATTTTAAAAACCCACTTTGATTATACCAAGCCAGATTTCAGTGTGTACTCCAGACATTATTGGTCACCACAGTATGAAAACAAGACAGTGATTATAAACATTGTCTAAATGCAGATAGAAAGCTGGGAAGGGAGCTAGAGACAGCAAAGGTGGAAAACAGACACAAACAAGTTAAATTCCATTGCTGGAAAAGGGGAAAAGAAAAATCTATAGTAGATGACCGTACTAAATTGATTCCTCTACCTCACAAAGCCTTGGGAAATACTCCTTTTACATTTCAAAATGGGCAATCTTGTGCTTAGTACCTTAAGCAAACAAAGCTGAGAGTTGAGTGAGGAATACCAGAAAAGTTTTCCATTTTACTAAGCTGACACAGAAACAGAAACATAAGGCTGCGGTTAAGTTCAACTAGCTACCACACTAATTACTCACTCCTGAGGAAGTTGTGTTTTTCAGGCTTTACTGGAGTCCAAATCACAATACATAAATTAAGATTATTTCGAAATAACCACCACATAAACCTCATCCCATGTCCTAACTTCTCTTTCAAATGGGATTTCAAAACACTTGCACATCCAAGGCAATCGTACGTTCAACCCCAATAGCCCTCCTCAGCCATAGAAACAGATTTCAAGTTTAAGACACTGAGGTGTGTCATACAGATTAAGCCTGAACTTCTCAGCAAGCACCAACTTTGTTCTCAGACTTACAACAGTATCACCATTTAAAACCCACGAAAATCCAGAGCATAGATCGAGAGCTTCAACAGAGGCCTGCTGCTCAGCCACGGAGCCAGGCATGAGCATAGTCACATCACTGTATTGAAGCACCTGGATACACTGATTTCTCAGCACAGATTCCCTGTATCTAGTAGTCCATAAAAAACATCAGCAAAATTAGAATTCAGATCTTTCTCTGTAAACCTGCAATCTACCTTTCTCAAGCTGATTTAAGGAAGCATATACTCTGCTTTTTTCCTCATATCTGGATAGAAATTTTGATATAAATACTCTGACAAGTTACTCATATGGGGCCAGTTTTAAAGAAAGAACTGGTTTTATCCAGTGATAAAAGTTCTATTAGGCTTGTGATTTATAAGAAATTATTTAAATAAGGCCAGGATACAGATGCCAGCTTGCCTAAATCCATGCAACCCAGAGCTGCATAAAACAGAATAACTTGAGCATCACAGCCCATGAAAACACGATTTATGATGATTTAATCTTTTCACAAATGGGTATAGAAAGAAAACATAACCATTATGCCTGGAAAATAAAACTGCCATCACAAATACTGTAGCCTGAGTAGTTTTACTTCCCAATAATAAAATACATTTGCTCTGTATCCAGACAGAAAGTAGTGCGCAAATGCATTGAACATCAAAATATAATTTAGGTTAATTCTTCAATACTGGGTTTATCTCAGAAGAGACCCCAAACAATTTGAAGTTTTCCAAACACTAAATAAAAACATATTAAGAGCTCCAGATCATACAATACTCAGTCCCAATTGACTGATCTCTCTTTTAACATAATGTAGATAGCAGCCACATACTGATAAACAGTCACATTTGGAGCAACTGACAGTGACATCACTTCATATGAGAAAATGCCCTCAGTACAGAAATTATCCAAAAGATAAAATTTATATCTTATGATGTATTAGATATAGCTGCTTTAATTGCTACTGTTATCAAAACTGATGAATAAAAGTGATGTCAACATTTATTGATTCAGTAACATTCAGGACTGTTTATCAAATATGCCTTTATTATTAAAGCTAGAAAGTTTTGTACATTGATACTCAACCAACAGCTAAGGATTGGCAGGGTTCAGAGATGAGCCCATCTGTGCATGAATATGTATCAAGTGTTCATTTGATTAGTAAAAGAGAAGTTATGGTGATTACAACTAACACATATAGAGCACCATTTAAAGAAAGACTAAAGAAGTGATTTCAGCCCGCAGGATTCCTGTATCATATACAATGACACGGTCAGAACATAAACTGACTTTCCATATATTCTGCAGCACATCTCTTCTAATCAAGATTTCAAACAAGTATTACCAAATCATGATGGACAAGCTGAGACACTACCAGTTCCCAACACGAAAGACTAACATTAGTGAATCTGTCTGAAGTCAAAACACCCACCCAGCTCCCAGGAAAAGTTGTCATCTGACGCACAGATTACAGAATCTTTGCCTAAAAATCTGAATTTACATGATTCACACTGGGGAATGATTTGAGGTCATATAATGAACACTGCTGCCACATTCCTCACAAAACATCTTTACCTGAGCTTTCAGGTTGTCTCACATATTAAGGTCCCATAACTAAGCCTCTGCTGGCTGTAAAACTGCATTCCCTAAGATTTTCCTGAAAATTTTCCCCTTTATCACTATTTCACAGACACTGTGCATTACATCACTTTTGCAACCCTGTAATGGCCTAAGCACATCCTTGCACAGTTCCTCAGCCCCAGCCTGGATTTCCCTTCAGAGTATCTCAGCTGAGATTAGAACCACCTGGAACACATTGGATCCCCCTCCCATAACAGGTCTTCTCCTGTGGATCAAGGTATAGCGGACAGAATCTAAATCAAAGCCCTCTCCCCTGCATGCTACCTCCAGCAGTCTTTTGATGTGCAGAACTCAGTGGTTTAGAGAAAAACACAATTTCTCATTCTCTGTTATTTTATACTTTGAAAATTTATAGGTAAGAAAAAAAAAAAAGAGGAAAAGAAAAAAGAAATAAAGCCAGGAAACTATGAGGAGAGGAGAGCGGGAGGTGAAGAAAAAAAAAAAGGAAAAAGGAAAAAAGAAAAAGTGTCAGGTACTCAGGTATCCAGTAAATAAAACATTATTTTAGAAATTGTAATAGTATTTCCCTACAGTGATCATGGTTTTTAAAGAACCTCACTGTTACTCTACTCTTGGCTTAACTTCACACATAGGGGACACAACATTATAACCTACTCTTGGCTGTATCCACTTTGCCCTTAATTACAGGCATGGAGCATCCATCCAAAGGCACGACATGAACCATGACTGCCCTTGTGGATGGAAGAAATTAAAGGAATGAGGATTATGAGCTTCACTCAAAATCCTAGGATTACACCAATATTGCAACAGCATCACATAGGGAGGTTTACATCCACCTTAAAGAAAATTGGCTTGGTCTGTGCAAGACCCAGTAAGACTTTAGAAGCATCACGCAGCTTCATCCTGGATATTTCATCCTGTTTCTCAGGAGTAATCGAGGAAAGAAAAGAAAGAACAAAAGTGCAAAACTAGAAGTTGCACAGCACAATGCATGGAGCACTGGAGTTGTAAAATTGTTAGCATTCATGGCAACTTCCTTGGCATTATCTCAAACTGTCCAGGCCATAGAGACATTCTCTTTCTTTAAGAAACATCCTAGCTGTCATTAGACAAGGTTGGTGAGTAACAGTTGAAATGACAAACTATGTAGACAGTCTACTGTTTCAGAAACACTTCAGCATTTATTTATATGATATAAAATGCTGGAGGTTATATACAGCACAAAAATGGAACCTTTGATCTTCAAATACGTTTTAAATGTAAACAAGTAGACTGTATGCTGGAAAAGGTGATGTGGGCAATACAGAAAAGCAAGACTGCCAAACCACAAACTACATTTAATTATCAATCACTAAAATAGACTATATAGAAATAATTTGTGATTCACTGCCTATTTTAATCTAAAATAGAGATATTGTATAGGTACTTACACAGCCAAAAAACTCTTTCAGCAAGAAGTAAAACAATTATATTTTTTAAAGTATTTTACATGGATTTCTCAACCATACCATCAGATAAAGGTATTAGGCTTTTTATAAATGTATAAGATGGTTAAATTCAATTTTTATCTGAATTTTTAAAAGCTCTCACAGCTTTTTATTTGCTAAACACATTCCATTACAAAACTCTATCTAGCTGTAATCAGTGACCTAAAGCCAGATATACTCCAACTTTGTTTTGCAAATCACATTACATAAAGCAAGGATAAGCCTAAATCATAGTGAAAAAATATATTAGATTGATAAAACACTTTTAGATAAGAAGCTCAAAATTATGCCTGAGCCAAAGCTACTAATAGGATTAAATTTAAATATCTCTGACAAGTTTCAAGGAAATTAAATTCTAGATGCTACCTAAAAGAAACGCAACACTCCTTATAAAATTCTTTCAACATTGCATATGTTTAATTACGGATCCTATGGTCAACCTGAATGCAGATACTCAGCAATGCACAGACTAAAAGACAGTTTTACTAGATGCCATACATCACCCTTCCACAAGTTCTCATCACTAGAGTAAGCAACTCCCATGAGTTTCCGCAAAATAAGAGGCATCCTGTAGTATTTAGGAGGATCTGGATGGCTGCTTTGAGATTTCACTTACAATAGATAAAAGTGCTTCCCTTCCATCTTCAAATTCATTACAGTAATGACCTCTAGGAAATCAGAAAGCATCACTTCTACTACCACCACAACTGCATTTCATATAGATATTCTCTACAATTTTAAGCAAACTCACTCACATTGGAATGAAGTGCGACACTCCTGGTCAGGCACAGGCAATGCACTTTATCTTACTCTGGTTCCCAATGGCTATCTAACATCTTCCACTAAAACACAGTATTTGGCTTTGTCATAATTTGGATGCAGTCACCCCTGCAATGGATAATGAACAGCCCAAGGTCTTGGCAAGGTCATTTATCACTGTAAACACATTCAGTCTGGACTGTCATAGAAGCAGGAAGATACACAGTAAGTTAATTAGGACAGAAGATAAGGCATAGCCCCCTCCTTCCACTAAATCTTGTTTAGATCTTTTAAAATAGGTGAAAACTATCTTTACAGAAATTCTAAACTAGTTAGAGTTCTTACCGTTCATACTCTTTGGTATCATCCTGATTCTAGCACTCATTTTTCAATCAGTAACTGCTCTTCTCCCCTCTCCCTATCTGAAACCATTTTTCAGTTCACATGCACGTCCCATCTTTAATTTTTCCCTCCTTTCCTTTCTTTGTTAAAACCTCTCTGTTGAGATGACAAAAATCACAACTTATATTGACTGATGATGGAAGATCAATACCTGCAGTAATCCACCATTTCTCGATGGGACTGCTACCAGGACCTTGCATTTCGTGCTCTGCAACAGACTGCTATTGCTGGCTTTGGACAGCATACTATTCCAGTTAAACACAGCTATGATGGAGTTCTGGTGATATCATGCTTGGCAAACACTTGACTAAATAAGGGAAGATACTGCTTCTAAATAATCTCTAAACACAATTCTATTGTGAAAAGGTCAAAATGTAGTACTGGCTGTACAAAGGAACACAAAACTTGCATTGCTACTCCATAGCCTTTGATGCAGTAATTTTTTATAATATCATAACTTCAGCCCATCAGCATCTTCTTGCCAGGTTAGGATTTGAATCAATCCCTCCTTTCCAAATGAGATGAAAAACCTACCAGGTATACTTTCATTTGGTAACCTTTATGATTATTAAACATTTACACTTAGCAAAAAAGAGATAAGGAAAAGGTCATCCCTTCTCATTTCCATATTACAGGTGTGTCTGCTTCAAACACAGGTTCAACCCTGTAACCATTCACTTTCCCATCAAGTATTATAGAGGGTGAAAGTCTGATGAATTCATTTGGACACTACAATTTTGCTTTTCTTAGGAATGTTGCTAGACATTCTGTCGTATTCTTTAAGATATGCTCTGCCTTTTCATGCCTAGAGGCACATTGTAATACCAGCCTCGAAAACCTACCTAAAATTGTATGAATAAAATTCAGGATGTACTACAGAATTATAGTCTTGCTACTGTTTCTTGCATTTTGTTTAAACACAATACTATATTCATTTTCACAAAGACTAATATTTCATTATAACACGTTATGTCTGGACCGTCTATGTGCACATGTAATGATCAAAAGCACAATTGCCCGGCGGGAAAAAAACAATTGGCAGTTTTTGGATTCTATAAAGCATATATATGCAAAGTAAAATACTACAAACAGAAGCATATAGAGCTCCTCTATTCAGACATTAATTTTAATCCCCAAAATCCAGCTCTACTGGCCATACCAAGTACAATCACATGTGAGGGTTTCCACAGAGCAAGGTGGGAATGCTGGTGATGTAACTGATACAGCCACTAGACCTAGATACAGTGAAGCCCCATACAAGCCCAGCTGCAAGGGGATAACAAGGGAGCTATCTCCTGACCCAATGCAAGTTTGTGCCAACATCTACAGGAATTCCATCTGATCCAAATTCTGCCTTCTCTGGCTGCATTCACTTCTCTAGGAAATAATTACTTCAAAAAAAACCCAACACCTAATCCCTGTTTTTTTCCATTTTAGATTAGAAGCAACCTAGATCTGCAGTGGAGAAAGCAATTATCTACTTTTAAAAACAACCACGTATAAAAACATAATTCATTCTTGTCATACAGAGGAAAAACATGGATAGCACTTTCTATTATATTATTGAGAGATTATATGTATGTGCATAGTCCAACAGTAAACGGGCATTTCTTCATAGAGGCCTGGACTACTAGTATACTAAAACCAGTATTTAACTGCAAAAATGCAGCTGACCTCCTGTTAAGGCACAGTAATGACCATATAGTCAAAGTCAAGAGAAATGCAGCCCAACTAGAAAAACAATGAAATACATACAACTCGGGAAAATCCAGGATGTGAGCTCCTTAGTAGAGACCAGCAAAACATGGAATCAGCACTTTGTACCAATTAAGATTTTGGTCAAGTAAACTTCAGAGTCTCATAGTAGAATTTGCATTTGTTTTACCTACTTCACTGGCTACTGAGTTAGGTCCAACTTCCCTCAGTAGGTTAGAAGAGGCTAGTCCAGCAGAGAAAGAACTGCAAAAACTACAAGAGTTGATATCAATAAATTAATGATACCAATATACAGGATGCTACATAAAGGAAAGATACCCCACCCACATCTCACCTGAATGTTTTCCATAATAAAACACTAACTAGCTCTTGAAACTCAAGAGCATGAACATACCCATAACCCAAGTCCCTTATTACCAAGACAACAGCGAAAGTCTTTCGTCACTTCCAATAGAACTCCTAGCAGAGTACTAACCCTAACCAAGACTGTTGGGTGAACAAAGAAAAGACTCTTTGATTTATCACAGTAAGGTGGAATGAGTGGTGAAAACCTCTTGGCAACTTATATCAAAGGCTCTGCAGGTTATCAGTTTCCCTCAGTGCAAAATGCCTTGGATGTCATCCGAAATCATTAAAAGCCTTGGTTAATACTTAAGCTCCCCTGACAGGTAGTTGGGGTGTGGGGGGAAGTTGATAGGAGCCTTTCTCTCCAGCTAAGCATGACTTGAATCAGACTCCTAATGCACTGAAGCCCTAGAAATTATTTTTTAACTACCAATGTGATTATTAACAAAACTTCACGTGATTAACATATACATGTTGATAATCACTACAAAGTTATCTTCATTTGCTTCATTTGTACTTTTCATTTGCTGTATCTGTAGAATTAAATCATTACAGTTTTACCAATTACTGTCTATGTGTCAAAACGGATTTTCTACAACCAGACTTGTAAACAGATCAGAATCCCCAGGACACCCTTGTGTATCAAATCTATACCACTACCACAAACAACCACACTAAAGCAGGATATTCTTTGTGGGTGAAAACATAAGCAAAACTGCGAACAACAGATTTATTGCAAGAAACATCGACTTTGTGATCATATAAAAAGACAGACAGATGTCAGAACTGCCGCTGTGAAAATTTAACTCACATAAGCAATAACAGTTAAAACAGGCAGTGACTTGTATTGTACTGGAAAAGCTGGAACTACAGCATTAAAAAAATTCTGCATGGTAAGCTTCTGAAGAGATTCTTCCTGGATTGTACATGAAATTGTCTCTTTCGGTACAATCATCCTAAACAAAGTTTCTAAGATGAAGGGATTTTTAGCTAGCTCCTCTCACGTATCGCCTATGTTATGCAACCCTCTCTTCCCCCACGGCTACTACATCAACTATAAAACATGGATCAATAACACACACTTCCTAAACATTTTTTTGCCTTCTTTCTGGGTACTTGCCAGCAGCACAGTGTCTAACCTTAGCATTTGCTATAAATTCTATTTAAACCTTCCTTTTTTGTAAGGTATTTGCTATCTAAGAATTTTAGATACCCCTGCTCATGTATCAAACAGCTTCCAAAATTATGCTGCAAGCCCATTTCCCTCCTCTCTCATTTCTGTAAAATTCTCCCCATACAAATGAGAAAATGTAAGTTTTACACCTTCTCCTGCAGCGCATATACCCCATCTTTTTACAGTGTTAGAATTTTTGGGGCTTCATTTGTAGCATAACCAAATTTACTAAAAGAGCAAGATAAGTGGTACATCTTGGATATAATTCTAATATTCCAAAAGCCAAGTAAGGTACAACCTTCTTGAGTTTATATCAGCAAAGCTTCTGAATTCAGAGAGGCCTAGTTCAAACATATTTACATATGAGAGACTGACACGACATTTCTAGCAATCATTTATTTCAAAAAACCACAACCACAAAGCTCATGAGCCAGTTCTATAAGATGTTGCATGCCTCCCACAGCATTCTCCTACAAAGACATGATCTATATTTTACAGAAGTAAGACTGTTCATTTTTTAAGGTGCACAGAACTGCGAAAAAATATACCACTGCTTTGATTTTTGTTAAAAGCTGAACAGCTACTACAATACCCCTGTTGTCTCACAATGCAGTTATTCACTAGATTTCCTATCCAGTGAAATGACATTCAGTTTACATTATTGTGTTTAATTTTCTTTTGAGAAGTTCCTTCAAAAGCATTCCTACATCAGCCTCTCATTTTCTGGAAGCAACACAGCATTTAACTATGCATGTAACTAGTGAGATTTCTGAGCCTCTTCCCCTTCCCCATATCAATGATTTAACAGGAACACAGTTTAGGATAAAAAAAAAAAAAAAAGTAAGCTAAAAGAACACAAAGCTAGGACCATCTATTAATTATTTCAACTGGTATGCTTGAATATTGAACAGATGTCCACTAATCAGATAGTTGGCTCCTGAGAAATCACCAAAATATACTCAAAACCTCTTAAGCAGTCAATTTAAATCCACATGCTAAAACAAACAGCCCAGTACTGAGGCTTGGCAACTGTATCAACACCATTAAAATAACAAGTTCCCCCTGTGTATTCAATACCTACACAATCAGCGTTTCTAACTTGGACACTGATAGAAGCTTATGCTTTTTGCATGCTCCAAACTTCCTCAAGTATTCAAAAAGTATCTGGACAGACCTAGGGGGTAAAATGTCCATGAAGTTCCCTTAAGCACACAATAAATCATCTTCGATCCTAGTTGTTCATTTACAGATCACTAAGAAAGTGTCTCTGTGTGCTACTCTGTTTTTATACTCTTCCCCAGTAAATTGTAAGGAAGAAAATTAGTATACAAATAGGATAGTACTAAGACAGGGTATTAATCTGATTCCACACAGCCATTCTTAAAATTACTTCTAACTCCCGTCATAGGTATATTCCACATCAATTACAGCCTTTGTTGCCCAAGTCATCCAATATTAAAGTCCACTGCTCCCACTTAACTGCTGTATGGTGCTCTCCTAGGACCCCAAGCTGGCCTGAGACAGAGCTAAATTTGTGCAGTGAATTTGTCCTACAACAATCCAGGGGTTTTTAAAACTGAAAAGACAAGTCTTATCAAAGCATCTGTGATAACAGATCAGTTGAGAAAAGAAAACTCAACATGACTGGTCCAACAAAAGACCGAGCTTCCCCCCGCCCACTGGTTTCCCACCAATGATTCCTCCTTCTGAGCTCAGCTTGAGCCAAGTCAGTAGGTTCGTGAGCCTGTAAACTAGCTTAGTCACTTCTAGTCCTTACAGAGTACTTGCCATAACCTCTGGGCATTGGTAGCTCGCTCTGCTGCTCACTGCAGCTTCTGACACTTCATGCGAGTTGTGACTTTCTGCAGCGCTTGGCAGGTGTCACACTATCTCTGGAAATTCCTCTCCTGTAAGCAGACTCTTTCACCCCAAGGAAAGAAGTCGTCTCCCTTCTTCCAGTTGGTACCTGTGATCCACACACTCTAATAAAGGAAGGAAAGCATACAACAGAAAGTAAAATGGAAAGAAAACTGAAGCAGTCTTTCAAGGACAAATTCAGTATTATCACCGGGGTAATTCTACCTCAAGGAAAGGCAACAATCAAAAAGGCACCCAATCACAGCTACCATGCCTGCCTTGCCAGTTTTGCTGTTAAAGCTAAATCATGCTAAATTTTTAGATCAACGTTATACTACAACAAAATACACACAGTGGGTAATTAAATGGACCCACTATGCAAAAAAATGATGAAATATTCCACCCCCTGGATTTCCTAGGTCCTGTGTAAAGAACAAAGTTGTATTTTCAACCCCAAAAGAATGAAAAGAGCCCACAATATTAAGAAAACAATGCTACAGAGCACTCTACTAGAGGTTCATCCCAATGTATTGGTGAAGGCACCAAAGTATTTCTGCATAAACCCTGAAACCATAAATAATAAAAAGTTAAAATACCAGTAAGTTAAAGACCAAGTCTTTCTTGTAATATGGCCTGTTCCAATATCTGAAAGAACAAAGTGCACGTATACCTGTCACTATCCTAAGAAATGGCTCTTTTCTCAAATACCAACACAGGAAATTAATGGGTTTTGAACAATTAGCAAAACCAAGAAGTACAAATCAAAGAGAAGCTACCTATTAAAGATAGTCACTAAGATGGCAGAAGCTTCTACAATGCCAATAGGTGAGCAGTTAAAAAAGTGCTTTGGAAGCCTAAATCTGCGCCCTATGATCACATCACATTTTAGCAAAAAAACAGTAAGCAAAGCAGACCGTTCCTTATGCAGCAGCCAACAACACACCAGAATGCAAAACTAGGAAGCAAAAGCATTCCTAAATTTAAGGACCAAAATTACCTGTTTTACCACCTACAGGCCATTAAATTTCATCTCGTAAAGATTTCCACGTCCAAAAAGCTAAAGCAAAAACTTTCAGTTTCAATTTAAACATTTCAAAGGATGGATACAGTGTTGTTCCCAAATGGTAGTTTGTTCAAAAGATTAATCATCCTTATTGTCAAAAAACATATGCCTCACCTCCAAAGTAAGTTATTGAGCATCTGGTTTAGTGATTGATTCCTGTTATGTGTCTCCCTCCAAATGAACACATGCATTACTACCTGCTGTTTTCCAATATAGTAAAGGCATTTCTCATTTCTGTTTTTGATAAGCATTAAGTCTCTAATTGCCAATCTTCTACTCATTTTTATGGATCTTATCTACAGCCGCCCTGTTTCTCAACAACTTTGTCTGCAAGTAGACATCATGGTTATGGTTTTATTTTAGAATCAAACTTCATGAAGTTAAAATTTGCAAAAATCACCTACTCCATTTACGTTTCACCTCATTATCTCTGCCAGTGCTATATCCTTTACCATCGCTTGCTAATACGTATGAAAAAGAATGCACACACAATCCAGACTCATGGGTGTCACCATAGGCAGCCTCCTTAGAGATCCATTATTTCGGATATCGGTGATCAGTAAGACCTCAAAACTGTAATTCAGATAAACACTAATACAACCAGACACATCAGAGTATCTCAGAGTCACCTATATGGGCCCGAAGAAGTTCCAGTAGCATCCGGAAGACACTGAACAAGAAAAAAAAAGCTCACATAAGCATAGTTTAAGAAGTAGCTGGCCCAGCTGAGACTTCTGGAGCAGGAACACCTATCTTCTGAATGTCAGCACAGTCAGGGGTACCATCTGTGTATCTCACCTGTTTCATTTAACACCTCTTACATAAGGTTAACAGAAACAGAAACTGTATTTTGAGAGAAACAGGCAGCACATCAAATGTAATTCCAATTCCCTGGCTTCCAGCCCTGTCAAATAAGCCATAATATACAGATTGCAAACAAAGTGCCCGCAGTACCCTGCATACCAGAAAATTACTATCAAGATAATCTGCCATTCCATTATACCATACACCCACTACCACTTCTCTGCTTAAAAAGCAAAAGAAACACTGTGGAATATAAACTTCACAATTTTTTTGGCAGAACACAAAGATCCTGCAACTAATCAGCATGAAACACAGGCCACCTAGGAGACTTCAAATAAAAATTCCCTCACAGAAGCAGCTGCCAGGATTCATTTCACCTTGACAATACTGGACCCTAATAAACTTCATTCAAGCAAATCACAGAAGATGCATGTACCTTTTACAAAAACGGAAACAAACATACTGTGACTGTAAACTTCAGGCTGCTGCTTACTTTTAACAACAGGGGGATATTGATAATGCTGGGGAGGTATGAAAGTTCACTAAGACTTTATGGGTGTAGCAGCGCTCCATTGCTTCACCTCTCCTCCTGCTATTCCCTGATCTTTTTCAGAACAGTCTTGTAAGAGATAAAAGCTACTAGGTCTGGAAGCAAGATGTTTCTCAGACTATAAAAATCTCAGAAGACTTGTTCCATGGTTGTTATTAAAGTGTTAGCATATATCAAGGGGAAGAATAACTGATGAGTCAAAATAATTGCTGATACAGGGAGCTTCTAAACACTGAATCACATAGAGCTATTCCACTTAGTATTAACACCCAATTGATTACTAATTACTCTTACAAGAGACGACCAGTAAAATAAACAGATTTTTTCAAGTTCCTGCTCTTACTTCTACTACTACATGAGGAGAGACCTGTGATAAGCAGCAGAAGTACAGCACTAAGCAGTGTCTCTTCTAGGTGTGACAAAAACCAGACAATATATCAGTATATAAAAAATATAATGTAGATAATAAGTTAATATGGTTATTTCGAAGACAAATATAATTTTGTAGCTTCTTCTGATTCTTCTTTATACACTTGGAAAGAAAACAAATTGAGCTTTTTTTTTTTTTCCCCCCTCTGTCTTTACCAAAATGATTTCAGGCATCATTGTGATTTGGTGATTAGGTCGATGTTGAATAGTTGTAGCCTTCTGTAATCTTGTCTTGCAAAAGTCTGCATCTTGCTACCTGGGATACATTTGTCCCATACAATATTTCAAGCCATCTACCACTCCTTTGCTGTAGGCCAGTCCAGTAAAGCTGACCATGGGGGTCTGTCTCCTTCTTTATCAAGCTCTCCTTGACTTTGAGTCCATTCATACCCACTAGCTTTCTTACCAATCTCTCTGCCAGACTGAACCTTTTATTAAGGAGTCCAGCTGATCTGGATTTAGCACTCCTTATTGCAGGTGGCTGAAAATATCAGTAAAAGGAAATCGTTCCACAGTTAGCACCTTACATATATACTCTATGGGAATCATCTTTAATTTCAGGCTCCTTTTGCCAAAATTATGCCTACTTCCTCAGCCAGCTAATAGATTTTCAGCCACTGCTACCATTACAGAGCACTTTACTGCATTAACAGCAATGAAAAGAAAAACTAGCAGGCAGTCTAACAAATGCAATGACTTGTCATTTATTTCTACCTACAACTACAACATCATCAGGTAACTGTAAAAAGCGTAGCACAGATGACACTGAGTTTAAAAAAAAAAAAACTACAATATCAAGCATGTTCTTAGCATTCAACCAAAAAAAAAAAACCCAAAACCAACCATAATGAGCTACTTCATTGACATAACCAAGAATACTCATTAAGATATTGTCAACTGACAACAGAGATATCAGGTGGGGCAAAGTAAGGTCTCCTTCAACTCCAAACAGTTTATACCTCTGAAAGGTTCTGTGCAATGAAATATTTTGGCTAGTGACAAGTATTTTGATTTGAAGAAATCCAGAGTCTCTTTATCATACAGACAAGTACTTTGCTCAATAAAAACTTTCTCTTTTTTTGCTCCTCCTAAGACATCTATTAGATTATACTACTCTTAACACAAAGTAATAGTGACAATCTAGATTAATTTTAATTTTTTTGTCTATACCCCGATCTCACAAAGCAATTTATTATAAATAACCCTCTGCTTCACTATAGGCATACTAACTTACAGCTTTCCATTCGTTTGAATTCTGTTAGAGATTAACTTTTTTCTACAGAAGTAGACAGAAGCGGACAGGCCTGTTAAGAAAAAGGTCTCTCTCCTCTTCTGCCTCTAGTCAGTATGTTTTTCCCATATGCCTTACTGCACAGCAAGGACAAGTGTCCCTCTTCCGTTAAGGCACAGGATGACCAATTGCCCGTGCCACTGTCTGCAAGTAGGGCAGCTTTTGAAAGTCTCAGAAAAGAGATTTGTTAAAAGCCATCCTATTCCTTCCTCCTAACTTTCCAGGAAGATTCACAACTAAGGCTGGTGGAAAAAATAGGGGCTTTACCATGAAAAACACTTCTAGAACTTGCAGGAAAAACATCCTGGGACTGTAAAATCCAGAATGCAGGCATACAGAGCCATATCCAGAAAAAACGCTAGCCGTACTGAGACACTGCAGAAGAAAAATAAAAACTATTTCCAAACAACATTCATGATCATATAGCTTCTTACTTGATTCATATCTAATATCTGAAACAACATTAAACATCTACAGGAAGCATCAGGTACAAACAAATGCAAAACGAAACAGTTATTTTCATAATCCTTAGCTAGTATTTGGCTAAGTCACTACTTGGCAGAAGTTGGTAGCCAGCATCCTTTTAATTTATAAAAACAGGTATCACACTAAGTAATGGTATGGCAATGCCAAGCGCAGTATTGGTGGGAAACTGCATGCCTCATTCCACTTTATTGCTTCCTCGGGTAGTAAAGTTTTGCATTAACTGCCTGATAAGAAAATGTATTGTAATATTAGCATGAAGTCAGTCAAAGTCTGGAGCATCAATTTACCAAAAGATATAATTATGAAAATGTAGTAGAAACATTCCATATTCCTTTCTCCTTGTATTGGGTTTGTTATCTCTCTAAAAAGCAGATAGTCTCTTATGAATATTGTAAACTTGAATCAAGCAGAAATTACATATAGCATCATCCATCTGTTGCTCTAGTTCTTGCTTAAAACTAGATATGCCTTTCTTTCACATACAGAAAGAAAAAAGATTTTGTGAAGCGGGTAAACACATTTCAGATTCCTATCTTTAAAAATTTTAAGAGAGAACACAATATTTTGCATATAAAACAGGAATATATTAGTTATTTCTACATTCTGAGGAGACTGACATCCATGTTGTAAGCAACCTACTGTGTGTTCAACAATTTATTTCCCATAAATCAATTAAAAGTTCCCATAGTTGATAACTTCCCGTCACAGGCATACCAGATGTACACGAGAGGTATTCATATCTACATTTTCTTTCTGATCTCTCCTATAGAGATCAGTTATTTAGTTATTTTTTTTAGTATCTGATGTGTCCCTATAATCAACGTATTTATCCTGCTAAGAATGTCCAAGGCCCCAGTAAATAAGGTTGCCAGATCCCTGATTTGAGGGACATAGTTTATAGCATTAATTCAGTTAAATCACACCAGCATATTCAATCACTCACTGGATGTTCTGAATAACTATTCAGTCAACACCTTACACCATATCTGGCATTAAGTTAAATAGGGCCTTTGAGGCTAACTGATGTAAGCCACTGTTCTCCAACTTCTGCTAAACATAAATATCTAAGGAAAAAAGAATATCCTGCTTCTGTATGCAGACACTCTAGTCTTACCACATGATTTTATAAGATCACAAGTACTATAGGATACAAATACCTTGCAACGTTTTCTTTCGTAAACTCAGAATTAAGATCCAGAAAAACACCACTTCCAAGAACCTCAGAAGTACTTAACTCCCGTTGAGAATTTGGGAACTGCTGGATACCTCATTGAAAATAGAATGAAGAATTTGAAACAGAATTCTTGCCTAACATTCTAACTAGTAGGCACCATATCTGGGGAGGGACTCTTTATGAGGGAGTGGAGCAACAGGATGAGGGGTAATGGTAAAGAGGGGAGATTTAGATTAGATACTAGAAAGAAATTCTTTACTGTGAGGGTGGTGAGACACTGGAACAGGTTGCCCAGAGAAACTGTGGATGCCCCTTCCCTGGAGGTGTTCAATACCAGGCTGGATGGAGCTTTGAGCAACTTGGTCTAGCGGGAAGTGTAGCTGCCCATGGCAGGGGAGGTGGAACGAGATGATCTTGAAGGTCCTTTCCAACTCTAGCCATTCTATGACTCTATATTCTGTTTTTATTGAATCAAAACTGTAATACGAGTTCATTCTACAAAAATACAATGGATCTTCCTGGACTTCCTGGAAGTCTAAAAAGTTTAGGTTTCTACTTCACCTGAATGCCATCTGCAATTAAGGCCAACTGCTAATCTGAAACATTCTTAAGAAAACTACATAGAGTGCACATGTGTATCAAGATAGGAACACATCTGTGTCCTGAAAAATATTTTTAAAAATACTGAATGTTAAAACTTTTCTTACAATAAAGATGAAAATGCTACATTCATAATTATGATGTCAATACATGCTTGTAAAATGAAACTCCAACTTTGTGAATAACAAATCAAGTGGCACAAGATGATAATTAGTAAACACAGGAGTTTCAGACACACTGAAATAAACACGTATTGTCAAGATGCTGCTGCTTAAAGAATACAATCTCACAAAACATATTTGTGCAGTCAATACGTTTTGAATAATACATTACATTGTCATAGGGAGAACAGTTACCAAAATCTAATCCTTTGACAAGAACCAAGTACAGTGCTTAACATTATCCCAAGCAGTTTAAAGATTAGAATTTCCTGCATTCACAGAGCAGTAGGTAACGTGTGCTAGTGACCAAGTCTCACAGGTTTATCTCCTGGCAGAAAAATCCAAATCTTAAAACGGTTTTGGACATTCTTGTTTACATATATAATTTATTGGATATTCAATATAAAACAAATCTTTTTATTCATCTTACTTCTCAAACTTCAACTCCAGATAAAAGTAGCTGTTCAGAGTTTAGATCTCTTCAAGAGGCAGCTCTGAAACTCACAGGGTAAATTAGGTACTTAGATATTTGCCAGGAAGCCTTTCCTCAAGCAGTATTCCAGAAAGCATTCTTTTACCAAATCAGAGGTAAATATGATAATATAAACTCTCCAAGAACTAAGATTCATGCCCAAATTAGACCAGAAGTGTTGCTAACAATATGTTATCTTATATCAATGTAGCTTTACTCTACTATAGATTTTCCTGTCGAATCTCACTGTCACTACTCCATGACCATTTCCTAGAAAGTAACATACAAAGATGCTCTGCCCCAGGTAGCTGTCAATTTGCTCCACAGAAAAATGAGGGGCCGAAATTTTAACACCTGCTCAGCTGTGGTAATAACCTGAAATATGTCTTTTATCCCATACTCTTAGCAGCATGTGCAGCAGTTAAATAGAATCACTTTTTAGATATTAAAGCAAACAAAAATATATTTCCTATTAACTGAGTCTTCTTTAAGGTATTTCTGAACTTAGAAACAAGTCATCATGCAATTAGAAAAATATTAAAATTACTAGATGTTACGATCCATACCGACAAAAACCACCAACCAAAACCATCAACCCACACACATTCCCAGGAACTAAAAATCAAATCACTTGCTGCTTGTCAGGCATAACCTGCCAAGCTATTAACTTGCACTTTGAAGGCTTGCATTTGCTCAATGACTGACCTGCACATCGCAGTCCTAGCATGAAAAATGGCTTTCAAGCTCAGCTGCCTTCTAAGTGCCATCCATCATCAGAAGAAACAGATTATTCCCTTTACAGTTGGCTACTTTGCCAAATTCTTCTGGCTCTGTTCCATCAGTCACACCCACGTCACCCTGGGGGGAAAAGCAAACCCTAGCTCTGTATCTCACTCTTTCTGAAGTGCAGAACGAGCAGCAATTACCGCTTGATGCCAATTATAAGGAAAGTGAGGTGGAAAGACAGCTCTATCACTTACCAGCCTCCCGCTCCCTGCACCAGTCAGTAGTTCACAGGGGGCAGATAAAGGCAGTCTGTGAACTTGAAACAGGAGGAGAGTTGAGCTGGGAATATACCATGTTTTGCACAGCACAGAACCATAAACAAACCAACAAGCAGAAGGCTGCCCTGTGGAAGCCCTTCTAAAAATAGACATACACACACACTTGTCACTGATACAAAACACCAAAAGGGTTGTTACTTGCTGTCCTGGGACTCAGTCTTACAAGATGATCTAATAAGGGTATTTTGGTTTCCAATAAGGCTTCCTCTCTGCAGTTTGTTTATATGCAAGAATTATAAATAAGATTCCCTTTTCAAATCAAAACATCCGCTCTTTCATTCACAGTACAATGAATAAATTGTGGAGAAGATTCGCAACTAGAAAACAAAATGAAAATGCCTCCAAACCAGGCCTTGGTCGACCCATTACTTCCCCCAGACCCTGCAAAAGGATCTGTCGAGTTAAACCTTCACCCACAGTGTCCTGCGAGCAGAGTTCATACTGCTGTAGGATGCTGCTACAAACCAAACCAAAAACACAGTAGGATTCTGCACAACAATCAACAGGTATTAAAACCTAGATGTATCCTAAAGATGCTAGTTCCTTCCCCTCCTTCTTCCTCCCCAAGGAAAAGGGAGAGTAAGAGAGAAAGCTCATAGGATTATCAGCTCATTGTCCAAATTCAACCCAGAAAATGAGGGACATTCAGAAGAGCCTTTATTGCCTTTTCTAATTAGATATGTAAGACGCTAAGGAGGAAGATTATGGTCACTGCTTCCCTGTTTGTGGTCTGTGTTCAAAACAGTACAGTCACTTTCTGTGGAGAAACACAGCCAGCTGGGCTCGGTTCTTCTCACATTCCCTTTACATTCCAACTTAATTCTTGTAGCCACCAGCATGCAAAGCATTTCATAGTAAGTTAAGGATGACTAGACCTCTTTGGGTCCATTTGCTGTTGTGCCACAGTCTGGCTGTCTCAGTGACACCATTAACCTGCTTAGTGAAAACCTGGCAAGAGAAATTTTAAAAGATTATCCTTAAACTGAAGATTTTTTTAAAATAGTCTATCAGTGGAAATACATACATCTGAACTTGTGTCCCTCCTTTCAAAATATATGCCCAAACCACATTCCTCAGACACATCTGACTACGTCTTAAAATGTTATTACTCCTTACTGCCAAACACAAACCTACTGTGCCAGCAGAAAACAGAGAAGTCCCACATGTTCAAGGGATTTTTGAGGCCTCAACACATCAACATGCTTTGAAATCTAAAGCAACCACTAGAGACATAATACACTATACGACACAGTCAAATAGCCAAAAGCAACTACAGCAGCACCGGGGGGTTTTTTGAGGGAGGGACTACGCTTAATCCTTCCTCACCCCCAAAACAAGGTATTTTCAGCATCCCATTTCTTATCTGGAAATCAGACAATGGACAAGGAATCAGCTGGTATACATCCAAACACGGTCCTTCAGCCTCCCCTCCTCACCGGTATTTCAGAGAGGGAACACCCCACTCTGTGCACCAGCCCTGCACCTACAGCAGCTGCCACTGCTTATATTTTACTTATACGTGTAGGAAGAGCTCCAGGCACTGAAGAACTCACATGCAGCTGCTCTAGAAAATCTTTACCCAAATGGCAGGTGCAGACATCACCAAAAAAGTTGCAGCCAGGGTAAACGGGCAGCATAGGACTGCCCCCTTCTCACCAAAGTCCGCTGCTGAATATTTGATCCCAACCTTCACCTTGTCTACAACAAGCACCACTTTTTGACCAATGCTGCCCTCTCTTTTCCACTGCAGAAGGTATGGTAGTACCAGGCCACTAAGTCTTTGGTTCCTCCATTCCCATCCTTTTTTTAAAAACAAAAAACAAACAAAAAAAACCAGTCCAGCAGCTCCCACGCAAATTGGGCTTCTTGCCAGGTGCCTTCCTGACACTCTGTGGCTACACCAGTAGTGGTCTTGTGTCTTTCCTCCTTGAACCACAGTGACAGATCTATCGGTATGCCACAAAGTGCTTCCCTCTCTTCTACCAAGAAAGGCTACTTCATTTACAGAAAAACAGTTGTCTTTGAATTGAAATTGCAAGATGAAAGTTATGTTAAATTATAAAGGTAAGCTACCCAAAGCAGAGAGGGTGCATTAACTACTGGGTTTTGACACAAAACCCTATTCTCAGCCCTCCCTCAGGCTCAGAAGACTCAGTCTATGTTAAATTAATTGCTTCCAAATAGCTAAATTCCACTGCAAGTGAGGCTAATCTATGCTGCTTCAGACTAATTACTACCTTGGTGGCAAAGGTAGGGTTTTTTTCTCCCCAAAAAAAAGATTAAAGCTGAGAATTTATTCTTTAACAATTTGAGTCTCCAGTTGCCTGGCAGGTCTACTGAAGGAACCCTTCTATCATGGTAATAGGGTCACAGCAGAAAATTCAAGGCTAAATCAGTCTTGCTTTTTCTGCATTTGTTCTGCATTTTGTATGTTATGCTAATTGAGGCTGTTAGCTAATGACTTCAGTACACGGGTTAGTAGAGTTGTGCCTTTCCTTTGAGAAAACTAAACTAAATCTCCCCTAAATTTAACGGAAGAATATACAGTAACATGTAAAGGGATATTAGGTTCTAAACACAGGCGATCAACACTCCTATGTTCATTGTGTCAAGGAGTATTGCCTACTCCTGAGTTTTGTACAATAAAAAAAATAATCATTGGGCGATTGCATTTATTAAGCTAGTCAGACGTTTATCATCTTGTCTTTACGCATGCTATAGTACATCAAGATATCCAAAGGATGAACGTAACTCATGTAAAACTAAATCTGGTACAGTAAAGGCTTCTCTTATGGTAAAAGCATCTGGATCTGTAGCAGGGACAGAAAAATTATTTCCCTTTTCATTCCATACAGGCTCCACTATTTTTGCTTCTTACTTTAGGTAAGTGCTACTACCAATGTGTAAAAATAAAAAATAAAAATAAAATTTTGGCTTATTATACCCTTAAGTAACAGGTTTTTTCCTTTCCAATTTGAACATAATAAGCATCCAGTATTACTATGTAAATTAATACTAAAGGCAGAAGGGAAAAAGCAAAGCAAGCAAAACCTTGCATTAATCCCACAGGTGGTGTTAAAGATGCCAAGACAGAGCTACAGATTAATGCCACTTATAGTATATTAGCCTAGCACTATGGAACCATAAGATCACATGGGAAGACCAGGCTTTGTTCAACAAACAAACAAACAAACAATCCACAAGGCAGTTTTTCATTAGATATTTGGCATGCTAAATGAGAGTAATAAGGGAATATAAACAACAGTTTTCTATTCATCCCCTCTCTTCTTTCCCAATAAACAATACACTGAATGAGTACTCACTGTAACTAAACAAATCTAACAATTTTCATAATGCAAGTACTAAAAATTGGGGGTTTATTCTTAGGCAGAAACGCAAAAGAAAAAAAATTGATAAATAAGTGAAGCTCATACAGGCTCTTTTATACAAAGGCTGACTGTCCCATGTGACAAGCGCAAGCAGAAAGGAACCATTTATATTTCTCTGTCACTAACGATCACAGCTGAAATGTATCTTTAGGAGCCTGATCTGAAGGTCAGAAGACTTTCAATACACTGCTCATTCTGCAGAACTCATATTTCTGGATTCTTTTTTATGTCTCCCAATTTATGCAATAGACCAACTTAATCTGATGCTAGAGAATGCCAGAGTGAGGGCTGAAGACACACTGAATGCCACCTTGAAACACCACCTCTTTATGGATAAGAATTAGCTTTATATATATATAAAAAAACCCAAATAAAACCAAAACAACTTGCGCAATCCCAGCAACTCCTGTTTACACAAGACTTCCATTAAGCTAAGAGGCCAAAGCTTACAATTTGTGGCATGTCATGAGAGCATCCAGCTATTTTTGCTTTATTTCTCAGAAATATTTTAATCAAGAAATTTTAGCATCAGCTATGATACTTTGCACATGCCAGAGTATCATTTGTTAGTGTAACTCCCTACTCAGACTCTGACAGCACAGCCTATGCTGTTTTAATATTGCTCATGAACACGTCCTCCCACCCCACACTCCTTTATTTAATCACAAGCCTCATATCTGAAATGCAACTATATTCTTACAACATAAACCATACAGATTAAAATCCATTTCATCTTGAGCGAGAATGATTAAAGGGTTTCATAAGAAAGTCAGCTAACCAAACAAAAATATTGTGGTACTTCATTTTGTGGCTAATTCTTGCTGTGTCTTCATCAGGAATAAATCCATTCTTACCTACTTGTGTGTTTTAGCACATAAAGTGCTCATCAAGCTCTAAAAGGGATCTCCCCTTCCCAAACCCTTGTACCACAGTCTGACTTTAAACCAGTAACCCAAATCATCCATCAGATCTTACCCACAGAGTCAAAAGGCATCTGACCAGGCCACTGATCCTGGCTTCCTATACCAGCGTGCAACAACTTGAATGGAAATGAAACAAACTGAACAAGTACAACAGAAGTTCAGAAGAGTAAGTTTTTTAAGCAGTACACTTCCCTAAAACTGCCACAGTAAAACAGCTAGATTTCAGTTCTCTC
>KZ506123.1:275432-288157 GCA_002844005.1 Limosa lapponica baueri
AAAAAAAAAAATCTTTTTGTCAGGGGTTTTATTACAGGTAACTGTCATTAAAAATCAGCAGACTTCAGGTGATAAGCAAGAATCCATTGTTTCTGCCACATCATTCTCCAATCAGCTACATGTCTTCTACAGGAACAGTAATGTCAATCTCTATTTTCTAACCATTCATGAGATTTTGTGAAATGTGTAAAAATTTCCTTCAACCAAGCCAACAAGTTCCAGAATCACTGCTAGGGAGAAAGGCAAAATGAAACATGAGATTACTCTGCTGTAGCCCAACTCCAACAGAGAAAAAATAATAAAAAAATGTTTCTACTAGAGCTGAAAATAATCAGTTCAAATGGTCTGCCTTCATTTTCAAGATCAACCAGTTTCCATTCTATAGAAATCAGTATTCACCTAATTCCAATATAATAGCATTAAACAGTAGAACTAAATAAAAACATACTTAATCTCTTATAAATACATAAAATCTGGGACCAAAATTCTGCAAACTAACTTCAGACACTTCCAAGTAGTTCTGATGAAGAAGGACCAGCATAACCACACAGAGAATGAAATTAACACTACGGCTACAATTGGAGTGCCACAAAAACCCACATGTTTTTTTGCCATGAAATTCAATCTACACAATGGACAGCCTGATGATTGCCATGATGCTAAGTACAACACCATAAAGGTTAGATTAAGACATTCTTGCTTATTTGTCATGGAAAGAGCACTGAATCCAAAGTAGTTATTTTCTGCAAGTGATAACAGATTATTATGCTAGTAACAATAATATGGAAAGAAAATCATGAATCCTACTTCTTTGAGTGGTTACCAGAGCCAATCAAGGAAGTCCACATTAAAAACAGAACAAGAAAACACAAAAGAAAACAAAATAAAAAGACTCTCAATTTCTTCAATTTTTCTTCAATTTCTGTTTCTTTTCTATTATTATTTAATAGATAAAATAAGTGTTCTGTTGTATTCAGAAGTCAATGCATTCTCCATTTCTAAAGAAAAGTGAGAGCAAAGAAAAAAAAACCTTTTGTGTTTTTTCTGATAGAGCTCAGCAGGAAAACAAAACAAACCTCCCTAATACACATGCCTAGGAACCTGAATTTATGACAAAGCTAAATAAACTGGATATAGTAACAACAAGCTTTATGTTTTTCCACAATACAGCACTGTTTATCCTCACTTGTTAAAGTGGTAGTGCCTTGAAGAGTGTAAAACGACATCAATGAAGACCAGAAAGAGACTATGTTTGTACAGATGAACCTGTTCTGGTCAGGTCAGTGATGAACTACACTGCAAGCAGTGAAAAAACCTGCGCACATTAAACCAAGGCTTAGCTTCTATCTACTTCAAAAAGCAACTTTCTTGTAGTTTGCACTATTACTCCACAATCAGACCGAACCTGTATAAATGGATCTATTTCTTCCACTTCCCAGTTCTTGGTCACACTTGACCCATACAGTTCCCAATGCCATATTGTAAATACCTGAGCCAGTACCCAAAGAAAGGCGCATCAGGCAGGTAAAGCGGTGGGCAGGGACAGAGAAAGGATCCAACCAACATTTCAGCAGCATCATTGCTGTTTCAAACAACTTAACAGAACTACAGTGTTAATGTTCAAACCAAGCATACTCTGCGAAATCAAAGCACAGACATGAGACAATTCATATATCCATAACAAAACATAACTAGTAACCATATAATTGCAGTCATTCACAATGCAGTTTTTCACATCTCAGCTATTGCGCTAGCTATTACTTTGCCACGTATACCTATAGGTTTTCCTAATATCCACGTCAGGGCAGACTCAAATGAATGACTGACACATTTCCAGATAAGTGACAAGATAGGACAGAGCAGAAAGTGCTCTCTCTACCATTCTCCCCTCCACAGTGTGAGAGTCTGAGAGCACAGGTTATAAGTCGCCTTCTCCAGTTATGTTACAAATACGTCTTTGAACTGCAACATCTCTTTAAAGATCTTACCTTGTAAAATGTTCCTAGGTACATAGTGAAATGCAAGTTTCAGAAATCTGTCAAGTCATGTCAAGATTCAAAAGAAGTTTGGTAGCTGAGAAGAAATACATTTCATTTTACCTCACACAAACACTGCCTGGGACTTGCATTTTTATCACCTCTAGAAAACAGCTGAACCTAATACACAATTGAGTACTGCTGCCTGGGAGGTGGGGGAAGACCATAAACAAACAGGATCAAATTGCCCAGAAGTACATATGCCTCGCAGCAAGCACAAGAAACACCACAGAAAATAACATACACAAATATTCTTCAGGAGCATCTGGCAAAATTCACCATAATGAATTCAAAATATTCAAAGCAATTATTTCTAGCCAACCATTTATTTCTTTCAGAACTGAGATGTTTAGCATTTATTATGTTCTTTCCTGTTGAGGCATATTTCTTCAGTAGTTTGACATTCCCCTCTCACCCCCCCCGCTATTTGGCTAAACAACTAAGAACTTTATTTAGCAAAAGTAACTTCCAGATGACCTAGCAAATGGAATTGATTTGGATTAAATAGCAACAGATTATTTCAGTTTAAGCAGTCATGGGTATGCCAGTAACGTAACACATCTCAAGTGTATTCCATTGATCTTGTGAAGTATGTTTTTATTTATCTTTCACTAAAGATCTATTTTATGGCCCATTTCTTCATACCGTTCAAACACTGCTCAGTTACAATGACAAAAAACTTGAAGTCCCAAATTGAAAAGCAGATAGAGTCATAACATAGGTAATTCTCCGAGTAAGAACTACATAAGGGACTGCTGTGGAATCATTAGGGTTTATGACTGTATGCATATTTACTCTTCTGCATATTTTACACAACACATTTGTTACAGTTGAAAGCTTTCCCTTTGGGCTTTTTTTAAAGAAGCACACACAGGCGTATCCTACAAAGTTGTCTGAGGAAAGCATACCATAACTGCCCTCCTGATTTTTTGAGGGTGCAAGGGCAAGAGAAGGGACAAGGAAAAAGGAAGGAAAAGGTGTGCATGCAGGGGAGGGAAACTATATCTCTAGTTTAGAGCTGAAAGGAATTAAACTACACTTAAACCAAAAATTTCTCCCATTCCTCAGCTTTTGCTTGTTCAGCTTTTGTTTATTTTTCTGACTCACTACTCAAAAAGTTCCTAGATCCTAATCAAGCCTAACAATGCTACAGAGGAAACACAACTCCAAAATGGGAAGAGGGAGAAAATCTTATTTAGGAATTCTTCATAAGACATAAAATCATAAAAACTCAGGATATCCTCCACAAACGGTAAGAAAAATGCTACATAATAAAGTACAATATCCTTAAGTTATCAAAATATGACCTGGTTCTGTCTTCTGGATGTCAAAAGCTTAGACAATGACTGTTAATGTGATAATTGAACTTCTGTTTGAGGTATGCCAGATTCCTCCAGGAGTGGGGTTGGAAATAAGTTAAATTTCAGGAAACAAGTATCACAGATGAGGAAATTCTTAAAAATATCAGAAAATAAGTGACCACCAATGATATCTAGATACACGGAGTGTATGAAACAAACAGTCTTCCCAAAAAGCCTCCACAGGAAGATGCTTTCTACTCCATTTTAAATTATCACTTTGGGCAGCAAAAGGAGAGACACGTGTCCCACTTCATGAAAAGTCTCATCTATAAGCATTTCAAAATTATTCACTTTCCCCACACAATACCATCTCTCATCTGTATGAGCTCTCTGTCATTTTCTTCATATGGCTTTGAATAAAAGGTGTAAACAAATGATGTTGCAACCTTTTTTATCTGTTTTTAGTGACTACATTTCTATCTTTAGAGATCTAAAAGAAAAGATTACATTGCTGCTTTATTTATGAAATTCAGGAATTTAAAAGTAAAAGAACTAGTATGAGAGCAAAATTCACATAAAGACAGATATTTAGTAAACCACAGAGTCGTTAAGAGTTGGAAGGTCCAACCCCCCTGCCATCGACAATCAGGTATTGAACGCTTCCAGGGACTGGGCATCCACAACTTCCATGAGGAACCTGTCCCAGTGCCTCATCACCCTCACAGTAAAGAATTTCTTCCTAATATCCAATCTAAATCTACCCTCTTCCAGTTTAAAACCATTACCCCTGGTCCTACCCCTATGCTCGCTGATAAAGAGTCCCTCCCCGTCTTTTCTGTAGGCCCCTTTTAGGCACTGGAAGGCTGCTATAAGGTCTCCTCGGAGCCTTCTCTTCTCCAGGTCGAACAACCCCAACTCTCTCAGCCTATCTTCATAGGAGAGGTGCTCCAGCCCTCTGATTATCTTCATGGCCCTCTGTTGGACCCGTTCCAACAGGTCCACGTTCTTCTTATGTTGGGGTCCCCAGAGCTGGACACAGTACTCCTGGTGGGGGGGATCTCACCAGAGTGGAGTAGAGGGGCAGAATCACTTCCCTCGACCTGCTAGGCACGCTTCTTTTGATGCAGCCCAGGATGCGATTGGCTTTTTGGGCTGCCAGCGCACATTGACAGTTCATGTTGAGCTTCTCATCCATCAACATCTCCAAGCCCTTCTCCTCAGGGCTGCTCTCACTCCATCTTCTGCTGAGCCTGGATGTGTGCCTGGGATTGCCATGACCCACGTGCAGGACCTTGCACTTGGCCTTGTTGAAATTCATGAGTTTCACACAGGCCCACGTCTCAAGCCCGTCCCGGTTCCTCTGGATGGCATCCCTTCTCTCCAGCATGTCAACCATGCCACACAACTAGTGTCATCGGCAAACTTGCTGAGGGTGCACTGAATCCCAACATCCATGTCACCAAAGATGTTAAACAGCACCAATCCTAGGAATGACCCCTAAGGAACACCACTCGTCACTGCTCGCCACTTGGACATCAAGCCATTGACTGCAACTCTTTGAATGCAGCCATCCAGCCAACTCCTTATCCACTATGCATCTGTTGAATCCATGTCTCTCCAATTTAGAGACAAGGATGTCATGTGGGACAGTGTCAAACACCTTGCACAAGTCCAGGTAGATGATGCCAGTCACTCTTCCCTTATCCACCAACCCTGTAACTTTGTCACAGAAGGCCACCAAATTTGCCAGTTAACAAAACAACATTTTCTCTTAGGATATTCTTTATCCTATTAGGTTCAAGCTTGGGACAAACAGAAATTTAAACCTTTAAGAAAGCCTCTGCAAATTGTTCACTAAAGCATGTCAATCTTTTCCGAATCTGATACTGCATTTAGAATTCATGGTGAAAATTACTCTACATTTTGAAGACAGATAAGATTGAAGGCCATAAGTTATATAGGGAGCAAGCTGAAGCATGTGTATTAATGTGTACATGTTAAGCTCGCCATCAAATACAAAATGTTCATATAGAATAGTCTACATAATATACACCGCCTTATCGCTTAATTACCTATTTTAAATGCGTAGCTACATGAAGCGTGATACCACGCATCATGTTCTTGCTACGTAGTCACCCCCTCCTCCTATCCCTCAGAAAACCCAACAACAAAAGAAAAAATTGAAACATGACTATTTTACATTGACTGCTGTGGATAACAACCAGCCATTCCCTGACACCTTTATGCAAGACTGCAAAGTAAACATACATAATACAGAACACTGTGCATTAAAGTAGTTACTCAAAAGTATAGCACAGTATCCTTGCCTATTGTAATATAGATATCCTCCTTCCTCGCAGCAGCAATGTCACTTGTGCAGTAAAATCATCTTTGCTTTCCCAGTCAGTACAAAAAGCAAAGTAAATACTAGCATTCTTCTAAGAGAAACAATCAACAGTGCTGTCAACTGCACTTCAGTTTCTTGACAGACTACTACGATACCTGTGTAGACTGTGCTTGCCCTCTGAATTTTCCACACTGGCAGATTTACCATGTCTGTAGTCATCAGCTGTTTCATGCCATCCCAGTCAAAACCAGTAAAAGAGTCACTGACCACAGCCAACATAAGTATACTGAAAGGTGTGGATATTAGCAATGCAAGCACATTATTCAGTACTACATGACTGAAATGCCAGTTAACAATTTGGATTCAAGAGTTACTCTTCATATTGGAGAAAATTACTAATACAAAATTAGTGTGGCAGTTTAGTAGCTACATTCAATATTCTCAGACATAAAACATGGGGGATTAAACTGAGACCGCAGGGAGAAGTATTTAATTTTGAAAGAGAAAACAGTAAATAGCTCATATGCTCTTCTCGTTTACATTTGCTGTCAATGACAGACTATTAGTGACAAACATATGAGATTGCAAGTCAGTACGGCTAGGTTGAAACACGGCTTGCAGCTTCTGCTATCTTTCAGTGCAGAAGCAATAGTCTTTGAGAGAACTGAAGCCGGGGACTATAAAGTTCCCAAGTGCCCTCTCCCATTCTGGCTGGTTTCTTAAGAAGTACGATTTCAAACCTGTGGGGACTAAGCCAGAAATAGAGCTCCCATCACAGCATGGGATGGGAAGGTAGGTTGTAGGATCCTTTTTGCAAGTTGGAATGCTTCTAGGTGAGTTCTTTTGGTCTCCAAAAAAAAACTAATATGCTTTTTTAAAAAAATAACAATAAAAAAAGGTAGATTCAACTTTGGAGAGCTGCACTAAATTATAAGGAGAATCCCAATTTTTTTAAGTGGCTGTGTAAGAAAGTATTATTTTTCTTACAACTTGCTTTCCCAGCCATGGACTTTAGCCCAGCCCCATTCATTTGTTGCCTCTTAGCTCACCAGTACAATATGCTATACAAAAACAAGTGTGAAGACAAAACCTGTTACTGAGATAAAACTACAAACTTTCATTACAAGAGAACGTATAATGCCCTGCATTGGTAGTTACACAAGCTGCTTCATCCAGTTAGGTGAAATCTGGAAATTATCTCTTTCAAGAACATGAGCATTATACACACTAATGTCACAGTTTAGCAATGTTGACATACTGCATTTCACACCACAAAACACAGCAGAAGCAAACAATTAAGTGCAATTACTGTATGGCACAGAAAGATAAGAGAATTAGCAATAGCTTCAGCTGCAAAATTTTTGGAAAAGTATTTCTTCCACTCTAAGCCTATTTGCACAACAGAATAAATTGAATATTAATACAACATATAACTTACAAAATTACTAATGCAATTTTTAGGCTGCTTGAATCAAGAAAAAGATTGTACTAATCTCAGATGTTAAAGACCTTTGTGTTTACAAATCCACAGTCTGCTCTGCTTTAAAGCCTACACATGTGAAACAGATTAAGGGGCACAATGGTGGAGGTTAGTCTCTCAACTACTTTCTGCTGGCTACTAGTCCCCTGCTATTTTCTGTCCCAAGTAAAGTGTCACCATCATATTATACCACATACACTTCACCCTCTCACTGTTACTTATTACTTTGTTTTAACATGCTGCCTCATGTTATTTTAACTACAGTTACTCTAAAATAGGTATGACTTGTGCATACTATACCCCACAATGTGAAACCACCGTTTAGCTGTAACCCCAGTTTGGTTCACTGCTTTGGAAGTGATGGTTCTGTCACCTTATCAACTGGGTAGCAGAAAAAAAAAAAAGATATGCTATCAGCTAGTATTTTCAGCTCTAGCATTGAAGGTTCTTTGACTACAACACATGAACAAGCAGAACCATAAGCAGAGGCCTCTTTGTTACATCTGAATGCAAGCACAGATGAAAATGAAACCTTTTGACCAATATTTTTCTCAATTAAGACTGAAGCGTGTATCAGCAGACATCCAGACACAGTGGTGCCATCATTCATCATTCCAGGGCAAGTCTCATAAGATCCGTTTTTCTTGAAGACCCAAGTCCTGAAATTTTGAGCTTTTGTTAAAAAAAAAAAATCTATTTTCAATATAAAATGTTTCAGATCTACGTAGTTGCAAGAAAAAGCTTTAAAGAAGGAAAACAATACTAAATGTTCAAAAAAGACAAGACAAAGCCTATATTATTTTTAATCTCATTATTTTATGATATATTTTTTTCTAGGGAACCTGACTCATGATCTTTGAATGCATACAGCTGCCAACACAGCATGTAGGAAGAAAGCATTAGAGACAGCACATATCTGCACAGCAAGGCATTTGGAAAGATGGTCTGGACAAACATCAAGAAAATAGGTTTGAGGACACACCAAACTTTTTTAAACAACTCTTAATGGAACTGGCATGCAAAGATGACTGCAGCTCCAAACGATATTTTGAGATGCGATTGCAGGAAAAATCATTTTTTACTGGGAACCCAGTCCTTTATCTAGGCTCATTACCTCACTTCTGTTACACTTTCCAGAAGATTTCACAACAGATTAAGCAAAAAAATGCTGTTGTTTCAAGAGATACCTTCTTTAAAAGATGTAAACCCACACGTAAAAAATACAAGGTTTCAATCTGACAAGAAAAAAAAAATATCGGTTAATATTAGGAGTACCTTTATACATAGGAAAAACAATAGTTACACAGGGCAGCACATAGAAATTGCCAGCACTTGCAAAATAGCAACCTGCCAAAGCCCAGATGGCACAGACTGCAGCTGTGAAGAAACCAGCTGTCCAGGGGGTCTCCCTGCCACAAGGAGAGTTGCAAAACTGAGGTGAAAATGGGCAACGACCTCCCTTCCAGCCACTTTTCCACAATGCAGCAGCTGCTCTACACCCGCCTTTCATCTAGTGGAAACAAAGTTTGATTTTGCATAGGCTGCTGAGAATTCTGAAAAAACTTAAGGGCTACACAGATTTAGAGTGTCCTAGATCACTTAGAAAGTTCAAGAACAATGTTTAAGTTCCTAATGGCCCATCCTGCCTAGAAGGAACTGAAGATCTAAGATCTGCATTTAAAGAACAAAAATGAAAATAGACTAGACTATTAAATGCCACAGCAGGTAGTAGCCAGGATTCGGTTTTGCACATCGTATTACTACTGCATTTTGCCTTTGTCCAAGACTGCCCCCATTAAAACTAGGTGGAGGGAGAGAGAAGAGAAAGAATGAAAAAAAAAAATCATATGAAAGGTCTTGAATAGTTTCAGAGAATCTAGCAGTCCTCCAAAAACGATTTTGTTTTATCTAAAAATAGTAAGAATTTGAATACAGTTTTAAATTTCTCATGTTATTTTAGGGACTATGAGAAGATCGAAGCACCTTGGAGATTAGGCTTCTCTATCCCTATCTAACTCACATCTTGTCTCTTTTACAAAAATGTTTCATTCTCTCTTTTTTTGGGTCTAAATACATATTAGGCAAAGAAAGTCATCACAACCTGAGGAAATGATAATATTTTAATCCAGAGCACCCTCCTAGCTCTGTGATTAGAACAGCTGCTTAAGCTGTCAGAGCGAAGGAGAAAGTAAAGTGTAAACTCTTTCCTGGGAATTCACGACTTTTCAGCTGGACAAATTATCTATTGAAATCCTGGATAAATTCTACATGGTAACATCACTTCCTTCTCTTGATGTTCAGTTTAGCGTAACATGTTTTGAGACCATACAGCAAGATGAGGCATTTCAGATGATGCTTCTGCTTATTAGATGGGATGGAGCTGCAGCCTAGGTAGAAAGTATTTTTAAGACAAGGTCTAGTGCTGACCATTTGCAAAGTTCTTTCAGTGTCCCTGGGCAAATGAAATGGCACAGACAAGGTCTACACCTGCACATCTAAGACTAAAAGGGTTGTCGATAACTCACTTTAATGCCACCACTGCATTCTGCTATTCCTGCTAGGTCACAGGTATATGTCTTAAAGATAGACCACAAAATGACAACTAAGAGTAAATGTAATACCTCCTTCTTCCTGCCCCTATCCACCACAAGCCATGACTGCAAACCCAGATTAAGGCTACATATTAAATGGTAATAGTGGCTATTCCGCAACAGCAAGCTCACAAAACAGTTTGATGTAGTATTTAAGTCATCTTCATCTTCAGCGAAGCACTGACAGTGGGGTAGTGAGACTAACTGCATGAAAAACACCAGTGTTCTGATCTCAGGGATTTAGGACATGAATAGAAAGGAACTGATTTCTATTGGGAACAACATTATCAACAAATATTTCTAGACAAAAAGTTAAATATTGAGAGTAAGAGAACGTTATTAGGTAGCTATAACAGAGGCACTATGTGTTCTAACAGCAACAGTATTGTTTGCTCTTTTCTGGGATATAACCTGAGTCTCTATAAAGGTGCTTATACCTTCAAAAATAAGATTGCACTAAGACAAAAAATGGTATGGGGCAAATGTTTATTTGAGCCCAATTAGCATATTCTTATGTAACAAATCTATTAAGTCATTAATTCAGGATTTTTTGTCTCAAGAGCCGATTTACAGAAACACAGCCTCAATCTCTGCCACTCACTCCACTGTCAACAATAACCGAAAGTTCTCGGGGAGCAGGGATTTTAGTGAGGTGAACCTGGCTCTTAGTGCTCGACTCCCTCTCTTGAAAAAAGTAACAGAATTGGAATTCTGCCACAAGTCATATTAGATACATCAACAATTGAAGGATAAGGTAGTTCATCTTTTTGTTCTCTTTCAAGCTACATTAGTCCCCCAGTTCAAGCTGAAGTTCGCCTTTAATTATTTCATGCGCTAACTCTAATTATTTTCTTGTGACGCATTCAAGCAATACGCTATTGAGGGATTATCTCAAGAGAAAAAATAATTCTATAATCATAACATAAATGCCAGTTTATCACACTTGACCTTTGAAGTTCTTCACATAAGTCTTTTATGATTTTTAGAGCATCCAGTAATATTTACAAATGTTTTATGAACACACCCATGCAGACACACTGCTATTGAACCATGAGATGTAACCTTGTCTACAGGCAAAAGGCTAACAAATTATTTTAATGAGCCTGTAAAGGAAATTCTGAAACAACACATCAGGTGAATATTTTGCTAAGCAGCAGATGCACAATCTTTGAACTCTAAAAAGACCTTGCAAAGATTACAAAGTTGTTGCCAGAGGCTAAGGAGGCAGTACTAACTGTTAGTTTGCATAACAACCATTCTCCTTGTCCCCTCTTATTAACTATATCTTCCTCCTTTTTGGTCCTCTGGTATCAGTTTTGTATTTTCCAATGTGATTTAAAATGCTTTACACAGAACATCGTAGTAGTAGTTCCCTGTTGCAGTCTAGCATTTTCTTCTTTTTTTCTGGCATCAAAGTCATTTTAATTTCTGCATTCATCACTCACGAAACATGCCCAATGCTTCCCAGATCACATTTCACACTGTCATCCTTACTTCTAAGGCAACGTGATTTCTACTTGCTTCCGCTTATTTCCAGTCTCTTTTCACTGATATCCCTGCCACTGTAACTCTGTTAAAAACACAAACCAAAGTGCTACCTAGCATCTGTCAACACTGTGCCATAACTCCTAGGCTCTTAATCCATAAATCACTCACTCTATTCGACTTCTTCATGTAAATAGATGCCTTGAAGGGGGCCTATAATCACTAAACCAGCTGTACACTTAAAAATAAAATGAGTACCAAAAAGTGTAAGGTCAATAATGAAATTATTGCACTTTTTTCCCCACTATTTTGTTGTTCCTTTCCCTGAGTACATGTGGATAATCTCCAAACATCGGAGGTTGTCCCTGACATACTACACAACAAATCAATCAAGCAAATCTGTTATTATGAGGCAAACTTTTCTGTTTGTTTTGAAATTGACATAAAGACAGAAGCTTGACTTTCAAAAAAAATTTTTTTCCTCTCAGGTGAATTATTTGGGTTGTCATCATAAATGGCAGAGGTTTGAGGCTTTGAAGCATTGCTTATCACTACAACAATTGAAAGACATGACTAAAGTTACAAGTTAGCCTAAAATGCAGGGGAAGAAAGTCACAGAAAAGATAAAAGTATTTCTAAAAGAACAGGTTCATAGTTATCCACATAAAACATAAAAATGCTTATTTATATTTATACTTAGTAGACCGAGTATATTGCTAAAACATTTTGTACTTATCTACACACAAAGTACTTTCATAATCACCTTCATGTATGGCTTGCTTTCCGGTTTATTTATGTTTTTAACATCTTTGTAGTTACATCTACATAAAGATGACTTTTAAAAAACTTGCAACTGCAATGCAAGTGTAGGAACGGAAAATTTAAAAAGTGAGAGTTGCATAGTACTTAAATTAGAAATGTAATGAATGTCCTAACTTCAAAAAAGATCCCAGAAATGTAGTTCTTTGGAAGGTGGCAAATTCCTTTGTACGAAGGATACAATTAACCTTTACGGGCCTCAACTGACTCTCGGTGCCTTTCAATAAATGACAAGGATGGTGAAATTAAACGAGCAACGTACTTTTCCATTTTCCTCCAGAGAACTACCACACAAGTTTCAGACCTCCTTAAACTGAGAATTTCTCCCGGAATCTCCCTCGCCCGACTTCAACCCAGCGGCTGCAGCCCTCGCTCAGATTTCAGTTTTCTATTCACAGGATGCCCCGACGCACCACGCCAGCACCCCACCCTCCCGACACCCGCCTGCTCCAGGGAGCAAAAATTAACTTGGTGGTTTGGGGCTGCCCTACGAGCAGAAGATCCTCCCTTGGACAACAATTGTGCGTTCATCAGCCTCAGCGGCCAGCTCGGCTCGGCTCCCAGCGCCGCCGAGCTGCCACGGCGAAGCCCTCAGGAGGAAAACAAAACCTTGCCTCTCAGATAATGGCTCTACTGTACTTACTCAGAAAGAAAATAAAAAAAAAA
>KZ506123.1:297045-315957 GCA_002844005.1 Limosa lapponica baueri
ATGTAGTAGTCTTTGCAGATAACAAGAGTGCAAAATGGTTAATATAATTGCTTTTTTCTCTTCTGAGCAAGTTATCCTTTGAAGTATGGCAGAACGTCTACTTCTGAAATCATTTGAAACGGTTTAAGTTGCTTACCCCATGACAAAAACCTAGAACAATAAGACATCCTAGAAACTAACCATGCTGTTGGCTTAAGACAGAAAGAATAGAAGAAACCATTACTCTGTCATCTACACTACACATGGACACCAGTTTTTAAAACTGTCTAGTATTTGAAAACAATGTAACAAAATTGTACTCAAGGGTGCCTAAATCAAGGTAAAATTTCAAGTCGGCTCTCATTGAACTCACAAGGATTTTTCCTGTGGATTTCACTGAAAGAAATATTATAACATATTAATAAAATATTTATACAAGAATAAAACCTCTAAAGTGAAAATAAAACCAACCTGTTTAAAGCCTTTGCTTTTAGGGCTTCTCTTAGATGAAATAGAAGGAAATAGAAAGAAGGAAACTAGGCTCTGGAAGAATCTCTAGTCCCTTGACTAAACACTACCGCATCTATCAACAGGTAAATTGGAAACTAAAATCTTCAAAGCTACTTAGTAAAATAGCCTAGTCAAGGCCTCACGAAAGCCAAAAATTATTTGAGGCCTTCAATCAAGGCCAAATCAATCTTTTATATTCATGTGTCATAACCCAGACTTTCCTCTATTTTCCTTTGCTTCTTTTCCATATGTAACACTTCATTCTACTTTATGCAAGATTAGCTGTAAATGCACGTGCAGTTGGGGATGAGTTTTACTTATTTACATTAGATACATCTCACCAAGACTGCGATTTATATCTCTAAGACAATGTAAGTGATGCATGCATTTAGCATGCATGTTAAAACCCCGTGGATTATTTTCCACATATAATGTAAAATTGAAAAGTTACAAAAGAGAAGAAATTTGGTAATACTGGTAGAAGCCTAGAGGAAGGATATGAAAGCTGAAAGTAGCACAGGGTTAATATTGAAACAAAGAACCTAATACTGGAAAAGAAATAAAGCCGTGTTATACAATATGTATTTGTAATCTGTAGGAGAGGGAATAAATATCCAATTACAACTACAGTGTAGTTGAAAGTCTGAAGTGTAATTAATTATCTACATTAATTGTGTTCTGCAGAAATGAACTCTCTTCTCTTGTAGTCAGCTGTACCATAATTTTTAAAACCACTTGTCTCCATCATGGGTTATTAATACTACCAAAATCATGACACATTTCTTGCATACTCATTTTTCGTAAAAAAAATGTGGGTTTTTTTACAGAAGTTCAACACTGTAAATATTTTTATATATGCCCTCTGTCCTGGAATATACATGTCTGGAAAGCAAAAAGTGCTATTTATTTCTTCCATTGGCTGTTCCATCTAAGGCCAAGAATCCTCACTAAATTCTAGACAATGAATTTATCTGTTTATGTAAAACAATAGGAATAAGCATCACTTTGGAGTTTAGGCTTGATGGTTGCCAGATTCTCGTGCAGACTACTGCAGAGCTTGCTTCTGCCTTCAAGCAAGAAGAACAGAACACCACCTTTTAATTGGAAACAAACTCATGGGTTAGCATCTGCAAATAGGGACTTTGAATAGACTTGTTCAGATATTGGAATTAGCTTCCATGTTTTCCTCTAAGCTTCTTAGGTATTCTTATTGAATTACAGGAGGGAGAAATGAACTATAAAATTAATTCTTAGTTGACAATTGATATACGTGATTTATGAACACATTCATAAGCCTTAAGTGCTTTCACTGGACACAAGTTCACACATTTCCATAGCTACCAGACCATGAGACTTTCCTGTTATACTCTGCCAAACATTTCAAAATCAGACTCTTTTTTCCATTTTCTTGGTAGATATCTCACATCGTTATTACTGGGTTTGTCCTTTCATAGTAATCCTTCTTTTTTATGCTTTAGGATGAAAAACAGCTCAGCCTGTAGACAGCTTGTAAATGGACTTTGATGTTGCAGGTAAAATTCAATTCTTGTCTAAAAGGTAATAGTCCTTTATATAAAATAAAGTAACAAGTGCAAGGAACTTGTACAATCTGGAGAACATTAAAACACGTATAAAAATCCACCTATGACTGATACCATACTGAACCCTCTCAAGTAAATATATTGTCTGTCTTGGAATTGTAGTTCTTACGAAATTAAACTGTGGCCTTTCATGCCCATGCCTTCAGCACTCCCATAAATGTGCCTTTAGTTATGGACAAGGCAAACCCTTGGTCAGTGCTGTCCATCTGCCGCAAGTTGAGGTTAAAAACTGGCTTCCCCTGACCGGGTGTAGTTAGCATTGCTGTTAAAGTTCTATTCAAGGCAATGATCTTTAGATGCCTTTCATGACAACACAGAACGATAAGTTAAAGAAGTAAACATTCCCCAGAATTTGGACCGTATGTGGGACTATCTCTGAAATAGCTACTGCTTAAAACTAACTTGAAGCTGGTCAGGCAAAAAGCCCAGCTGACCTTTCAAAAGAAATGCCATAGAGGGTGCATTTAAGTTTAGATATAATTACATGGAGTACAATACCCAAAAGGTTAAAAATTGCTATTGATGAAGCAGCATTTACTGTGACAAAAACGCATTCAAGATGAACCCTCCAGAACTCCTAGATCCCTCTATTGACTATTTTTCAGCACATCTCAAAATGGAGCCTATGCATCCCTTTGCAAAGTAATAGCTGTTCTAATTTATGATGATTGATGTTATTATTATATTCCTCTCAAAAAAGTCATAGGCGCTTATGCATTGAATAAAGAGCAAACAGTTCACAGAACTACCCTAATGCAACACGTTGCTGGGCAAAACACAGCACTATATTATAGCCCTACCAAAGACGACAGGTATTTGTTCTCCTGGGTGCTCAACCTTGTGCTTCTAACAGCACCCAAAAAATCAGGTTTTGGGGGTCTTATGTGGGGCCTTGGCAGTTTGGGGGTTCCACTGCAGCAGCCCCATCCCTATGGATGGGTGTAGGGTGAGGGGCCACAGGACACTTGTGTCTGTGGGTATCTCCACCCTCAGGACTTGCTGTCCCCACCCACCCAGGGCTGTGTGTGGAGTTCAATGTCGACTTGAGGCACCCGTGGCTCTTCCACGAGCCGGCCAAGAGCCAGTTCGGCTACAAGGTGCTGCAGCGGGCAGGCAGCAGGGAGAAGTGGCGAGTGACACCCACGGGTAGTGGGGGCACGACATGAGGACACCCGTGGGGCTGTCACACACACACACGCCCCAGCACATCCCATGGGGTGGGTATGTGGGGCTGGGCTAAGGACTGGGGCGTGCACGGCTTGTGATGCTGCGAGAGGGAAACTGAGGCAGGGCTACCCAGAGGTAGGTACCCAAATAAGCAACGAATACCAGAAATTCACTCTACCCGCATGTGTGGGAGTGTTAAAGTGTGTGTTTGTTACTCAGCTGTAAGGATCAATTTGTGAGCCGATATCAGGAAGTATTAGCATGCAAAAATTAATTTACTTGCTAGGTATTAACTAGGAAGAAACAGGTGGTTGGAGAAATACCTTATCATTACAGAAGGCTAATGACTGATTAGTCATTACTAATGTCATTATCAAAAGTCAAAGTCAAATTTTCTCTCTTCATGTCTGGGTAGCCCATCCTATCCAAGTCAATAAACAAGAAAGAAAACATCATATTTGTCCTACCAAACAGAAGATAGTCTCAGTTATGAAACTGGGAATAAAGTTACTAAAGAAAACATCAGAACAATAAAATGCCATCTGCTATCAATCTCCTGTCCTGCCTGTCACTTAAAATTTCTAAGGCATGTTATAGCTGTGGAAACAAAACAAACAATTCAGCACTATGTTTCCCTTCCCTTATTCCCCACTTAATAATCAGGATCACCTTCAAAATTAGTGTGAGAAAAGGGAAACTACATCTAACTCTGAGTTAAGATGGTGACAATACTTTCTAAATTCAAATATTTTTATAAGAATCATGCATACTCTTTGTCAATTGTGCATACTTCTTAGCAATCTCAAAGTCAGTGTGATGTTTTCATACAGACCATACATAAAATACACAAAGATGACTGAAATTTGGCATTTAAAATGGTTCTTCTAACGTGCTCTTTTTCAAATTTAATGTTGCCCTACCATTTCACAAAAGAAATGCCAAATTGGTTTTCTCACTTAATATATTTATCCTTTTCTTTGATGGATTTTATTCTGTTGAATTTTCATTCTCTTTTTCTGGAGTAGAGCTGTTGTACTTTTTACTTTGCACTCACTGCTGTGTTTTCTCCCCTAATCTTTTGATGGGATGTCGCAGTTGTGCAGCTTCAGTTGAGTCTCTGCTTACCTCCTCACTCTGATGGTTCAAGTTTTAGTAACAGGAGGGAACACCCCAGGGGTGTCCCCACCAATTGAGATGCATGCAACATGAGACCACAGTCCTAAAAGTATAGCATTTTTCATTTACTACTGAATCTTTCCTAATTTTTATCTCTACTCTTTTAAAATGTCAGCTCTGAAGCTAGTCTTTCTACTAAATAAAGGAAGCGTGAGCAAATATGTTCTCATATTTCCAACAATCTATAAATAAACTTCTGTGTTGCTATTGATGCATCTTGCATGAACCAGCAACTCCTTATGCCATGATAACCCAGCCATGCTTTATTTATAATGATCCTCTTGAAGCCAAACATGTTACTACATGAGCTTTTTGCTCTATTTGCCCATTTTACCCTAAAATTTCTTACATACTCCCTACAGGTGAAGACCTCTCTGCTTTTCTTCCCACCTTCTTAATCCTTCCATGAACCATCTAGAACCTACTATTCCATTTACCATAAGCTCTCTAGTCCCAGTAAACCTTTCCACTTCAAGTAGGTGGAAAGACTCATCCTTCCCTCCTTAAAAAAATTCTTCTAAAAATAATTTTTCATGTTATGCCTAAGAGAACATGAAGAACCTTAGCTAATCTTCCTAACCTTACAATTTTTCTTCCTGTTGTATTGTAAGCTCCTTAGTTCACCCTGAAGGAAGACAACCTTTCGGAGCCTTTCAGCTTTTGACATTGAGAGTGGCAAAGCTTTTGATATTCAGGAAAAACTAATGTACCAATATGGCAAGTAATTTTACATGAGTATATGGCCAATATTAACAATACAAAGCAATAATGCCTCTGGGAAAACCTCCTATCATCCCACTGCAATCTCTTTTCTCTAGCTTAATGAGGCTAAAGGATGTCTGCTAGGGCAATACAATCATATTCACCAATGTCAGCAGATAAAATTAACTTCCCTAACAGCATATGTTCTTAATATTTGCTCCTTGAGTATTTTTCTCTAATCATTTCTCTCTCTGCTTCTGTCTCTAACTTAAAATAATTCTGAATCATTCCTTTTGTGTCAATGACTTCTACAGAAGTTGTTTTTCTTTTGCTCATTTAATATCTTAGTTTTGCTAATTGTTCATCTGAGAACAGTTCTTTAGCTTTTCCCTTTAGTTTGTTGCTGCTCACTTTTTTTTTTTAAATAAGCACAAATTGGTTTATTATTATTTTACTCCTTATTCTTCTATTAGATATCATTAAATACTGCAAATCCTTTCTGATAATCTTGTTTGTTTGGGTCTCACATCCACTCCCATTTTACGCTTGGGCAACACAACAAGGATCTGACTTCTAAGTGTCCAACTTTGCACGGAGCTAATCTCTGGGTGAAGATCATAGAGCCAAATCCTCTCATACATGTTCAGAAGTAGTAGAGACAAAAAAGACAACTGTCACTCAGTACCTATTTATTCCAAGCAGAGATGCATATACCCAATTCTCAATTTGCTGTAGAAGACTGGCACGTGCTTAACATCATGCCTGACTTAAAACAGCAGAGAGATGGGTCGGAATTTGTGCTGTGCAAGTGTTGAAATGGAAGAGCTCAACTGGTTCTGAAGTTAAATTTCTCAGCTTTCTGCCCCAGTTTTACAAGTACCATGGTTTTGTCCAAAAATCAAATTCCTGCTGATTCGCAACCTCAAGTAGCTTCTGGACAATCAGACCTCCTTGTGTTCTCTGCTCATGCATGAAACACTGATGAACACTACCAGTTTCCATTTGCTATATGTTTGAAGGGCACGAGATGGAGGCCTCTTTTTTTTTTTTTTTTTAAATTTAAACTACAAGAGAAGAGAACTACAGCTACTTGACAAGCAACATCACAAGTAGTAAACATACAGCACAGATTAAACATGTTGCTATGAGATTAATGCCAACTTCATGGTTACAGCAAACATCTGCCTTTAATCTATATTGCTCATTAGCTGGAAGTATTGCACGCTTGGGATTAGTTATAGTAAATAATGCTGAAATGGATACCACATGGATACATTTTTCCTGTATTAATGTGAGAAAGGAAAGGATACAAAACAAAGTAAAACTCCCTCAGTAAAGGCTGCTTGGCTGTAATTTTAGATTATGCACAAAGTGGTCAAAGAAAATTATCTGATTCCGATGATAATTTCTGATTGCAAAAAGGTTTTAAAGGACTACTGTCCTTCTTCACCCTTGAATGCTTGCTCCCTCATCTTTCATTATGCTGAGCTGTTTGTGTGGCCTCTTCACAAGTTTATATACAGATTTTCTGTGTCGAGGAGAAAAACCTAGAAATATAGAATTCATTTTTGCTTTTTCACTTACCTATTTGAGAGGAGAGTCTTAAAAATGACCAATTAGGACAACTAGAGAGGGCAAATTGTAACTGGGAGAGACTGAGGAAGAAACAAGAAACAAACTAAGATTGCAGGAGCTGCTTAAATCAACTATAGGTCAGAAATCATAGGATGGAATCACATTGTACAGTGGGATATTTATTTACTTCTTTCACAAAAAGGAAATTGCTCCAGTTTTAGCATTATCCTTGGTCTAACTGATACCACCCTTTGGTCAACAGTTGCCTAATGAATGCAGGATTGGCTTCTCTATGTGAAATGCAAATGAACAATTTTCTTAGTATTAGCGTCAATGTCAATGATTTAAGTTGTTCTATTCAAATGAGTGGGACTTGGAAGATTATTTTTAGGTTTAGAACCGTAAATTAAGGTATGAAGAACTCATTTTCTAATGACTTCTGCCTTTGTTCTTATCAGCCAAAAATCTCTTCTCATCATTAATACGACATTTTGCAGAATTTAATTAGTTCCTGTCTCCTTAGAATTACTGTTTCTCAGTGTATGCCCCCAATTAGTTATGTTTATTTTAGAGAGCTCATAGAATATAAATTTTATTTTTAAAGCAAATTTTAACATTCTTTATAACCTTCTAATAATCCAAGTGCATACTGTTACTTCAAAAGAACTATTGAGCATCTCCAAAGATATACATTTCCAAAGAAAAGCCTGGGACTTAAATTTTGAACTCCTTTCTCATATCAAATGCATATCAACAGAAGAATTGCAATCATGTAGTTACATAATTTTACAATTCTGTAAAAAGAGTTAACTAACCAGATTAACTCAAGAATTAATTCATATAGGTATTTGAAAATTAATTTCTTGGAGTTTAAAAACCCCAAAGACATAAAGAACAAAACAACGCAAAATACACGCAGATCTTGGGAACCAATAAGCAAAAAGGAACAAAAATAAAAATCCTTCGTCTTGAAATAGTAGCAGAAACTAAATGAACATCCTTTTCTTTCAGCCATTTATTGCTGTGTTTGCTTACACTCTTCTGGTCTGAAATCTGTTTATGCTGTATACCAGCAAATAGAATAAAGAAATCCTCTTGCCTTTATTCACAGCTGATGAGGCTAAAAAGAAAAGCAAGAGACTAAAACAATGCAGTCAGCAAAAAACGGAGACTAGCAAGTCCACATATCCACAACCTTAGGGTGGACAGAAAGGAATTCTTGTGAAAGTATGTATATAAAAGAACAGAGAGTAGAGAAGTCTCTGAAAAAAGGAAACTCATAGGTAGGAAGGAAGAGAAAAGGGTAGCAAGGGTAGCAGATGACCCGAAGAAAGGAGGAGACAATAAAACCAACTGGATTTACAAGCTGTGAGACATACTTCACTTATGGTTTATGCATTGACTGTTTACTGTCAGAGCTTACTAGAGGAAATATCTCTAATTCAGCAGTCAAATGAGCTGATGTTTCCCTCCCTGACAATCATTAATCCATCTCATTTAAAAAAAAAAATTAAACAAAGTATTTGAGATGAGAACATTAACCTACCACAGTTAAGTGACATACCTGTTCTTGATAGTTTTCTTTGTACTAATCTTGCTTTTTATACCCAGACATAGTTGTTTAGCCTTATTGTAAGCTAGGTTCTGGAATCAGATACTGAAAAGACCCAAAAAATATCACTTAGCATGTACCCTCCTATTTCATTATTGTTTCCCACAGTTGTTTTTCATACCTTATCTAGTGTAAATTTTTGAAATTGTGACCTTATAAAATAATTAAAAAAGGAGAGCAAGAGTGAGGAAACATTATAGGTTAGTATGATTTTCACAAGAAAAAAATATACTAGTGTATGTGAAGCTAAATCTTTTTATATCTCTGCTTTTATATGAGAGTTTTTTATCAGCATGCATCGCATATCACTGCATGTCTTTTCATCATGAATCTTGCTATGCTACACAATGCCAAAGAACATTCAATTGTTAAAAGTTTATGCATTTAAAAAATGCATTCATAAAAGCACAGCTATTTTTGCCATCTTATTACAGTTTCTTTTTTGTTTGAGACATCTTCAGTGTCAATACAATTGGGAGCATTCTTTTGCAATATTATTAAAGAGGAAGGATGGATGATTAATGTCTCCTTATTGAAATCAACACCAGCTGGATTTTATGTCCCAGTCATAATGCATAAAGACTGTATGTGTTCGGCATATGAGCAGCAGAACAGAGAGGTTCTGTTGCCTGTTTATTTTTCTTATATGGCAAAGAGAAAAAAGCATTATAAAAATAATAATAGGGGGGAAAGGAACATGAGAAACAGAGTGGCTTTAAAGACTCAAGTTTGAAGAAAGTTAATATCAATAGCAGTCAAAAATACTGCTTAAGTCTGTGTATTCATTTCCAAAAGAAACTTTTAACATTTAACCAAAGTATAGCAAAACAGACACAAAGTGCACAGAATCACAAGTTTAAACAGCTGTTTTCAGAAAGAGGAGATTTACTTTGCTGCAAAAATATTTTTGTAAGAAAAAAAGTAAAAATTCCAGAATAAAGATGACCACAGTTGCAAGTCAGCTGTTTAAGTTAGAGTACTTTGATGTTCTTGGTTAGGAAACATTAATAAAAACGTCTAGAAAGAAGTAAGTAGCCTGTATCGATCCCCATGGATGGATAAGGCCTTTTCAAGTTAGTTTGTTGTATCAAAAAAATATAGTCTTCCAGCCAGTTCTGTCAAGGAGCATTTGATATGAATGTAAGTGGGAGCATTCTGCTAAAAATTTCCCTCCTTGAAATGTAGAACGTACATTTAGACAAATAAAGTAGGATTAAATTATTTTATCAAAATAGATGATTTTATTTTCCCGTACATAATTTGGCTTGCATTAAAACAACAGAAATAGCAAAGTGTTTAATAATCTGTGCAAGGATACTCCTGCTCAGAGAAAAGAAAATGGTAAGTTCGCATCATTTTCCCTTTTTTTAAATTCATAGCAAATAAAAACTCATAGGAAAGGAAGAAGTAACAGAGCGATTTGATAGGAAAAAATTCAGCTTTCATATTTAAAATTATTTGAAGTGTTTCAAAGTTGACAGACTCAGTATTAGTGAGTGTTTAATCGAACCTGCTGTGTAATACTAATTGCTTCTAAGAGCTAGGAAAGTTAACTGCTATAGGAAGCTGACCTTTAAGACCAAATCTGACTTAAGACCATAGCTTACAGTGAATTGACTAGTAGTATTCTATCACATTGTCTTAGCATTTGTTACTAACTAGGACAAAATGTATTGCTGGACATGTATTCCACTATAACTCTAAGTTTGATTTTGTGTCCTGCAACAAACTTTAGATAACGAGGCTGTCATTCAGATTGGTGTTCAATTGTGGGGTAACAGAGCAAGCAAGAGAAGAATCCTTAGGACAATAAAATGTGAGGACAGTAAGGAGTAAAGGTCTTTGAATCTTAAGTTGAATGTACTGAAAGCGCTACAGATTAGATAAGGGTGTGCAAGAAACATCTGGCAATTCTCTCTAAACATGTATATGGCTGCCCAAATGCAAGTTGCTCTGTACCTTTTTGCATTTGATTTAGGACTAGAACTAAAAAAAAGTTCAGTGAAATTCCTAATAATTTTAAAAATAGGTCATTGTTGGAATAAAATTATTAATTTTACCTTTTTATAAAACCTGGTGATCAATATCTGCTAATAGAAGTTTTTCTCTGCATTTAAAAAATAATCTAGTAAACAGCAATCAGAAAATTTTGTGCATTATTCACAGTTCAAATACTGCAAGATTAGGTTATTAATGCAAAAGAACTTTGGCCCTTAATTTTGTTGGCAGCAGCACAGCGTCCTAAAAGTAGTATTTTTTAGAAGGACACTGATTGGACTTTATTCTTCATTCCAGATGTGTTTGTCGACTGAAAGAAAACAACTCTCCCCTTCCCAGTTCTATGTGAGGTGAAGAATATAAACCACACTATTTAAAAAGCCTTAAGAGCTGACTAAAAATAAACCTGAATAAGCAAGAAAAATCAGAAAGTTTTGTATGTGGACCATTTGCACAGGAATTCAAGCATTTTCTATTAAAGCAAATTCTTTGTGAAAAATAAAATAATCTCATTATTATGAGATTAATGAAATATTAATTACGATATATGAAATATTAATACGGTATTTGTACAACTCATCCATTCATTTGGTTACATCCTATAACTAAAGATTCTACAACTTTAAAATGCACCTCTCTTTTTACATGATTATATTTCAATGTTATGACTATTGAAACAGATACAATAGGTTGTTTTTCCTATGTTATAGAATGGAAATGAGGTAAAAAGTTGCCTTAAGGGAGGCCCTGGGGGAAAAAATGCCTGTGGAAAAAGGTCTCTCCTCTCCACCTTGGCAACAGGACAAAGTCAGTACATTTAATGGTATTAGAATCTGCTACTTTGCCTCAGAGTGCAAAACATCTTAAAATACATCAGAAGGTTCAAAGCACGGATGAGGTCATGGCCCTTTTCATTACAGGATTGCAGAATAGACTGGATGTTCCTTAAAACCAAACTGCACTGTGTATAAACTCTAATTTGAGTGATACTTCCACCACTCTGAAACTGATTAAAGCCACACTTAACTTCAGAGACATGTGTTGTAAATCTGCATACAAAATGCATTCATTATTATGCACTTCTTAAAGCATGTCTTCCTATTTTCCCTAAATTTCATGCAAATAGAAGGCTATGTCTTAATTTTAGATTATCGTTGTGCAGGCTGAAAAATATGTCTTAATATTTTATCTCTCATTTTATTTAAGTGATTCACTTCCTAGTGTCTTAGTTTTAAAATGGCTTTTTTCTTTTTTCCACTGCTCAAATTACATTCACCAGTTCCTGGATTAGCCCAACTTCCAGAGATTAAGATATAGGCAATGAGGGAGAAAGTTTACAAATTCTAATATATAATGTTAAATGATTGAATATATTTCTGAAACACAGAATTGCAGACTATCTTTACAATGCAATAATATGTCCCACATTAATCTTACTGTGATTATGCCCAGCTAGTGTAATCATCTCTAATAATTTCTTAGACTAATGACTTTCTATCAAAGTGAACTCCAAAATGTCAAAATCCTATTGCAAATCACTTCCAAAATGAACACAGCAAATGTTATCATGAGTTAACATACTGACTCTCTTCTTACCTGAACTCCTTTTCAAGCCCACTTAGCTTATTTTTAAGTCCCTGCAGTTGTTACAGCACTTCTGCTTCTACTATAGGAAGTCCTCAGAGATATTAAGTACAGTAAAGTGCAGGTGAATTCTCCAGAAGGGGTTCAGCTGGATGACAGGGTGGTACAAAGAGCACAGAAGATAAACAAATTGGATTATCTGCTCAGTGAACCTGCCTGCAGACATACTTCACAGCCTTTTCTGGCTTCTTTGATGAGCCTTTACCAAGGAAGGTCCATATTCCATATGATGTTGGTAATCTATTAAAAGCCTGAAGGATGACAGTTGCTCTGGATAATCGCTTGCTTGCTTTCTGTCTACGTAAGAGGACTGAAGCAAGCAGTCTGCACGGTGCCGAAGTGGTGAAAACCCTGCATACAAAATGGCTGTCATTACCATTAATTAATTAATACATGGAAACATAACTCATTCATCTGTTTATTCTAGGAGGTAGCATCTCCCAACTGCTAATCAATTTGTATACAAGTTGTTTACCTGTCTCTGGGAGTTGGCAGAATACTTTCATTACAAATTCACAGGAAAGAGGTAGCAAGCCCTTTTAAAGATATTTACTAAGCTACTGCTGCACCTTGCTGCGAATTAACCTCATTAGCCTCTCAAGGGTACTCTTAGTAGGCACCTGACACCAAAACAAGAGAGTTCCCATGCCTCTCCTAAATTTATCTCACCTCATATCTAATCTGGTGATAACAAAATAAAATTTATCAATCAGGCATGATGCAACAATAAGTAACTGGTGTCTGGGTAGTGTGATTTTTCTACATCACAATAGTTCTTCATGGGAAAAAAAATCTTATTCTTCTGCCTGCTTACACACTGGAGAAAACACTAGATAAGGTAGTTTAACATGTGGACTGTATCTACTCATTTAGCAAACAAATAAAGACAAGTTATCTATTGATGTGTATTGTGCTGTCATGCAGTAATCTAAATTATATTTGTTATTCATGGTTGGAATTGTTGCTTGTAACACTGCATCCTCTTGTTGCAAACAAGAACTGGAGCCAGAAAAATGCTTCTCTCCTCAGAAATTATGGACCTGTCCCTTTAGAACAAGTGTTGGACTTGTTCAGATCTCTCTATCCCAGTAGAAGGAGAGAGGATGTCCAATAGCAGAGGAAAAAAAAGCAAACAAAAAACAACCGTGGCTTTGAAGGACATTGCTGGAAAAGACAACCCAACATCGTACTGACTTTTTATAATAAATTCCAAGGAAAATATTCATGCCTTTGTACCCTATCTAATATTCCCTGATATACCAGGTTGTGGTTTGGATTTTTTTTTTTTCCCCCCATTGCTTGGCATATGTTGTTATACTGGACCCTGAAAAGTAAAGGTTACTGTAGAGCAGAGGTGGAATAGCTCTACTTCAGTGCAAAACTGAACTAAATACAGACAATTCTTTCTGGGTATGGATATGATCCCTGCTCAGATTTCTGAAATTGGTTCTGTATAACTTGAAACAAATAAAGATTAACTTGTTCTATTTTTTTTTTTAGGTTTTTAAATTGAGTGACTTAAACTAGCTGGGAGAGATGTTAGGATATTTTTTCTTTAAAGCTGAAACAAACCAACCCCATATTCCTCCCTGCTCTCCAGGTTATTTTCTTGACAGCTATAATCCCAAGCAAGAGTCCAGGGGAAGAATACTAGGGGAATTTGAAAGGATTGCTCAAACTGCCATTGTGTTGTAGTTCCAAAAGGAATCCTGTGATTTTTCAGAGTATCAGAGTACCTGAAGATACCATGTAAACAATACCCAGATCATTAGTATCTAATGGACTGGAGGGAAGGAAAAAAAATACAACTATAGAGAGAAATAAGTATCTTTCCTAGGGCAGATTTTTCTTATGGAAGTAGTCACTTTCCCTTTTGTCCTTTGAAAAAATTCATACATAGGATATGAAGAAAGAAAGGGCAGCTGTTTTTGGTAATTCTTCTGTGGAAGGAAATGATAGAATTTCAATAAGAAAATAGATCTGGTAGCTACGTCATAATGGATTCAGAAATGTCTGAATTTACCCAAAAGTTTTCAGCCAATGAAATATGCTAGCTACTCCAGTCAAAATACAGCTATTGTTTAGTTGCACATAGTCCTTCTAGGGCACTTTAAAAAAAAAAAAAGCATGTGATAAAGTGGAAAAGAAAGAGATGGGGCTTTTTTTTGCAATTGGTATTGTCCTTCCTGAAGCAAAACTTTTCCTTGAAGAACTTACAGAAATCACATGGTCAAGGAAGGTAGATAGGGAAAATGTATTTCTCATTCAGTGTCTTTTGTAGACTCTATCAAGGAGACCTTGATACCTACTCTAGTCAGTCTTGAAAAGAAGAAGACACCGAGAAGTCACTGGACTGAAAAGCAGACTTGCTTGTGGGAATGTGACTGGACACTCATATTGAAACACAGTTATTTTGTTCTCTAAGCAAGACGGCTCTTTTTCAAAATGTAATGTTTTGCTGAAGGAAAAGTATTCATCATTGCCCACATGCCTCTTTTAGTGTTTATGCTAGAAGAGCCTGATCTATACTCTCTTTCCTTTTGTACATTTCAGCCACTCACATTTCTGCTTTGGTCTAAATTATGAGTAGTTTAGATAAAATACAATGTGAGCAGTGTAAGTCTTGAAACCTGACATACCATATGTATATCATATGCCATCTCCTCGATGCATTTTATTGCATTGCAGTTAAACTCACAGCTTTTCCTGCACCTGAGGTTTCTCCTATGTCTCAGACATTTGTTTTAGTGAAGCTTGTTAACAGCTACAAAGTATTTTCAGTTCTTGTCAAATTTGGTTAGAACTGGCCCAAGGTTCAAGTAAGAAGGAAAGGAGAAGGTGGGAGAACTGGAAAAGATGACAATTCCTTAGATAACTAGCCTAAAATATTTAATCCAACTTAAACTGCAAACATCTTAACTCAATTCAGATTGTAAACCATTTCACTCGCTTGTGAGAAATCGTTCTTTTCAAAATGGTATGAAAAATAACTTAGTAGTGGCGTACGTTTTTCTTGGAATGATTAAAACTTTCCTTGGGTGAAATCATGACCCCAGCAGGACTAAGTGAACTAAGTACTGGGAAGTTAGTTAGGGAATAAGTATTGAAGACCTTCCTTTGTTCTGTGACAACAGCCATTAATCCTATGAATTCATACAAAGGTAAATTGTGACCTGACCAACTCCTGTGATGCTTCTGGGCACAGACTCGACTGCTTAGAACTCTTCCTCAAATCCTTCCTAACCCAATCAGCCTGCCCCAGCTGTTATACCTTGCATCATGTGCTGGATAGTAAACAGTATTTATCCACTCACCAGTATTCCTCTTCCTCTGGGAGGCTCTGAACTGTTCCTTCTACTTTATTCTTTCCTTCATGATTGCTGGGAGGCAGGATTTTTCTCTAATTCATAAGATGTGTTCTTACAGGCTATCATGCTCTCTGTTTATTAACTTGGCTTTATGGCTGGCTACCTGGTGTTATGTTGAACAAAGCCTCTATCTGCAGGTTGTTCCTTCTCCTTTAAGAATCTGGATGATAAGCATCACTTTTATGTTTGCTATTCTGAACTATTCCCTATCATCATCTCTTTGTTATCACTGGTAAATCTCACTATAACAAAGTTTTCAAGTCCGTGCATGCAGCCTCTTTGAAAACATCTCTAGAAACTTGATGAAATGCATACTGTAGTTCTATAGTAATTTATTTCTAGTCCATTAATTTAAACACTATACAGTAGAAAGCAGTGATATTTTACAGTGATATGTATCAATTCAAGATACAAGGTAAGGCCTAATTAGGACTGATATTTTTATTTACAAGGGGAGAAACGTCATATCAATTCTTTCTTGCCATATAAATACTTACCCAATATTTTTTATTAATTTGAGGATATTAGCCCCTGAATGAATTCTAGAAGACAAGCTTTTTAGCTTCATTTGTCAAGCTGTGATTGCAATTTGTGAGAGTATGTGTCATGGACCAGGGTTTTTATTGCTGTAGAAAATTGAGAAGTCTACAAAGTTTAATTTTGTTACATATATTCTATATTCAGAAAGAGTACTTAAAGTAACCAAATAATAGAAACTTGGAATCATTCTGGGGGTTGTTTAGTGATGGTACTTTTATTCTGAAAATGAAAATATTACAGTTATAATTTTAGAATATTGTACACTTCCAAAATGTTGCAGAGATGAAAAGAATCTGCCAAAGAAACCTAAAAGACAGATTAACAATAAATACCAGCTCTCCTGGCCAGTGTGGATGGCAATCCTTTGTCCTCATATACTGTTGAGCCACAGAGATTCCGACTGATGCAGGAGAAAGTGAACTGTCTTTCTCCTTCACAATATAACCTTACTATAATGGGCAGTAGTTGTTACAAAGATTATTCACATTAAACTAATTTCTTGCTAGCTCAAAATACATTAGAAGAATTAGTCATCAGTAACAAATTAGAATGAGACCAATTCTACGAAATCAAGGAAGTTGAAGTGGAAAGCTTCAGTCTTAAAGGTCCAGAGGCCTTGCGTTCAGGCAGTGGGGCAATGAATGAAAACTCAATATAAACATCTAGGGATAAGAAAAACCTGTAAGCTAGTTAAAATTTCTGACTTTTTCACCTTTCTTTATAGAAATGTTGTTCTTTAAACCTACAAGAGAATGCAAAAAAAATATTCCTCAGCTGAAGTTCAATTAATGGACATACTGGCTTGAATAGGAATAAGCGCTGTTGGGAGGAAGAAAAAACATGAGAAATATAGAGCACAGTGTTTTTCCACAATGCAATGTGAAATGAAATGTTTTTCACACACCAAAAGCACATCTAATTCACAAAGCACTAACTGCTATGCCCTCTGCTCCATTATTTTTCACCTGTGTATACAGCTCTTACATGGAAGTAAAAATACAAAGCACTTTCCTACATTTGTTTTGTTCCTATGAAAGTGAGAATGCCCCTTTTTCCTTCCTGAAATGTTACCATATTGTGTTTCAGGGTAGAAGTACAGATTTTCAACTTTATCTCATTAACAGATCATAGAATTCTGCCAAAACTGAGGAAAAAATTAGAACCGTTTTAAATACTTTCATACAGTGCTTAAATATATACAATTTTAAATGCAAAATATGAATTGTATAACAGCTTTTCTAGGTTTTGGTTGTAAATTATTTTTTTAATGGCTTTTTGAGATCTGAGCTGTGGCACTGAAATAAGTTTTCAGCTCTTTCCTCTTTTCCCTGAGCGGCTATTAGATAAGAATTACATTTATCAAAGTTATTTTTCTTTATCGTAACCTATCCTTCAATGAATATAAGCTTTAGTATATATCAGATAAGACTATTTTAATTTTAACACTATAAATAGCATATGAAAGTCTTTTAATATCTTGTAAAGGAAATATAAGTAGTATTGAGTCACGATGTCACCCATCATCCCAGAAAAAGTTAGTTTAGACCATAGAAGTAGAACAAAACCTGCTTCTTTGATCTGCTCATTTGCACACTCTCTTGTGCCTAACAGCCTGCAACAAGCAACTGTAAAACTTCTCCTGCATAAATTGCATTAAACTTTATGGTGATTATTACTGTCTTTTCTGATCCAGGCTAAATTATTTTTCCGCTCCTTCCAGACGATACATAAAGCCTCCCCTTTTCCAGGCTTGGCTTCATCACAGAAAGCTGTTGCCGCCTCTGTCATTACATCTACATTTTACATAGGGAAAGCAACCCACTAAAAACAGGCAACCATTCCTTTTACCATATGGCTTCTGGAGTCTTTGGATACTGAATCAGTTCACACCCCCAATACTGCACACCATATACATTAAAAAAAAAAACAAACCCACAAACAACAAACAAAACCGAGGCTGGAGTAGTGTTTATATACAAAGAAGCAGCAAGAGCAGAGCTATTACCTCAGGGGGAGCAAGCCGGTAGCTGAGGGGAGCTGCAGCCCAGGCCTGTGGCCTCACCATCACGGCGCCATCCCCCAACACCAGTGGTGGGCAAGCAGATGAGAGCAGCAGTCTGGTGACTACCAGACACACTTGGGCCACAGCCCAGCCAAAGAGACCCCATAGTCCCTCAGGAGCAGGGCTCAATCAGGCCCCAGCCTGAGTTTATATGGAGTCCCCATTCAGAGCAGGCCCCAGGTAAGAAGGCTGCTCAGGGCAGCTGAGGCCTATTAGTGCACTCAGGGCTTTGGTGTTATTTACCAAAAAACTTCTTTCTTTAAGATGCTGTATTTTTGTTATATTGCAATATGCCACTCTGTGTGCTAGTAATTTGCTGTAAATGGCATGGGTGCTCATTGTACCCATTTGGTATGTAACACCCTGGCTCTTCACAGAGTCACTGAGGGCTCTTCAGATGGGGTTTGCATTAAGAGTGGTGTGTTTTTTACTAGAAGCTGCTTTATTATACAGTCATTCTTTAAGAATATTTTTGAGACATTTCTGAGGTGCTTCATCATTGTGAGTATCACAGTATTTTCAGCATATCAGTGCATATCTCTGTAGGTATGCGAGTCAGAAAAGTACTTGTAAAAGTTTCATTTTAAATTTACTTCTGCAGCTGCTTAAGCTCCAGTGACCTCTTCCACACAAGGTGCTACATTAATTCTCACAAGTAAGGTCATGTAGCTGGCATTGTGCAAACGTTCTGGCAGTTGAAATACACGGCCTCTATAGTTTTCCTGCATTTTGAAGAACTTAAGGTTGATGTTTGGGGTTTATTTTAACAGTTAAGCAATGTTCCTCTGAAAATCAGAGGGATTTTTGAAAACAGTTCCTTTTCCCACACTTTCTCCGAAGGACTTTGGTCTGTTGGAACATATTGTTTCACTTCTGATGAGATCACTGCTATTATTGGAAAGTTGGCAGTTGATTATAAATAAAACACAAAAATCTCTTTCTAGCCCATACAATACTCTCAATAAGTCACCAGCAGAT
>KZ506124.1:0-42328 GCA_002844005.1 Limosa lapponica baueri
TTCTAGAATCTAGGCATATTCTGTCTCATTTTTGTGTCTCAGACTTTCTACCCACAAAATAGTATAAAACCCATTTAAAAAAAAAAATAGGGATAGGGGAGGAGGGGTTTAGTGCAATTTTTCAAAAGTCAGTAATGTCAAGGTGCTTCTCTTGATGTGTTCGAGGCAGGTGTACTTTATGTGGTGGAACCGAGTTCTCTTTTTAAGCTAGTATGCCTCAGGGCACATGATTTCCTTTCCAATCTTTGTTTACAATTCTGTGAGCACAATGACAATGTGAACGCTCAAAACCTGAGGTTGGCAATGCTTTCTGGACAGTTGGGAGTAAAATGACAGATATTCTGAAACCTACAATTATTTAGAGAGGGAAGAAAATAATATTTTTGAACAATAGCAAAACTCCAGCTATCTTCAATTTTTTACATCATATATTTATGAGTTGAAGGTAAAATCCACCAGATTTATTGAAAAACAATTGCCAGTGCGAGGGGTGGGGGAGAAATGTTTATCCCTCTTTTCTGTCATAAGATAGGACATCAGTCAATAGCACTGGGAATCTAGTGTGTGCATAGTGTGTGAAAGGACACAGAAAGACGCAAGAAAACTGGGTCACTCAGGCATCCACCCCCTGGGTGATGTCCAAGTCCCTTGAGCACAGCTGGTGCTCAGGTGTGCCATTGTCTCACTGGCTTCACAGGACAACTCCCTTGCTTTATAGGCAAGAATTTGAACATTTTTCTTAGGTGGAGCTTAGCCCCATCCCAACATACGTTGATGGCTGCTGAAAGGGTGAAGTCGGAGCGAGGCGGGAGCAATGCCAGGTCTGGGAGGAACAGAAGTGGTTACGCAGAGGGGGACTGAAGTAGAAAAAGGAGGGATAAAGGAACATAGTGAAAAAGAGGGAAGATTTACTGTTACACCAAATCCCAGTATTAATTAAAATGCAAGTGTGCTTTGAGTTATGGGGTTATCACTCCATTTTGGAATACCTGTCTCTCTCTTAACTGCTTGAGACTCATTTTTGAGGTTTATGATGTCCCCACAAGCCTTCAGTAAAATTGTAGCTCCTTAATTCACAGTGCTTGTTAAATTATTATATAGAGAATTGTATGTATTATAAATGAGAACCTGTAATAGGTTTTAGGGCCACTTGACTACACCAAAAAAAAAAAAATTCATCGCATAATTTATTTGATCTCTTTTGCCATTAATCTTTGAATAAATTATTCAGTGAATAGTAATTGACCAGGTAGAGAGATGGCCAAAACCTACCAGAGATATTTGCAGAATATATTACAATATTCAATAAAAAAAAGGGGGGCAAAATTTGATGAACAGCGTATTTTAGCTTTTTTTTGAGGTACATAAAAATACATGTTTGTTTCTTCAGTATGTTTCAGTATAGATCTGAAATATATATAGGAATTTATATAATATATATAGGAATATATATATAGGAATATATATAGGAGTGTATATAGGAAATTTGAAATTTCTTCAAATTTCAAACCCTGTTTTGTTTCCCAAGACCATTTGGAGTGTAGAGCTGAAACCTTTCATATCATTTTGCAGGATGCAAGAGACTTGGTGAGATATGTTTACATTTAGCCATTGTTGACAATAGAGTATTGTTACACTTCAATATTACGCTATTCAAACTGGAGCCCTCTTCAGCAAAAGAGTTCATACCCTCATATACTCTGCTACAAAAGTACTCATGTACTGGGTTTTTTTTAAGCTTGGGGATGCACAAGACGAAATGTATAACCTTCTAAGAGAAGGGAAATGCCCCTTATCGGGCACTTCTCTTTGGGGGAAGACTGACACTACAAATTACTCCCCACAATAACCCAGGGAATGCTCCAAAACAGTATGGAAATTAAGGCAAAAGCACACAGAAGTTTGTTATTTTGATTGACCTTTACATCTCTTATTTTACCTAAAATGAAGAACAAACATCTGTATTACATTATTTAAGCCCCTCTTGATAGGATAAGCTATAAAACAGAGGAGGAAGCAGTAAAAGTAGAACACTTTTAATCCTGGGGAGTCGCCAGAAGTTACAACTGGATTTGGGAGCTAAACAAAGCTGAGTTTATGATCCCAGCTCCATGCAGGACTTATAAGTAAAGAAAAAGTGCCGGAGGAGCAAAAGAAGTCCTTGGCCCCAGTTAAGGGAATTTACGATCACATTTCACACTGTTTGGGGCCCAAACCCAGCAGATTGGTGAATATCAATAGTTGAGCATCAGCAATGCTCTGACCACTGCAGTAATAAGTGACGCCAGGACAAACAAATAGCGTTGAATTCAGCCCTCATTTTCTTCCTCTGTGTTTGGTTCATCTATTTTGTAGTAAAGTATGTCAGTGAAAGATTTACTTGAGTGAGACACACCTAAGCATTTAATTGTTTATCCTAAAAGTGGGGATATATTCTGTTCTGTCCTCTTCCTTTTTGTAGAACACCCATGAACATTAGTCGGTTACCTTATAAAAGGATCAAAAGCAGCAGCTCTCATTACAGACTGTAACTCCCTGCTAGCTGAGGAAAAAATAGATTTTTGAAGTGAGCAAGAGGGAGAGAAGCACATGTATGAGGTGGTAGAACAAAATAAAAGGAGCGGCCAGATTATTGAGGGGGGAGAGGAAAAGGCACAGACTATGGCTAACATTAAACCTTAATGATGCACTAAGTTATAATTCTTTCTGGTTTTCTGATAACCTCAACAAGCCACTGCACCTTAATAAGCAGTGCTGATGACACATTAATCAATGTAATATGATATCTCTGAATTTTGGATGCGCAGGCAGATCGGTTAGTAGATGTCAGAATAATGATCAATGTATTGCATTCAGAATGGGTTTGTCACCGAAGTGTCTAAGAATCACCCAACTGCTATTACAATTACACTCAAACTGCAATGTAAATGTGGGGATGTAACTTATTTATTGTATATGTACATGTGTGCCTGTTAATTTGACAGTCACTGCCTAACAGACTGATGATATTCTGTCTCCCCGTGGTGCAGAATTAAATAACTGTAGTTGTCCAGACTAATTGACACCACCTAAAGAACTGAGCCCTGGCTGCTCTGTTTGCATGAGGTTTATTTCCTGTATTCAAAACCAGGATATTTGATTTTATTTATTTATTTCATTCATTTTACAGCATGTCACAATAATTCTCCAGAATGATAATTCTCCAGATACAATAATGAATAGAATACTTGATTATTGGCTTCTCACAGAAGTAAAAACTATTTCTTGAAGTAACTTTTTAAAGTTCTTAACCTGTACTGTTACAATTGAAATATAGATAGCAAGAATTAAACCCACAGGGTATATTAAAAGAATTACACTGGTGCACTGGAATGGTATAAATTATTAAGGACAGAGTCTGTGTATTAGATTTATGCAGCTAAGAAGACAAAACTTGGAAAAAGTATGTCTCGCAATATTCAATATTCCACAAAGTGTAAATTAAAAATGAAGACTATACCATGGAAACTATTACTTTGAATGTTAATTGTAGTATAAGAATAAAAAGGAGCTGGAGGATGATAGTGTCTTTGCCCTCTGCAGGATTTACTTGCTCAAACCCACCACTAATATCAGTGGAAAGCCTTTGGCTAAATTGCTAGTGGAAAGCCTTTGGCTAAACTGCTATGAACTGTGCTGGAAATGAATGTTGGGAAGAACAGCACTGCAAGACACCTAGACATCAACCTGTGGAGTACCTTGAATGCTACATTATCACTGGGTATTATTCAAAATCCAAATAATTGCTGAGGATCCAGTTAAAATACTCCCATTCTTCCTCATTAGCTTTCTATGACCCTGAATCTTCCCAGTGTAAAACAAATGAGAATACTTTGGGGGAAGCAAGTAGCTCTTCAGTGTTGCCGGAAGTATCACAACCTAGCCCTCAGTCAACTACGGTTGCTACTACAAAAGAAAAATGTCTGACACAATGGTATTTATTCTAGATATCTCTCCCCTGTCTGAGCCATCAGCTGTCATGAATATCTGTGAAAGTCTCATGTCCAAACCACAGCACTATGCTGCCCAAATTAATGATAATGTTATAATAGTTGTTGTTTTGACATGATGCTTGTTCTTTATTGTACTGGAAATACGTAGTAGCTGTCATTGGCTGTATTAAGTATTTTACAAATAATGACCCAACACACAAAGTCCTTACTCAATTATTATTCAGGCAAAATTCTTTTGTTCTCATAAGTAAAGCTAGATTTGGCCCCAAAGCACTTATTCTACAGAACTGTTATTAGAAAACAATCACTGAAAATGCAATTATTTTCAGGACAGCACAGCAAAGAATGCCCTATTCCCCAAGCAGAGATCAAACCCAATAATTAGAAAAAAAGCAAAGACCACTCCAGAATGATTTGGTGAGTAATCACAAGTAACAGAAAACACAATCTATGCCAGAGTATACTATTCCACTTCAAACACAATGGCAAAATGAAATACAAAAGCAAAGACAAAGCAGACAGGGACAGATAAGTTGTATCTTATTGTCAGTGTGTATAAGAAATCACTGGTAAAAGGCAGAATATATAAATACATATCTTTTAAAAGCTGAAAGAATGAAAGGGGACATGGCATGGCATTCCACTGGTTGTTTCTGTCAGCAGAGAATTTTCATAAAGATTTGTTTTCATGTAATCTGCTCCTTTGGGAATTTTTCAAATTTTGGCTGTGATAATACTTCAAACAAATTATATCAAGCCACAAGGACTCTGTGAACAACCTGTTCTTATTGGAGATCCCTCTATCATAAGTACTTGTTCTTAAAACTATTTAATTATTGTGGTATTCTCCACTATCCTGCCTACCAGTTCATTAAAGGCCAGACTTAACAAGTTGTTACCATAAAGTTACCATAAATACCTACTTTAAATATCAGACATGGACAATGGCTAATGACTTGAATACCACTGTGTCTGAACACTTAAAAAAGTGACCTGTAACACTGTGATGTGGTGAAAAAACAATGTCTGGGATTTGCTGGAAATTTCCCTCTCTTTCATTTGGTTCTAGTCCCAGCTGAACACCTGGGAGGGTGAATAACCGTTCAAGGTAAAGGGTCATGTTGGTAGAGAAAGGAATTAGATATCAACAAAGCTAGGACAAAAATGGAAGCAAAAATGTGCCCCTTAAGAATATGCTGTTCTGGAAGAACCTCCTCTGCTGGGCATAACTGGTGGGTTCAGGTAGCGGGGGCTGCAGGTGCCCTGTGTGGGAGGAGGCTGGGAACTGCCTGGGATGCTCATACTGTGTCCAGCCAGCCCTGACACCAGTGTGAGAGATGCCAGGGCAAGGACACCCCCAAGGGACTGCAGCCATTGATGACCCACAAGAAAATAGAGGAAAGCCAGTAAGAAGCAGAAATTAGTAGAAAGCAAATACGCATGGAGCAGCAGGCAGAAACTATCACGCACACAACCCCAAGCCTCCTGTGCTGCCTGCCGCTTCACAGAAGGAATTTGGAAAGACTGAGTGTAAACGCTGTAAAAATAAGGGAATTTGGCATGTGGAAGGGAGAGGAGAAGTGTTTGACTGAAGCTGAGCTTTGTAAACAAAAGTTGTTTATTTAACTGTTTGATTGTATATTTTTTTCTTTTTTTTTCAATACCAAAACCAATGATCAGAAGTTTGTGTTAATTAAACACAATAATTGTGTTACTGTGTCAAAAAGATCAAATTAAGAAAAAATTGCACAAGTCAAGGCTGGCTTGCTTGCAACGGCTCCCAGTTGCAGCAGCAGGACTGAAGAACTGGTACTTAGTATTGGAACACAGTATGCACCTACAGTGTGGAAAAGCTCAGACGGAGGGTGCCTGATGTCACCTGCTGAGCTGAGTCTGCTCTGCAGGGTAAGCAAACTTGGATGTTGCTGTTTAGGAGTGAGGGTCTAGGACCAGCACAAGGCTGGGTCTTGGTGTGCCAGAAAGGAAGAAATCCCTGAGAGAAAAGTCCTGGAGAGTTTGGCTAGCTGCTTTTGCCCCTGTTGCAAAACAAAAAGGTCTAAGGTGCGACCTCTGCTTCTGCAAGAAGACACTGCAGCAGTAGCCAATATGCCAAAAATTTTATCTCCATTTCTTGATGACAGCAAATGCACTGGAAACCTGTCTGGCTTTCTAAGACACCAATGTAGGTAAAACCATCAGTGGGACTGTGCCCCCTTTGCTGCACTGCACACCCGTCTTCAAATGAGATGGTTTTCTGAGACAGCAAGGAAGCAGAGTTGGTGATCGAGGATCTCACTTCTGATCCTGCTTGCTCTGTTCCTGTGAACAGGTTACTTTTGCTGGCAATCATATATTCATTCCTCCTGTGGTGATATTACCATTCATTAAGAACTGAGGAATAGGACAGAAATCTGCTTCAGGATAAATGTTGAATCTTTCTTAAGAACTGTCTGTATCTAATGGAGTAAAGAAAAGTCATCCAGGATAACGCAGATTGCTGCTCCTTGAAGTGCATGTGGGGGTAGTCACTGCTTTGACCCTGGGCTCTTGCTGTATTCCTGTGTTTTCATGTGCCCAGCAAAGTCCCGTGGTAATGCCCACAAAGTAATTTTCCTTCACAGTGTGAATATAAGAGCAAATGTCAGGCTCCAAGGGAGCAGCCACCAGCATGCAGGAAGCCAACTGACCTCAAATGGCAGGGTAGCATGGAAGTGATTAAAATGGGAATAACGGAATTAATATTTAAGGCAACTTTACATGATATCACCTAACTTTCTTTGAATGGGAGGTACAAATGTTCCCTGATCTCCAGAGAATGGGTAATACTTTCAGCATTTTGCCCAAGGATTTAGTAGGCCCATGAGAATCACCTTAGTGTTATCCAAAAAATAAGCGAGCTAGTTGTCATCCAAGGCTGGACACTGAAAAAGACAAGTCTACATGAGCTCTAGGCACAGGGAAGCAATGCTGGAAGTCACAGGGTCATTTTACTGCATCCTGAAGGTGAGCATGGGTGGAAGTATTTGACATTTCTGTAGAAGTGAGGTTTCACATGTGAAGCACAGGTCCACGGCTTTGAACTTTGTTTGACTGCAGTTTGGATGCCAAAACAAATCTTTGAATACCTGAGTACCTTGGACCCTGGAAGTTTTTCAAAGCACTTTTTCCCTGAAAGCCCTATTCTCACTGCACTATTCTTACTGACATTCTCTAGACTTAAAATCTGAGGAGAGAACAGGGAAAGTGTTACCAAAGAGAACTGGGATTGCTCATGTAGTGGTGTGAAGCCAGACCGTTGGCTTTCACCTGCCTCTCTGCATATCTGCCTGATGATTATGTCTCAATCTTTCTCTCTCATAGCTTACTCTCATCAGCCTGCCTAATTCTTAAATTTCTATATGACTTCCCATTGTACCAGCATATCTGAATTTTCACTCCACATTTCTGAGCTGCCACTCTAAGTTTACAAGTACAACCTAAGGGACTGGCTTCCCATATGAAAACATGCAGTGCAGTGTTCCTTACAAGAAGTAAATAATTGGTTTTTAGGTTTTAGTCTTGGATACAAGGAGATATTGATATAATCTATTACGACAGAGCTTTAATTTTCACTACTATCAATTAAAAGCACCACTCAATAAATCAGGGATGAAGAGTCTTAATAAACAGTAAGATAAAAAAATGACTTATCATGTCTTTCATTTTGATGTATGTACTTAATATTCTCTTTCATCACTGTAAGAAGATAGTGATCTTGCCACAAGCTAGAGCAGCGAGAGGGAGTAGGACTGATAAACAGCCACTGTTCTGCAGCTAACAGTGGATTTTCTTTAGCTGCAAGATGTTATTAAAACTGTACCTTTGGCTTCTAAAAAAATTTAATCTAGGTGCCTTTTGGGGAGAGGCTGGCAAACATTGAACAGTGCACTGTCGTTCCCTTTCTGTAACTCCCACAACATAAAATAACTAAAACCAATTAGATCTCTCATGCAAAATGTCAGCAATGACTGCTGTGCGGTGGGCTCCACGGTTGACTTGGCAGTGCTGTCTGGATGGTGAGAACCTGGCAGTGCTGAGACTCAGCTTTAGCTTGAAAAATATTCTGGTAAAATTCATCCTGAAGATACCCTTGGGGAATGCATGGCTGGAGAGACTGGATGAGGTGGTTGGTTGAAGTCTGACCTACTTTGGTCAGACTTTACTGTCTGGATGTTTCATATGATCTATTGGGTTCATATTGCATCCAAACTACAATGCAAGCTGAAGGAAAACAGAGAAACGCTGCATATTTCATTGGTTTGCTCTTCATAACAGAAGCTCTGATTCTTCATCTCAACAGTTTTCTTCAATTAATTGGCTCATATGAGCTCCTCTATAATAGGATTTATGCAACAAATGCTCTTATTGTGATTATAACTTCACAGTACTGACACTGTAATTGTGATTGAAGATGCACTTTCAAGTCCCTAACTTCAAATGCTTCTGTCATGAGCAAAAAAACACCCAATCTTGTAAAATGAAATTTTATTGTTATTTACCACTTTTTAAATATCATAGTTTGACAAACATGCTGTCAGGGAGTGGTGAGGGCTGGCTGCTCCCTAAGGACCAGGGAGCTAAGGCTGACAGCACATGGTAGGAGTCTCCTGCAGTACTCAAGGGAGGTGGGCAGGGCAGGTCCGGAGACAGCAACCAGCTTCAACTAAGAGTCTGGATCATCAGGCAAGTTGTGGTGATGAGGCAGGTACATGATCAAGCTGCGAAGTCAATCAATAGGTTGAGATTCGGTCTGATGAGGGGAAACAACATCAGGCACAGCCTGGCCATCTCCCAGGCAGGTGCACAGTGACAAAGAAGATCCGAGGTCAAGCTGGGATGTCATTCCATGGGTCAGGGTCCAGCCCAGCAGGTCCCATGGCCAGGCAGAGGCATAGCTGTGCTTGAGCTAGATACCAGCACGGCTGCAACATAGCAGGCAGAGAATGGGTGCCCAGGGCTGAACTAAACAGGACTCCTGGGCCATTGGCAGCAGTGGGGATGAAACTCTTGCTGGTTGGGGCCCAGTAAGGCATAATAGCGCCCTCAAGGCCCTGACAGACTTTTCAGCATGCCCTCAAACAAACTACAAAATGACTATTATAAACATTGTCTTACACATTTGTATTTTTGCAACATATGTCACAACAAACAAAAATAATCTCCTTAGAAAGCCTACTTCCCTTACAAAGAATTTTTCAATCTGACACTCACGCATCTAGCTTAGTCTGTTTTGCTATTATTTATTCATTCTGTAATGTTCTTTATCTATTAACCAATACTGTCAGTGCATCAGAGCAGGCATCAACTTCCATTGTTTTACTTTGACTCCCATGAGCAAATACTTGAAACCAGTGGAACCAATAAAGGTATCTATACCCAGCAATTCAACTACTGCACATCAGCTCACATCTGCACTGATCTGAATGGGAATCTTCAAATCAGGCATCACAGCAGTAGTAGTAGTGACGCCAGCTCAGGTCTGGAAGCAAATTAGTTGTGTTTGTGTATTATAGCTCTGCTACTTTCAGTTGTAGTCTGGAGATCCCTACATCACCACAGAGCCATATTCCACTGAGCCTTGCTTAAACTGAAAAACAGCAAGAGGGGTTTTTTTTCCGCTTTGTTTTGTTTTGTTTTGAATACTGAGTTTGTTTACCCATTCTGAACATCATCTAAAAGTCAATGCTTTTCCAATTAACAGCTTTGGTTACTATGAATTTAAAATCAAGCTGTTGTTCATAAGTCTATGAAGGATTGTGTCAGAACTGTGCCTCAGCTATCTGTGCTATACTTTCTTTAAAAAGGATGTCATCAAGACAGAGCCTGTAGAAGTTTGTATTTTATATATAGTGATTGCAAGTACAGAAATCCAAACATTTTAATTTAGCAGTCTTTAATGGCTAAAAGGTAGTGCATTATACCCAAAGCCATCTCCAAAGTTAAAACATATCACCTAATTTTTGTGAAACAGAAAGAAAAGAGATGAAAAATCTGCTTTAGTTCAATGTTAGCAACGATAAATGTTGACCTTCAGAACATAACTGAAAGTTTATCTTTCTGCCTTTGCTTGAGGCAAGATGACTGGGTAAGTCACAACACTAGGAAGGATGCGTTTGGGATTTATGGGAAAGTTTGGTGTTTGATGGGGACTTTTGTCAGTCCAGTGCAATAGTCTTCCTCTTTTTAACTGTGGCATGTGCAACCAGGTGTTCAGATAAGCCTGTTTTCATAAGCTTAGGTGTAAATACCTTAAAAATTGAATAGCTGAAAAGTAAAAACTAAAGGCACTAAAGTTAACACTATGTACAATAATAGGAAGTGTTCATATGCACAAGAGTATTTGAGTTGCAGTTGCTGGAGGAAACATAGCTCTAAGCCTCACACTTAGACAGGAATATTTACTGATGTGTTTCAGTTTCAATTGCAGTATATATTTCTTACGAAAGAGAAAGCTCTAATACATCAGTGGTGAACAACAGCACAGATACAGCTTCTTTGCTACTATGTTCCTCCAGCTTTACACCGGGATAATTTCTTTCATTTACAATATGTTTCTTACTGAAAAAGATGGTTACAACCCATAAAAACAAATCATCTAATATTTTCTGTTGGAAAAGATTCTTGGGGTATTTTCTGGAGAAACTCCTACTGCTGGCATTAGGCAGACCTTTCAAAACCAGTAGGTAAGAAGTCCCTGGGCTCAGGAAATACCCTGGGAAATACTTTTCAGGTTAAGCTGACACTTAAAATAAAAAATCCAATTCTCTTGTTTGCATTGTGAGCCCAATTCATGCCAAAGAGTAGCTGAACATAAATGTTCCAGTCTGACTCGGGGTCAACAAACACCATCAGCACAGCACAGCACAGAATCATGGTCTTTGGGAGCAGGCGACTCAGCAGCCCGGCATGGTGCGGGAGTGACAGCCCCTCCTTCGGTTAGTCTTTCTGTCAGGTGGCAACAGTTTATTTGGAAAGTTCAAGCTCAGATGATGATAAGCACTGATGTGTTGCTAGGCTTCCTATTACCTCCTACTAAAACAACGGAGGGAATCATACTAAACCCAACCCCTCACAGTGAAGGAACTCTTCAGCATAAGTTGCCAAATCAAAAACTTGGTAATCAGCAAATGCCAAATGTAGGTTTTCATGCTGCTTTTACGTTTTCTGTATCTACGCTACAGTCTTAATTGCTCTGCAACATCCCATGTTTCCAAAGACACCTGCTTTATTCAACACACATACCAGATGCTACTCAGGGAATTTATATGTAATTGTGCAGTGAATGCAGCTATTAGGAGGTTTTCTGAGAGCAAGGTAAAGGACTTTGGGAAGTAAAGAGAGGCATTGGTGTTAGAGCAGGTGAACCTGATGTTAAAATGATTGGTATTTTATCCATGTCTTTGCCATTTGCAGACTTTCAGAAATCATAAAACAAATTACACCAAAATATGAACTGCTAGAAAAAGCTCTGGGTTCCTCTATGGTTGGACTCAGCTCCAGATCACTAGGAGTGTCTGGGAATATAGCTGACCATTTCCTATTGCAGATCACATCTACAAAACGGCTGCTCAGGGCCTCTGCATGTAGCCCGTGCAGGCTACATGAAGAAGCACAGAGCTGTAATCTGGAAGGCTCCATGGGGGCAATGACTGTTCTGAGTACACTCTGTGAGACACCTTACAGCTGGTTCTTGTACTCCCCTTGCATACACTGAGAGGCTTTTGGAGAATATCATGTGCCATTTCAAGCCTGCACAATTGTTTACACTGGGTACTGACTGGTACTAAGTGGAAAAGATTGTATGCACCCGGACCTCATCCCACCATGGAGCTGAGCCTTGGCTAGGGCAGACACCAAAACCCATGAGCTGGGAGCATTTGCAAGCTGCAGGAGGTAGCGATCCCCTGAGTGAGTGAAGGTAAGAGCCTTTAATCTTTGTTTCCTCATTTATAAATGTGTATTTTTATTAGCTCAATTTATGGTCATGAACATAGAACATCTGTGTGTGGACCCCCAAAGGGCATGTAGAACAGACAGGGTTTTGAAACAGGCAAGTCATCCCTGTGTGGGAGAAGGGCAGAGTACACCAGGGCAATGAATTGTGGTTGCAGGTAGCACATCAGTCTGCATTACTTTTCCACATTGGCCTTGAGGTTACATAGGAAGAGAGAACATAAGTGGAAAGCATTGGGAGACGAAAGGAAAACAGAGCAGGTGAAGGAAAAGGAGCACCAATGAAGAGTGGAATAGGAAGAAGGTATAGAAGTGACAGAGAATACATCTGCTTTCCCCTCTTGTTCCCTTCCATTAACCAAAAAATATCCTGTGTCATTTTCATGTTTATATGTCTGATTATCTTCTGGTTCATAATTATTGACTTTGTTCCTGCTTTCCCCACCAGGAAAAAGCAAAAGTAACAACACTGCTAGAATACCATAGGGAAGCATCAAACTGGGGCCAAAGCAACATCAAAGACCCATTTGATGGTTTCTTGCGGTATCAGAAAAAAACCATACCCTTGCTGATGAGTGCTCAGACTGAGTGATCCTCCTGGATTATCTGTCTAAATGAGTGTTTGTCATTGCCCACAAAATTTCACAGTTGAGTCCATATTCAAATCCTGTAAAACATACAGAGTACCCTACAAATAGGAGAGCAGAGACGAAAAAAAGCCCCACGTGGAACAAACCTATATATCTAGTGTAAATTTACATAACTCCACACAGATTTCACTCCTTAACTGTATTAATTTACACTAGCTGCAGATCAGCCTGAGATCTTTCTACCTGAAGCTTACAGATGAAAAACCTTATTTTGCATTTCTTGCATTCCTGAAATTCACATTAAATTAAGAATTTATGAAAGGAAGGCTTAAAGGCTAAATTAAACTATTAATTCTATCTTGTGCTAACAGATCATAGCAGATTAGGGGGGAAGGAAGCAAGACAAGGAACAGAAGGAGATTATTTTTGTGAAGCATAAATTATCTTTGACTGTATGCTACTTGGGAGCTGGGGGCAGGCCATTATTGATTGTTTCTTAAAGTCGTTGGGTGTGGAAGTCCTGGAACAGAAAATAATTGTAAAACGTTTGCTGTTTTTTCCTCTTATTATTAAACCGTCAATAATAAGTAACCTAAACAGCAGCTCTGAGAAAGAACTATGTGCCCAAAAGCTTCTGTATTTTTTGTAACTGCATTAATTGCTCTGATAAAGGATATTATTATCTCCCCACCAACATTGCTCAGTAAGAAGCAAACTGTATGTGTGTATATGTGTTCTTAATTATCTTAGTTGTCTTGCTGGATTGTCTTACAAGAAAAGTTGGCAAAGCAGCTCAGCAATGGATATGAATGAGAAAGGAGGGGAAAGGAGAGTGAAAAAGGAGGAACGGAGACTCTGTGGATACATTCGGGTTCTGTTATCAAAAATCTTGGCAATACACCTGAAAATCTAGAAAAGATTGCTGAAGGAGTAGGGGTGAGGGAACTGTCAGTCGACTTGGAATAAGGAGGAACTGCTGCATTAGTCTGACCTTTCTGATGTGGAAAATGTATTTGCTAGTCACTGGGAGAAAGGGGACAAATCCTTTTCATGTCTCCATGAGCTAGGCTTCCAGCTTGGCTGTGTCAGAAGTAAGGGATTTGGTGAAAGGGGGAGTTGGTGTCAGATACCATCTTTAGGGAGGTCTGAGGAAAGCGAACTGCCACCATGAGCTGCAGAGTGGTGCCAGGAGAAGAGAACAGATGGCAGGGGAGATGGTAAAGAGAGGAATCAGTCTGGCTGCAAGATGAAACCAGTGTTGTGACCAAGGCGACAGTTTGCAGGGCTATGTGGCCGGGCCACCATAATGCCACTGAGGAAGGAAAGGTCACATACCATGTATATCTGTAGTCAGTGCAGTTGCAACGCTGAAGTTGAGACTCTGTCCAGTGACCCAAGATGGACGCTAGTAATAAACCTACTACTTCTCCAGCACCTTCCTTCAGGCCATACATAAACTTCTACTCATTTTAAAAAACTACAGCAGAGATGTTTATACCTAAGCTAGTCAGATGGCATGTGTTTGTAGTCAACAGAGAAAAAGAGGTACTATTAGTGCACAACTCATGCGAGCTATTTTAGACACCCATAATGTGGTGAGTCAAACCTTGAAAGCGCCTATTCTTCCTTGTTGCCTCTAAAGGATATTCAGTCTGGTGAGATGTTTCTGTGTTTGATGAGGTGAACCCAACCTTTTCAGCCCACCTTTTTAGTCATTTGGGGTCAAATATGTCAGATACATTCCCATTTCTAAGTGAAGGAGTAGCCCTGTATTCATCCGTTTCAGTCACAGATTGTATCTCTTCAACTTAATCATATGAGACAGCCCAGTCATTTTGATTATGCTGTTTACCTGACTGAAATGGCTAAGACTTGTTTGCATATAACCAAGAGCTCTGCAGCTGGAGCCAACAGCTACAGCAGAAGTTACACAGGTGGCTGTATCCATTATGAGAGGAAATCTTTCAATCATTTAAGTGACATGGTTAAAATCGTGGCTGAAAAAGTATTGCTTAATCACTCTGCATAGGTGTGCCACTCATCTACTCAATGCTCAATTAAAGTACAAAATGGAAGACTATTAATGAGCAATTCCTTAAATACAAGAACACATGGCTTGATAAATAGTCACATTTTATCAGGCACTCTTTTTAAATGCACTGTTTGAATATAGATAAAAAAGCAGAGCCAGTTGACTTGCAGATGTTGCTTTCATTAATGCATTAATGTGATGTGTAATAGATTATACTGATTGCCATTAAATCAAACTTCAATAGATTAGCTGGCATATTTAACAAACTTAGTCATTTTCTATGCAATGATGACAAGATGACTCATCAGTATGACACTTTATAGACAGAAGTAGCATTTTTATGCACTGGAAGACAGTTGGCTCCTTTATCACCTCCATAGCTTGACTTTACCTTGGGGGCTGTGGGTTGATCTTATTTTGTCTTGGCTAGTGTAACAAGGGTGACCACAGGATACAAGATGAGGGCAATGTGGTTTTAGAAGCCTTCTCTTTGTGACATTCCCACCGTGCTGCCCTTAGAGACAGTCACCTCTGTCTAGCTCTGGGTATAACCACTTCTACCTCCCCAGAGAAAAGTAGCCCAAGGCCAAATTCAACATAAGACTTAAAATCTTTACTACTGGCATCAGTACAAGCTAACAACAGGAAGCCCAAGAATTTTTTCCCCTATGAAGTTAGTGCTGAGATACAAACATGAAAGGCAACTTTGAAAAAAAATAGAAGAGATAATGTGTTTTTAAAAGTCTGTTTGTACTATTTTTCTGCAGTTTATTTTTTTTAAATGGTCCAGTGCTCTTTTTTCCCCTACTTCCCTTACAATTTTGGTATGCAAGCTAAGAAATACTATGTGATTTTTCAATATAATCTTGTGTTGTGTACTGACTACAGAGACAAAGCAAAAAAAGTATATACCATAGGATTGTTCAAACAGCAGGTGTCCTTGAAGAAAGCATTTCTGTCTTAATGAAAAGATACTGATGAGATAAAGCTGCATTATAAATAAATATTCAAGTGTGACGAGACCTTGCGGATAGTCCCAGTATGTTCCTAGATATAGTCTAATACATTATTTTAAAGGAAAAGTCTCCTAAGGTTCATGGTAGGCATCCTCTGTTATCATCCTGAATGTCCATCTCATCACTGCAGCTCAGCAAAGGTTCTTGCTTACTGCATAACAGTTACAAGAGCAAAAGTGCCCATATTGTGAAAAATATGAACTAGCTTCATTTTACACTATAGAAGATCACCAGTGAGGTCCCTTTTATAAAAAAGACCTGAGATATAACCATTTAGGCAAAAGATACTTTTTAAGGGATGCAAAAGCCTTTTAAGCCTTTTCTTGTAACAGCTTTTGCAATATCTTCCAAAGAAGAAACTACATCTTAAGAGACCCTTGAAGTTTCACAAGTGAATTTGCAAAAGATAGGAGATGGTAAAACTATGACAATTCTGTACAGCCATAGATTTCTATGAGTTCATTTCATTTTAATCTCAGACTATTTACGCTAGGTGCCTGTACATGTATTTATCCAGCTGTGTTAGAATGCATTTGGAGATTTATAAATAGGTTCATTATTGGGCCCAGCTCAACTTCCAGAGGTATATGCAGGGATGCAGACGCAGCACGAAACAAGGAGCTTTTTCAAGGTGGCATAAAATGCATGACCCAGCATTTGTACATGGTCATGGTGTTATATGCCTCCTTCCTAACAATTTCCCACCTTCCCTCGAAGCAAAGTTACATCTCCTATTTGTCATCCACTTCACTAAGAGAAGGTTCACACAAACACTGAGTGCTTCTGAAAATCCTGCCCCAGAGGAAAAGGCTGTATTGTGATATCTTGAAGTGAGGATCAGTGGGGACTGCAAATTCATCTGGCTAGGTTTATAACTCTGCATTTTTAGTGCCCTTGTATATCCATTTTAAAAAACAGAATCTTCCAGTTTATTTCATTTGTTTGGAAAAATCTAAATGTGACAATGTCATCTCTGAGACTTTCCTTATTCCATGGAGACAGTATTCTCCATTTCATTCTGTTAATACCCTCATCAATATGCTTTATGTTCATCAAAGTATCCCAGCGGGCAGGAAACATGTAGTGAATGGCTCGGTAAGCCTCATGTCCTTCACCCCATGCTTGTTGAGACGTTAAATCTTCTTCATATCCCTAGTGCATCAACCATTATTTTGGAGGCAGATTTTAAAGCTCTTATTCATAGAGGCTTAAATCCTGATTGAAAATTGTCTGAAATCATCAAGGCCTATGCTGGCTGTTTAGCCCCTTCAGAAGAAGCGCTTGTCAGCACGGTCTGAGACTCATCAATCTGTTCTCACACTGATCGTTTATTGGAATGAAATAAATGAAGGAGCCATGCAATAAGATGGGCCTGGCAAGTCAAGATTTTATAGTCAGCATGTGTTCTGCATATAACACTCACTCATGGAAATTGAACAAGAATTCCCTACTTCCTTTTTTTTTTCCCAGGCAAAATGGAATTTCTCTGTTCTAATTCTGTCTCTCTTTCTAGTTTCCAGGCTGGCATCTGGTGGCATAGATTACCAGAGGGACCTTGAGGCAGGAGGTCAGCCAGGGGCGCTGCTGGAGACTTCAGCAGTGCAAAGCAGCTGCAAAATTCCCTTTACTGGCAAGCCCTCAGCTGGCTAGATCTTCCCAAAGAATAAGCTGTGCACTGAGGGGTGGTGTTGAAAGGATGGACGGGAGATGTGCTGATTATTCTCTCAGCAGCATCCACTTATCACATCTTTTATGATGAGCTTGGAAGAGTTTGCTTGTGCTTCAATAAGTCACCCTATCTTATACAGTCTAGAAGAAGAAGCCAAGAACTGAAAGAGTCTTTACCTACCCTTTCATCTCCACAAGCAGCCTCCAAGGAGTAGCATTTGGAGGCACGCCCTGGATGAGGCTGGACTCATTGCACAAAAATTGTGTTTATACTCCACCTCAGTCAACATTTCTATTCCAGTTGGGTAAAATCCGCAGGGTGTTACAACATTAGAAAAGAAGCAAACTCACCTAATAAAAATGATTATTTTCTTATGTTACATATATTAATAATAAATAAATCAGCAACATTGTTGTGTAACAGACCTTTGCTGTCAGAAGGGGTTAGCACATTGAGCTTTAGCAGAAGGGCATGCAGTGCAGAGGTGAAGCTAGCATCCTATTTTTGAGAGAGGGATCCAAGAGCAAGAGGGGCAAAGGAGAGCACAATCCCACAGTCCAGACCTGGGAGAACTACGGTTACACCACAGAAGAAAAGATTGTGAGATCTGACTGGAGAACTTTGCTATTATCCAGTTTCTAACATGTGCCAAGTTCTTTTCCTAAAACAGAAAAAAAAAAAATCCCCAATAGCAATGAATACAGATTTTTAAAAGTTTAAAACAAATAGATTCGTTACAGCCGAGATTTCTTTTTCACATTTCTTGTGCAGAGGCTTGTGGAGATCACAAATAATAAACACAGCCCTTTGCCTTCATACCTCTTAATCCCTGGGAAGAAACAGGTAAGCCATTTGAGAATGGTCCATTAAAAATGAAAACACAAAGACATGGTTTCCTGAGAAAAGTGGATACTTTTCAATCAAAATGTGCTTTTGAAAGGGCAATTTATCAATCAAAATACACTTAATCTGCCTATGTGTTCTTATGCAGAAGAAAGACTGTCAACACATTATAAAACCTGGATTAGGTACCCGTGACACAATGAAGCATGCAGAAGAGATGCAGTTGCTTCCTTGCTGAATTTTTGATTCTTAGGCAATGTTCTCTGCTTATGGCAGGATACTGTTTCTATTTTGTGCTCATTAAATTTAGCTGAGAAAAGGTACCATTTTGTATGAAATTCTCTGTATCATTCTCCTTCTGTTGACAAAAGCTTGTTGTGATTTATGCAGGTTTTTGTTTGCTTGAAGAGAGAGAGTATAACAGTATATAGTGTATCACATATGATCCAAATTTGATTACAAAGGAATTTCTTTCTGTTTGGATACCTGCTGCCAAACGTTGCAGATCTCCATGTGCACTCTTCCACTGCTAGCAACCATTACAACAAAGGAGTGACACACGATATCAGGACACGTTGTCATACTGTATCAGGACATATTGCATATCAGTACACATTGTGACAACTGTTTTGGGTTAGAAATATATTCCACGAAAACATTAAGTAGCCACATTACTCTGTGGCTCTTGACTGATGTGAAATTAGACCTGGGTTATGGATCTCTCTATTACACCAGATGTTTGTGTCAAGCTTGGGGCAGTCACAGCAATTAGCATGAGTAATGTGGATCATCCTCGCAACTCACTTAACCACTGACTCTGGCAACCACTCACACAAATGACCTGAAAGACAAAGTCTGCCTCAGATGCCTTACAAACTAAAAGCCTGGTCTTCCAGCTGAACCCACATGAATCATAAGCTCACAAGAAATTCCCTCAACTCGATTTTAGAAAAAACAGTTTTGCTAAGGAAACGTCAGAAACAAGACAATGATGGATAGAGAAAGAGGAGTATAAGACGATCTAATCATGGGATGGTCTAATCTCAAAGGTAAAATATCAAGTGAAAAAAAACAAAATCAAACAAAACTGAAAGCTGGCCACCTGTCTAACTATTCTTCTGTGGCAGTTTTCTCTGGAGCCACCAAAATAAATTTAGGGTTTATTGTTGGTGGGGCAGAATCCTTTTGCAGCAAAAATTGAAAAGACAGAGGAAAGAGTAAGTAATGTAAGTGATCTAAGGCTAAGGAAGTAATGGAGCTCCTTAATGAATCCAGAGGGGTTTCATTTCTTTGTTTAAAGAAAAGTTCAATTCACCCATACTCTGCGTACTAAGGAACATTCCCTACTGACATGCACAGAGCTGCAGAGCTCCTGTGCACTGCTAGAAACGAGAAGATAAACAAATCATCTTCTCAAAGGCACACTGAACAGCTGTGTATTGAGAATATCCATTAAATAGATATCTACAACGGAATTATTTTTTGTTCATTATAAATTCATAATAGGCAAAGTCGGTACCTTTCATACTGACTCTAGTTTTATGCTGTCAGAGCTTTTTAACTATGCTACACTGCCTCAGCACTTCATTTTACTACAGACTGGTTGTATTTCTTGTCTGGTTCTATAGCTCCTCAAAAAACCATCCCATGGTAACATAACAAATAGGCTTTATGGTGTTTTTTTTCCCCAAAGTAAAAAAAATAATCTTTTGAAAGCAGTTAGCTTTTGAAATATTTCGTGTGTGTGTGTGTTCCCCACTGGTCCCTTCTACCTTTCCATGGAGGAAATATTAGCAAAAATTTATTTTTCTAAGCAAAGCTTGATCAACCAAAAGATATGCCCTGAGCAGAAAGTACACAACTAATCATATCATGAACATGGTTTTAATAGGCAAAACCTTACTTCTCTGAAGACATCCACGTTTCACTTTAAAGAGATCCAATAAGATTATTTTAATACTGGTTTATTTTGAGTTTTAGAGCCCCTTTTGATTGTCTACATTTCCTGTGGAGGACCTTCAGGGATATGCTAGTTCACACGCTAGGAAGAACATTTGGGCCTTGCAATGTCCTCTAGGGTGATTCAACAACGAGGTTTACAGTGTACTGCACTTGGGAAACTTTGTACAAGTCATTACATTGCCCAAAAGAGCAGTACAGCATAGCCCATACCCCCTCTTTTTCCACCCCAGTGCACATGCCCACTCATGTTTAGCACAGGTCTTTAAAAAGTCTCTGTTTATCTGGTGTGCCTCATGATGCATGAATCCCAGTGACGTTGTCTGCTACCTTGGCTTACCCCTGTGTTCTGTGGTGCTCCTCAGGTGTGTGTGTCTCAGCCTTCAGTCAGCATTTAGAAACAAATCCTATTGGCAAAAGTCAGAGTTACTGACAGAAGGCCCCCAAATACCATGATGAAAGAGACTTATTTGTTATTCCCCCATGGGAGTCAGCCTGGCTGTCCCATTAGAGCCCTACTTTCGAGGTAGGTTCAGGGCTTCACTTGACTTCTACAGAGGACAAAAAGGCAAGACCTCAGCTGGGCTTTACACATGACCTGTGGCACAAGAAAACCAAGGATGTTTTTGTCTTGGGCAACAGCCACTATTTCTGGTCCTCTCTGGGAGACAAGTATGTACCTATGGTGCCATCTTGTCTCCTGCTGTATCCCAGACAAGGACATGAACTCCTGAATTCCCACCACTTGTATGAGGTCAGGGGTCCTAATTCCCCCTTCCCACATTTTCTTCCCATTCTCCTAAAGGGTACTTTTTGAGTGTTTGGCATGCCCAAACCCCAGAGGGGTCTTCAGAGCAGGATTGAGGGCATTCCCATGGTCTGGGCCCAGTCAGACATACCAAGCCTGTGCAGGCAGGTCCAGGTTTGCCAGCCCTGCTTGAGCTGCCTAGTAGACACAGGCAAGTTTGGTGGAAACAGTGGGAAATGCTGGTAGACCAGGGTCTGGCTTTGACTCAAGTAATTATTTTTATTCTGTAAGCCCACACACTCTTTTTGATGCAATGCATTGCCAACAGGAGGTTGGCAATGCCTCCTACACAAAGCTGTATGGCAATGGCCACAGGATGTAGGTTACACAGATGAGTCAGGGTGGAATGAAAGTACCTGCAGCTGCTTCAGACATGTATAAAGATACCATGCCACAGGTACACCCTGGGGCCTCCTGGTGACCAGCAACAGTAGGGTAGTAAACAATGCAATTGCAGGGGGATGTTCAGCACTGAGGAAGCTTCAGAGTCAATCTCTGGGGGAATCTTAGGCTGGTGTGGACATATACCCTTGGAGGCTGCTCAGCACTCTCTGCAATAAGAAGAGTGCAATTATGTTTGCAGGACCAGAGGCAGCGGCATGGTGTATATGGCATAGGCCCTAGGGAAAGGAATGGGGCACCTCCCTGCATTGAGCTAACTGCCAGTGTTCAGCCCCTCCTGGGGGCACAGCATATAAGCCCTTGCAGATCTGTCCAGTTACCATGCCCAGATCCCTGATCCCAGCCAACTGCAGTTAGGATGTAGAGCTATAGGATGAGTTAAGAGGGTTAGACCCATAAGACCAAACCACTATTTAATGTGAACAGTTTCATAGCTCAGTCAGTCACTCAGCTTCTCCTATTGATTTATTTTTCTTGCATGGCAGAGTGCAGACATGAGTCTAAAGTTTTCTATAGAAACATTCAGTCTGGAAATAGCTGCAGGGAGGTCTTGGCTGACACAGATGCACACACCCTTGCAAACGATTTTTCTTTAGAGCCCCATCGTAGAAAGCAAAAGGCTAATTAAAGGTAGTTAGGGGCCAAAAAATGTTGTTTCATAAAGCAATGTGTAATGAGAGCTCAGACAGTTTGATTAAACTGCCTTGGGAAAGAGCCAGTCTGCCCTCAGGCCTCAATCTTTTGGGCTGAACATATTTGTCAACACCCTATCAGCACTGGCTAGGTGGCATTTGGTGCCTCTCAGAATTGGGCATAAGAGTCATGTGTGTGATAATGATATATAGCATTTATCAAGGCAAATTACTCTTCAGTAAACTTACAGTGATATTGTACTGTGCAAACTCAGAGATACATGTATTTCCCTGACTTCAGCATATTTAGTAATTCTTTGTGTAGGTTGCTGTGCTGAGTAGTCTTGTCTGGTTAGAGAAATTAATTTTCAAAGGTATTTCAGCTTGCATACGTGGAGCAGAATCTGGATTCACAACAGTTAAAAATTCCATCCATCAAAAAAAATGAGGTGGAGGAAGGACTGTATTTCTGAATGTCTTCTGCTGTCTAGACCACGAATGAAAGACACCAAAACACTTTGGGGAGTGCTTTTTTTGCAGCCTTCTGACCTAGGTTTTGGTCAGGTAACCTTGGAACTGAGGTCAGAAGCTTGACCTGAGAGTCTTGTGTAAGACATCTTAGTTCATTTTTTTCAATCTAAGCAATCCCAAAATTTGTCTAAGCATTTTTCCTGAGAATCTTATAAACCTCTGTATTTTCAGTAATCATAAGCCTCCTTTGCCAGTAGGGAAAGTTGCCATGATACTTAGATATGTCTGCATAATCAGAACTTCATCATACAGATTTTTTCACTCTTGTAGAGGGTGTGCATGGTGAGATGAAGAGACCTATCTACGGTACACACAAGATAGATCCCCATGAAAGATGAGTAGCAGGATAACGTGAAGGAGGCAATGCAGATCCATAAAACACGTTCTACAACTAATGTTCTAGAACAATTATTAATAATCCCTGATTACACTGCAGGAAAGTTCAAGGTGAAGTGAAGGGTCAGTGTTGCAAAACTAAAGAAGCCAGGGAGAGCAAGTAGATTTATGCACTTTTAGTCAGCTGAATTAGCTAAAGGAATTAAATGCAAATATGGATTTTTCTCCCTTCCCTGCATTTATAATATTGAATAGAAAAAGAACTGGCAGTTACTTCTTGCTACTCTGCTTACAATGTTTTTGTCTGCTGCATGTTTTATAAACTTTATTGAACGTGGTACATAAATATAGAGCCCATCAAGTAAGCATCACTCTGTTGCTTCAACCTCATATTCTTTTTGCACAGCTCTTCCTCTGGGATGGTGCATTTTCACCTTAAAGTAAGAGTGCACACTTGAATAAGGGCAAGAGTTATATTAAAAAAAAAGCATCTTAATGGGGCCAATGATCAGTATTCAAGACCATCAAGCATGGTCTCTGAAAACGACAATGAGATGTCAAAACATGACTAAAAGAGCAAGTTCTCATCTGCCTGCCCCCCAGTCCCCAGATGCTGCAGTAGGAAGAAGGTGGTTACTGCAACTGTGAGGGGTTTGCAAGGAGAGTTTTCCTTCCCTGGCTGACTTTATGTGTGCACTTGTTTAAGTTCTTTCAGCTGTTCTACATCACCAGAGAAGAGAGGAAAGGTGGGGACAATAAACTAAATCTTCATCTTGAGTAAGCGCGAACGGTACCTGTGTAGTTTAAGGAAAGGAAGTCAGGGTGAGGGTGCACAGCACAATTAAGCCTGTCCAGGTGCCAGCATCCAGTGACTCTTCTGTTTACCCCACTTCTACACACAGATGCAATAAGCTGTAAAATGTAGTTGCTTATGCCAGGAGAAGGTTGTCAGATTCCCACCTTAAATACATGTGACTTCAGTTCTGCATAGCTCTGCAAAAGATCCATTCTCCTCTCTAAGTGTACAGATAAATGTGGGAGTAACTTTCATGCCAGTATGAGAGTGGGAGGAGGTCTAAGAGGAAAATCGTCTAATGAAGGGCGAATAATATAAAGGAGACCCCCTACTTTAAAGTACACTTTCTTAAATTCACCTGTCAGAGGCTGAACTCCCTTCTGCTCTCTGGTATATGATTTATTGCTCTCTTATTCCTGCTTTCTGATCCTATAATATCTGTCAGCCTGGGTCAAATTCTGATTTCAGCAATTCAGGTGACAATTTAAAGCCCCCTGAAGTATTCCTGCAAAAAGTAATGGCTTTCTCGTGGATGCATAGGGTTGTAAATTGAATACAGTTCTGGTCAATGGCCTATACCTGACATCCATCGGTTCTAGGATTTCAACCTACAAGTCCTGCTCCCTAGTATCCATCCAGATTCATTATTATTATAATTTTTATTGCTGTAGGAGCCAAAATATTCTGAGTGCTTTTCAGACCAGCAGAAGACATAGTGTTTTTCCTGCAGATTGCACAGTGTAAAATAAAAGAGGCAAAGGGTGATGGAAGAAGACATAATACATAATAACCCAAGGGATCTCTATAGTAAACAGACTTTTATCAGAAATGCATTTGCCTGTTTTAATTATCATTTTTTAAGCTTATTTTCCTAAGGAATTGGAGCACAGAAGATTATTCATTCACTTAGTGCTCAATTATGCAGGGAAAGTGTGGAGAGTTTTTTGGTCTTAGTTCTTAGCTCGCAAGGCATGAGACTCCAGTCAGGTAGTGTCCCCTGTGTAGATTCACCAGTCTTAAAAGGGTTGAGTTCATGTTGCAGCCTTGGTATAGTTTAATTAAAAAGTCAATCGACCATGAGACATACACCCATTGGAAAGCAGGCTTCATTAATTCTGTGAACACTGAAACTGATACTCATAAACAAATTGATCTTCCCTCTCTGGTTTTCTCTCCGTGGGTCAGTTCTGCCATCCTTCTGAACACCCACACCAATATGCCAGCTTTACACCCAGTAAACCCTCTCTTCCTGTATTTTGTGGCATATGGAGAAAACGTAAATTATGTAGAATAAAGGTTGTGCCTTGCCTCATGTTTATAAATAGCTATGCCTGTGGAAATTTCCTTATGATAGCCAGGCCTCAAAGATCAAGACATGCAATCTCTGGACATTGCTCCAGACACCCTGAGAACTGGTGGAGTCCACCGAGCTGGACTGTTCTGTGTCCATTATAGGGACCTGCTTGATTACATTTCATCGCTTTACATTGTTTTACAGCAGGTTTATGCTGCAGCAAAAGATGTGACCTCAGCATAACCTAAGCATATTCACATTTAGCTTATAATAGCAAAACTGGTTATGTGGTGAGGACTTCTGCAGTAATAAGTGGATTAGTGCAGGCTGTAAGTCAACTGGGGACCTGAGGAAAGTACTTGGAAAGCTAATATCAATATTCAACCGCATTCGGTAAAGCTAGCTTGGGTGTTTACAAAACCTTCCATCATGTCTTTGACTGCAACATAGACAGATTCCAGAGCTAGAGTCCCTGAGCAGAACAGTACTTGAGGAGGCTCTGCATAGTGAATATAAAGCACATTTGAATAATTCTGTTGTTCTGATGTTGATTAAATAGTCCTAGCAGAAGCAATCCCAGCGTATATCCCTTCATGCTATGAAAACCTTTATTTCTAGATCTCACCCATTAAGATATAAGAGTTTAAAGGGGTTTTGGCCAGAACATGCACCACAGGTCAAATTAAAGCTGAATAGTGCTATTGATCCTCCCCTCAAGCAGCACTTTGCATATCTGTGTTCCAGTCCCAATCTGTCAAGATGGTTTTCAGATATTAAAATTTTCTTGGCACAGCAGCCATCCATAAACTCTACATCTCTCTGTGGAACATAGTTTTAAATTGGCTAATATTTCATTCAAGTCCTCTTAAGGTAATAGTTACCACTTGTATACAAAATGAGGTTCCAATATAAAATGTTGAACCCTTCCCTCAAATAGGAGAAAGTCCACCCCGGATGAGATTAAAATGCATAACTAAGATTCTGCTTCTTCTTTTGCTCCAAAATGACTTTGTTCTCCTCCACTTTGTTCATGTACATAACTGGGGGACAGTCATTGCTACCCGCTTCACTTGCAGCCAGATACTAGTTCCAGTGACAGTCCTTTCCCACCTAACTTTCCTATTATGCATACATCTTGGAAATAAAGGCACTTCTTATTTTGTTTATAAAGAGCCCTGCCATTCAAGTTTTTTATTCTTGCTCCTTGGGATTAGGAGCCATTATCAGCCATTTTGAGAAGAATGCAGGGATCATGTCACCTGGAGATAGTGAGAAGGGAATAAAGCTATTGCGGTACAGTCTAAGACAAAGTCACAGCAATTGGGAGTATAACCTATCTTCTTGGCTTCTCTGAGAAAAGAACATTGATTTCTCCTGCCACTTCAAACACTAGAATACATCACAGGGAAGGAAGGGGAGTCCTGAATCCTTGAGTTAATGTCTGGGCAATGCTCTTAAGATAGTCTTCTTCCCCACACTGTTGTAAATTCCTAGCTAAGAGTTCAAAGCAGAGCAAGAGCTTGCACTGGTCCACTTTGCAAGTAAGTACAGGAATTGAGAGAAAGGTGCTGATGCATGGACTAAAGCAAAGTTCCACCAGCTGGAGCAAAGCTTTATTTTGCTCTTGAGTCCTGCTGAGCAATTCCATAGGGAAGATTAGTTAAGGCCCTCCAAATAAGAGGTTTAACAAAACAGAAGAGGAGGTGAAATGAAAACTTTCATAAGAAGGAACAGATTTATACTGGCTGCCCTGTATTTGGGAAATAGAAAACTTCCCTCTATCAGGCTGCTTGAAGAGTGGTGGGAATGTGGGGAAGGTGCCTGGGATGGTGAGTAAAGCATGCTGGGATGGTCAAATGTCAGATGTTGTTAGGAGACCTCCTTTTCCCAAGAACTACATCTGAAAATTGTAGGCATAAGTAATTACTTTCTACACCTCAAAGGACTATGGCAGATTAATGGTGGCTGGCTGCCAGTTGCCCACCAAGCCATTCTCTTGCTCCTCCTCAGCAGGAGAGGAAGAGAAAATACAACAAAAAAAGAAAAAAATCATGGGTTGAGATAAGGACAGGGATATCATCCACCAGTTACCATCATGTGCAAAGCTTGGGGAAATCAATTTATTGCCAATTAATAACAGAGTAGGGTAGAGAGAAATAAAAAACAAAGCAAAAACCACTTTCACTCTACCCCTCTTTCTTCCCAGCCTCAACTTCACTCTTGACTGTTCTACCTCCTCTCCCCAAGCAGCACAGGGGCTAGGGAACGAGAGTTGTGGTCAGTTCATAACACTTTGTATCTGCCACTCCTTCCTCATCACACTATTCCCCTTCTCCAGCATGGAGTCCCTCCCACAGGATACAGTTCTTCATGACCTTCTCCAATGTGGGTCCTTCTCATGGGGTGCAATCCTTCAGGAACAGACTGCTCCAGCATGGGTCCCCCACAGGCCACAGCTCCTGCCAGGAGCCTGCTCCAGCATGGGATCTCCACGGCCTGCAGCTTCCTTCAAGGCATCTCTATTTGCTCCAGCATGGAGTCCTCCATGGTTGCACTCTGGATATCTGCTCCAACATGGTCCTCCATGGGCTGCAGGCAGGCAACCTGCTGCACAATGGTCTTCTCCATGGGCTGCAGGGAAATCTCTGCTCTGGCATCTGAAGCACCTCCTCCCCCTCTTCCTTCACTGACCTTGGTGTCCACAGGGTTGCTTCTTTCACATTTTTCTCACTCTTCTTTCTCACAGCTGCTGTGCAGAGATTTTTACCCTTCCTTAAATTTGTTATCACAGGGACACTGCCAGCATCAGTGATGGGCTCAGCTTTGGGCTGTGGCTGGTCTGTCTCAGAGCTGTCTGGAGCTGTCTTTGTGTGACATGGGGCAGCTCCTGGTGTCTTCTCACAGAAACCAGTCCTGCAGCCCACCCATTATCAAAACCTCGCCAATACAAAAGGACAGCAGTTCTCAACCTTCTGATTTAATTTAATGGGTCTGTAAAAATTTCTTCAGCTCTGCGTGTGACAGGGTGCAAATTCTTTCAACTGCCCAAGAAAGAGCGAGGATCAATCCATTCTGCTGCACTGCCCTTGCAAGAAGGAAGACCAAAGAGGGAAAGCTCTTCTCTGCTTCAGGCTGGTGGGAAGATGCAGAGGGGTTCTTCAGCCTTTGACTCTAAAAGACGCTTCTGTGATGAGGCCAGAGAGCTAGTAGACAGGCAGCTTGAAGAGTGCTGGCTTCTGGGCTGAAAGCAGGTAAGTGACTCCATCTGTCAAGGGAGACAAGCAAACCCTTTCCATATTGGCACCTGCAAGGAGATCTCTGAGCAGTTTACCACTAACCTGGGAGTGGCCCCAGTCACTGCTGTAATGTGTGCATCCTCGTGAACAGTGTGGGAAAACCATAGCAGGACTTTTTGCAGTGTTTTAAGCACACATACACACACACAAATATATATGCATACACACATGCATGCATATATCTATATACATATACTTGCATCCTGAGACAGAAATATTCAAGCCCTCACATGCCAATCCATGTTCCAATACACCTGTGCTGGTAAGCTGTCAACTTTTCTGTTCCTCAAGGGAACTGGGTTCCTACTTAATGGAGGGACTGATGGAAAAGGCAGGGAGAAGAGATGACTAGGAGAAAATAGCTGTTTCCTGACATCAACAGCAATGAGAGTGACACCTGAAAAGTCATTCATTGTTTGAAAAAAACAGACGTCATCAAACCACCCAGGATGTATATAGCTAGGCTTCTTGGGCTCACCTCTGAACACTCAGGGCAACTTGAGAAAAAAATTAAAATCTGAAGTGTCAACAATAAGGCACACTAATTTGCAGGGTGAGTCACTCAACAGAAAGCAATTATCAGCTAATTTCAAGTGGGTGTCTGCTGCTTTCTTAAATGACCTACTATATGAAAGGTTTTTATACAAGGGTGCAATCCACACGTCAAGAAAAAATTTGATTTCTCTTTTATTTGTTTCAGGACAGCAGAAAATACCAATATGTGTACCCTATCAACACCGTGAGTGCAGAAAGAATTGTATCTTAGCTATAAGGGTTAGCCTGTAGTGTTTTTAAAGTAATAATAGAAAAATCATACCTCACTGTTTGCACTATGTGAGTTTTATACTCCTGAAGCTTAGCTTTACTGGATGAAATGAAATGGATTGTTTGAACTATACAGGTCTCTTGAAGTGAGCTTTTTGAATGTTGGTTAAAATGTATGGGTGCATGTAAGATGTCAGCAGATTATTAGAGCCACTATGAGATCCAGGAAAGAGCATGTTTTGAAAGGCAAATTGGCCTCTTCTCTTGGTTTCAGGTGGACATACACCTTCTGTGGCTTACAGGTACAGCAAAAGTTCTTGTCTCAAGCAAAGTTCTGTATATTCTGAGCTTTGATTTAAATGCACCTATAAAATACTACTGTTACAATTTTCTACTTCAAATTCCTCTTTGATTTCATATTTAAAAGAAACAAAAAACATGTGTGAAAGTGTTGTGTGTTGTGGTTGCAAAGCTCCATGCACTCCAGAGAGGGACTTAAACATCCCAAATGTGATGTAGGAACTGCAATAGGGAATCCAGAATCAAACACAAGCAGACAAAGTGAATTGGTAAGACTATTTTTATTCTGCATCTTTTTTTTTTATTTCAATCTGTCTAAACAATGATACAGTCACATTTTTGCATCATATAACATTTTTGCATCAAGAATATGTAGCTTTCATGCAGAGGAAACAACCAATCAAAATGCTATTCAGTTGGTCCTGTGACTGCTTTTTAAAAGCATCTACTTCCTTACGCGGATGAGTTGAATGCATTCAATTAAACCATCCATTTCTATTGATTCAAAAGACACACTTCCAATTAGATACAGTTATTTGCAATGCTAGCACTGGCAGATTAGCAGCTAAAGATTTTTTGGAGGGGAGGAGGCTCTTTTAAGATCTCTCTGAGAGATTAAGGGACAAGATTTTTACTTATAATAAGAGCCTATGGATGTACAGCATTCAAGAAGTGGCTAGGATCTCTGGAGTAGCAGCAAAAGTTTTAGAAAAATCAGTGAGCATAAAAGAATACAGGCAACTGACTGAAAATCCAATTTGGCTGTATGCACTATGAAATACTGAATGGGGTTTAGACTCGGGATACTGATATAAGGTGCTTATTGTTTCCCTCCATACCGAGTTCCAGACATCAGTGTCGAGGTTGCCTTGGTAATTTGTTTGCTGGGCTAAGAGTCTCTGAAATCTGACTGCAACAGATTTCTCTAAAAGCTGCAGGGAAGAAGGAGAAAAAGGGTATAGCTAGGTAATCAATTCAAATCTGTTCTCTCTGTCAGGGTTATCTTTTAACTGTAAAATCTCCTTAGAGAAAGCCATAATTTTTTTTTCTCTCTTTCCATAAACTATGTTAAAAAATGTGATTATACCAAATTTTGGTAGCTGTTTGCTACAAAAGGAATGAACTAATTGAAAACTGAATCTCTCATTTTTTAAAAAATGTCTCTTTTCAAAATATGTCTTATGTATGGCTATGCCCAAATTGTAAGACTAAATACTTCTAGTAAAAGGGTCTCCGCAAGACACATTCTCTGAGTTATTTTAGGCCTCAGATTCAGTACAGTAAATGGAAAATCTCAAGGAAATCTATTTTTTCTCGGTACCACTTCAAGGTTTTCCAACCTGGCTGCTGGGGATAGGTTGTGGGAAGATGAAAATTGGGGTTAAAAGAGAATCTGGTAGGTTAAAAATACCTCTGCAGAGCTTCAAGACCAAGTCACCATCAGAAGATCTGCATTAATCCCCCAACATATGAAATATGGCATGATTTGCAGGTGTTGGCCTGCTTAATGTTATTTCATCTGCAGAAAATATCCAGGGGGATGAAATAAGAATGAGCAGTGAGCTCTCATCTGTCTACAGGCTCTGGTCTCATAGCTACTGCTATGCACTATAAAACTCAATGTGTCCTTACTTGCTACAGAAAGCACTGGTCTTCCACCAGTCCGCCTTGGCAGCCCACCTCCCACTGCCCACTCACCCTGGCTGACTTCAAGAGTCTCACCAAATAAATCCCCGATAACCTGACTTAACAGTGCTAATTTTAACATTCATTTTTGATCAGTCCAGCATAATTCCTTGTCTTAGCAGAAAACTGATAGCATTTCTTCTCCTGTGCTCCTCCTACCAATGGGAATAAAAAGTATACTTGCACTTCGTAAGTAGTCAGAGAATCAGCTCTTTGTGGTTTGAAGAATTTTGTTTTTAGCAGAAGGTTGCAGGGGGGAATATTAAAGTTGTCATAAAATTTGCCCTAAAAAGAGAGTCTTTGGTGTGTAGATTGTACCAAGCTGCTGCATTTCAGCTTGTATTTATATTTGGCTCAAACCCCAAATGGTTATCCCTTTGATACACTTTATGGCCCTGAAGCACCAGGAAGCATAGGCATTTGGATTTATGTTTCAAATCTGAAAAATATTGGTGTACCTGAAAGCGTGTCTGTCCTTTTTCTAACTATATCTATATCAAATTGTCTAATAAAAGACATATGCTCTCCCTGACATCTTTATCATGATCAAGCCTGAATTTAGTCACAGTCCCCAAAATAACAGCTTTTTTTTCTTTCAGAAATATTACTTTTTTGCTGTGATTTCATATGAGCAGGGGTGAGGGTCAAATATCACCAGAAAGACATTTCTGGCTGTTCAGAATTCCCTCCCACTGTTCTTGGATACCTTTCTGATTTCCGATTTAAAGCATAGAGTAGCTGGTCACTCCATGCTTTCTTGAAGCTTTCACTGCAAGTGTTGAGCTGCCCTGGTCTAGTGTAGTTAATGAAATACTAATGGACAGAAGCCAAAGCAGCCCTCAAAAAGGCAGATGTGGAAATTACTGTTTGTGTATCATTGTTTTGCACAATGATATCTAGCAAAAGCACACAGAGATGTTTCTATAATAATATAGGTAAAGCTCAAGTGCAGTGGTGTGATAGTAAAATTTAATAGGCTGTGAAGAGTTCAATTCCACGTATTGACCATAATCATTCTAAGGAATAAAGCAGGATTGTGACTGGGATATTATTTTTCTTTCCTGTATGAGTCTTATCTAGATATTGAGTAGCAGCAATCTATATGAGGCTTGATCCATCTCTCAAAAACTGGTCTTAGTAGATCTAATAATTAATTAAATATACATCAAGGAATTAAAGGAATCTGTGGAATAGCCATATGGAAATGGTGGCTTTTTCTATCATGGAAAGCCCCTTGAAATTTAGAGTCTTTTCTTTATGTCTATAAGTACTTTCTTAAGATAAAACCTTAAAGAGTTATATCAAAATTGCTTCCAAATCTATGAAACTCAAATAACATTGTAGAGTTTCTTTCAGGTTTCTTACACAAAATTATAGTGAGGATATGGTTATGTATTCTGTAGGATGGGTTAAATTCTTAAAATCTTAAAACGTTAATAAATATCTTAGGACTCTAGAAAATGAGTGGAATGGATTACAATTAGCAGGAAACATCACTGCTTGAAGACTCATACTTGTGCTAACCACTTGGGAGGATGTCAGGGGCTCTCAGCCTATTGCTTGAGAATATATACATATACTATTGTCATGGTTTGGGCTGGGCTAATGATTTGAATGATGGATGCTCTCAAACCAGGACAGCTATGTATCAAACACCAGCAGGAAAGCAGAGATGGATTCCCAGAGATGTCATTTCATTTTTTTCTAAAACTATTGTAACTCATAGTAAGCCTTAAGTTCATTGCTCTGTTGACACAATGCCACAAGAAATCAGTGCAGAAGTGAGAGACACTACTGTCTGTCCCACAGAGGTACATTATATTGACAATGTCAATGTAATCAATTATTCTGTTTCACAGGTTAACTTCCAATTTGCATTATACATTGTTTCATTCTCATCAGCAGGGTTAAAATGAGAACAAGAATGTTTTTTGAATGGCTAAAACGGAAACCCATGTCTCTGACTGCAAAATAGTGTGCTCATAGCCCCTATACCACCTTGACTCAGTTTAGAATATGTGAGAGGTGAGTGAAATAAATGGACTTATGCTAGTTAATGTATAGGTGAGAGTGCTTCCTGTAATAATAGAAAGTAAATTCCAATATTAATATCTTGGCCATGATGTGAGCTGAGTTCATTACAAGGCTTTAGCGTGAAAGTAAATTTCTCCATCCTGTCTGCAAAGGGGTTTTACATCTACCTTATGCATAATACATTGGGAAGTATGCAAGGTCACATCCGTGAAGGAACATGGTCAATAGAGGTGCTGTCTTGTGAAATAAAGGATCACAGCTATCACTTATGACAATACCGTTCAGATCTTTATTGCTACTGACATCTCTTTAGCAAATCCATTAGCCCCTCCAGCATAAACTACAACAGTAGCTAAAAGGAATTATTTTAAATACACAAGTGTATTTATCAAATGTTTATGGAAGTGAGCTTTTTTGACTCCACTCTTCACAACCACCACCAAACATCAGACACCTGCTCTCCTGCTCTTTTTCTAGGCTTTCCTTAGTTCTCCATGCCCATGGGCCAGCTCCAGAATCCCAGAGAGCGCTGGGGGATGTGACAGGAGCCTAAATCTTCTCCTGCCCTCTGTTTCTGTCTGGCTCTGCCTAGCAAGCAAATTTGTGAACACCAAAGCAAGTAACATTAGGCAATGAACTTACCACAGTGAGGCCATGTGATTTGTAGTGCTTGTGACTTTAATAGAACAATCCGCACAAAAGCTTTTTTTCCAAAGCATATCATTAGTTCTCACATCTCATGAGAAAGGAAGCAAGTAATTTTCCAACACTAATAATCTGAGAAGTATACAGTCAAAAGGAATGGGAAATCTGTGGAAATCTCTTTGCGCTGTCAGTTGAATCTTGTACCATGCTTGAGTGCTTCTCAGTCCCAAACTGGAACTATTCTTGGCTTATTCCTGTTGTGCAGAACAGCCCAAGTCAAAGTAGGACTAATTGTAAGCTGAACTGTTTCCTTTGCAGAATATCATCCAAGCTAAGCCTGCAAGAAACTGCACACAAAGAAAAAATTCCAGCAAATTCTGCATTATCTTTCTTTGTCTCCCTGGTTATTTCCTATAGATTCATTCATAATCCATGCAAGCCTCATCTGGAAATTAGCTAGTTTTTTTTTCTTTTCCCTATATCGTTTGGGAAGGTTGTTTTGGAACTCCTCTACTTAGATGCCTAAAAATCTCAGCTTCCAGCCTCTGCCTATTCACAGCAAATTCATATCCATCTGTTCATAAGTCTTTCAATGTCAAGTGTTCAGGTGCTGTGCTTCAGTTTGTAGTACTTTCTTCCTTTCCAATTTCAGCAATGGAGATTCTCTAGTATCATAGCCTCTACTGACTTTAGTCATAATTTAAGGCAGTGTCTACCATTAGGATAAACACCTCTGAGTGAACCAAGAGAAACCTCCCCTCACCTCTTGGAAATGCAACATAAGGGCATTTGAAGCCCATGCTGGCAGTCAGTTGGGGTTAAAAAGAAGCATCTTCCCAACGTCCTTGCTTCCCTCTACCTGAACTCTAGTTGAGTTCATTGTCCTGAAAGCATGGCTATTTATTGGCCAAGCTGGTATATCAGTTCAAAAATCTTTGCACTACTTTTGTCAATGTAGTCTGAGTGTCCCTTCAGTTTGCTTGTGATGTGTGATGACTTCCATTTGCCTGTCCTCATTCTGACTGCTCTGTCTCCTAACACCATTGACTTTTCATCCCTACTCACCACTATGGCATATGTTATCAAGGGTAAAGCAAGAACAGTCCTAACTATATTCCATGTATCTGCATCGCATATCCCATTTCGCTTCTTGTTCTCCCTCTCTGACAGCTGAATAATCTTCTGTTTCTTGTTTTAGTACTATAAACTAAACCTAACTTGTCTCCACTATGGCAAATTCTTGCTGCATCAGTGTACTACCTTATTCCAGCTTTCTTTGTCAATGCACAGGATTACCTGTAATTTGTTCAAGGATCCTGATTCTCCAGTGATTCAGATCAAATATTTCTTAAAGCTTGCTTCATCATAGTAGTCAGAGTGTGCTTGGAGGAAGAAAACATGACGAGATTTGGGATATATCAGAAGCATACACCCAGACCAAGGAACTTGGAAAAGCTCCCAAACAAGTAATATAGTCATAGCCTGTGCTGATCTAGCTTTTTTTCACTCCTTCCAAGATCTCTACTTCTTCCTTATACCTCTCTTGGGAAGGAGAGAGAGATTACTAATGCAAGGAAGCCTGCAGCTTGCTTGTCATGCACATTCCTGACAGTTTTTAGAAACTTTGATCTGAATAAATCCTAAGACACTTCAGCATTCAAGTCCCTGATTTGAATTTCATAATCCGTATTCCTAGTGTACTAAAGTTTGCTCTCTTTAGAAAGCTATTGTCACTTAATCCAAGACTATCCTCCATGACCTTCTATGACATTCTCATGACTCTTGAAACTCACATCTAAAATAACACTGCTTCAGCTCTTCCAGTGATTGTTTGGTGAATAAATACATCAGATATCATATTCAGGAATGTGTTTCTCCTTCCAGTTTTGAGTAGTACTTGGCCCCATGTATGCATCTGTCTAGGGCCCAGAGGTCCTTTGTGCCACTTCTAGTTCCAGTGCAGGTCTTTGCTCACAAATACAGAGGCTCTGTCTCTGCTTCCCTTACAGAAAGCCAGCACGAGTGTGCAGAAGTGTTGCTATTCTGAGTGAATGTTCTGAGCGGATGCTGCAGGCTCCCCAGCTGACTATGACTATGACTGTGACTATGACTATGACTAATATGAGCTGGCCTCAGTAACCAAGGATAACCTGTCTGGCAATCAGTTATCCTCGTGTACATAAAGACCAAGTTAACCCGAACAAGAATGATCTTTATTCAAAGTTTGACCAAAATAAAAAAAATAATCTCACAAGTCTCCTGTGAAAAAGGGGTGGGCTTCTATTTAAAAAGAAAAGACAAACCAAACCTTTTTCTGAGCTTTTTTTATTCATCCAGTGAGACAAATATCTTGTTTAACCCAGCTGCTACCCATTACCTGGCTGACTGAGTTACCCTTCTGCCAATTTACTTCCTTCTCATACTTCATATTATGACTTTGCTTGCACAATTAAGTAGATTCTCCTCCACTATTAGCCCAGTTCCTTGATGAGAATACTCTGGTCCCTCATCCTTACAGCTGAAGCAGTCTGCATCACCCACTCGGGAGTTATGCCTGTCTGTTATGTCCAATTCCAGGGAGCCCTGGGTGGCAAGTGCCACGTATCTCTTCCTCCACAGCCCTTTGGTGTGTTTATTGTTTGGAAGGGAGAGAAATAGATGGTTCTTAGCATGGAATAAGAGTTACCTGGACACCCTCATCACTGAGATAAAGTTTCTTAAAGACAAAGTTACTTTAGCCAAGGAAAGAGATTAGGGACCTCTATTTTAAACTGGTTAGCTTGAGTATTTTGCTGTTTGCCTCAAGATGATCAAGAGAGGAGTCTGTTCTCTGCAGAAAGGACAGGGGAAGGGAGATGCATTCAGAAAAGACCTTTGGATGGAGAGTTTGTGGACAAGGCAGGAACACCATGGTGTTTGTGGAATGCATATTGCATTGCTCTTACATGCGGATGCATTTCACAAGTCCCTTCCTTCCCCAGAGGCTGTTATTACTTAAGTGGTCACTCAAATCTGCCTAAGGCTAGGTGGGGACCAGTAGAGCACCTAGCCTACCTTCAGCCACATCAGTCACTAGCAGCTTGTGAAATGTGCAGCAGGCCATGATGATGATGTTGCTCTTCACTCTGCCAACAAACTGATCTCACAGACAGTGACTCGAGCTACCCAAACACATAGCTGATGAACTCCTGGCAGGGATCCATGGAGCAGACACCGTCTGTTACTGCTGCCATTGAGCTTAGAGTATCATCACACCAACCTTATATACAAGAATAGGGTGAGATTTTTTTAATAAGAGGAAGAGTCCAGATTTCTGAAATAAATTTCCCATTACGATTAGCAAGGCTTTGGCCCCTCGCAGTTATAACAGTTATGGCCTTCCACTCCCCTTCCTTCTCCCTGAGAGAAGGGTCAGACTACCTCTCAAACAAACATCTTAACAGACCTGAGTAGGATGTTCTTCCTAAATGATGTTGTGGAACACATTCAGCCAAACATGGTACATGGTGTTGTGCACCTTATCGCCATGACACACAGAGTGGACTCACCAAAGATAAGCCACTGGGCACATGCTAGAAAGAAACGAGACTGGCCACCCTCTTCAGAAGCTTACTCACCCAATAATGGACCAGGTAAAGACCCAGAAATGACCATATTTTTGCTCTACAGCCAATGATAGTTCACTGCATTGGCCCTATTCTTCCAGAGCCTCACAGCTTGCTGCACAGCAACATGTAGTTGGAGCACAGCATGAGCATGGCTCAGGATGGGGTTGCTTATGCTCTGCGTTCAAGATGACCATCTGGTAGGCCTTCACCAATCATCCATATCCCTGCTGCATTTGCACTACCTTGCAAAAGATCTTCATCTAAGGACTGTGGCAACTGAGGTACAGTAGTCACTCGTCCAGTCTCTTACTTCTTCTTCTTACTTACTGTTCTTACACTTTCAATTTCTCTCTTGCCTACTTTATGTCAAAGAAATTGTAACAACTTGCCATGGTGAAACCAGCAGAAGCAGAGCAGAAGCCTGCGATCCTTAAATCCTTAAAAAAAGGTGCTCAAGATCTTCTGGGATACATGGTGTTAGCAGTTTATTGCATCCAAGTTACAGAATGGCTTGCTTGAATTCTTACTAATTTGTTATGTTTAAAGTCTTTTTATGGGTAAAATGCACGCATCATACAGGCAAAGCCAAGAATTTATTGTTATTCTAATTAGTCTTAACAGACTAAGCCAAAGAATTATCAGTCCAGTTATGATGATACTCAGACTAATAGTTCAAATTTCATAGCATTCAATGATATATGCACAAACTTTCTAATACTTACCCCTCTCTGGTAAAGACCCTCCCACTGCCCCCAGGGGCCCTGAAGGTTGCTGGCTTCTGAGGGTGTGCAAGCGAGTCTTCCTCCAGCTGGAGTGCAACACCGATCATTTCTTCCTCCTCAACCTTGGATCCATTTTGAGTCATTTTTGTATGTTTGCCAACAACCTTTAACTCTTGTCTTTCTTCATTCTCTGCAAGCCCGTGTTACATCTGAATTTACCATCTATACCACAGTTTACAGATCTCAGATAGAAGTTACTTCTAAAACCATTTTACCCAGCTCTCGGTGCTGTTCTCTTCTGATGATTAGTAATGGACCACTGGTGAGGTACTTATGGCCCTGGGAACACATCCTTCGCCTATACTTTCAAAGCCTCTGCTCTCATCCCATGCTTGTAGTCCTCCAAGTTGTATTTCTTTCTAGGATCAAATATTATTCTGCATTAAAGAACTATTTGTTTTTACTATTAGTAGATGTTATTATAAATATACATATAGCATTAAGTGTTATGCCAGAGAGCTGTACCACGCTAAGTGAAAGCCAAAACAAAGTAGGTTATTTAAATAATTACTGTTGCTAACTAAAATAAATTTCCAGGGAGGCCAAGCCAAGTCCAGATAAAGCCTGAGAAGTCATGGAATCCAAGTTGTTTGTCAACAGGAAGCCTATGCTCTGTTCAGGCAATGGAATGACATATTTACTGGGTTAATATGCTGTGATAGACTTTCCCAGGGTATCTCCAGAACAGCAAACTGTAGAGGATGGTCCCATAATGCACATGAGAAATCAGTGCTTAACTGTGGGAGAGCTGCCTAATAAAATCTGTATAGGCTTTTAGTTCAAAGGACGAGGCACTAATACACATCTTAGGATATGGTTCAGTTCCCAGCTCAGTCACGGTTTCTTGTGAATTTTCTAAAATGGTGCTTAATGTGGGCATTGTCTCAGTCTCTCATTGATAAATAAGAGGATTGGAGAGTAGTGATTGTCTTAATTACTAACAGTGAGAAACTAAGGGAACAGGCAGAAGGGTATAAATTCTTACTGAGTTACATATATTTATGTGAAATGCTTGAATCTCACAGCCTACACAGGAAGGAAATATTTCTGCCCTCACCTGACAATTCTATTTTTAAATGTAATTTCTCCTTCTTAGTTAGCAGTGGAACTGATTTTCTACCACTGTCAACTGCCTCCGACTGTCATAAAACTAAGTGCTGTCTTGATGAGGACGTTTGCACATCATTTGGAAAGGGATTCTTACTGATGAAGTACTTTTCCCATCTCTATCCCCACTTGCTCTACAAAAAACAAGGATGACACAGAAACAAGAAGCTTCATCACTCACTGAGGTGCGACAGTCACGTTCCCTGCCATCTGGTAGGTGGGGCAGAGTTGAGTGTCAAGCTCAGGGCTGGCTGAGCAAACATCCTAAAGGTGACAGGGATGTCATCACTCATGCTGCAGATGAGGAAATGATGTCTTGGGAACATTGTCTGTGTTTGCTTAATTCAGAAAGACAGTTCTAATTTATACTGAACATTCACCAAATTATCAGTTTGTATTTATGTATCCCAGCCTGTATCCCTAGAGAGACTCTTCAGTATCAAGGTCAAATGAGTGCCTTGAACTACAGACTATTTATTTTTAATTTAGATGTCTGTACTAGTTTTTAATACTATTGAGGTGAGAGAGGGAATGGAGGCTCAGTAATTAATGGGCACTGCTCTCTTTAGCTAGCTCTTGTCCTATTACCTTTGGGCTTCAGGGTCTCATTCTGCTTCTGCTTGGTGAGTTTTACCATTGACCTCAAAACTAGAAGTCTCCATTCCTTATTTCATCTGCGGTGTTAAAATACATTCCAAAGTCACAATTTGTTCCAGTACAAATAATTGTTGTCTAGAGTAAGTGGGAAGAAATCAAGACAAATAACTGATAAATATGAACGACTCTATTGATAGTCTCACTGGAAAGTAGTTATGGAGTGAGAAGCTGGATGTCATTAGTGGAGCATGAAAAACCTCAGTGCAGGCAATTTGAGAATACAAACGTGTCTCAGCAAGAGGTAAGAGTGCATAAGTTTTCTTTGCAGAGAAAGAAAAGAACAAAACATAAAGCTTGATCTCTCATCAGCAGCCATCTTTGTCCCTTCTTAAAAGAAAAGGAAACAAAAAACCCAGTTGCACTGACACATATGTAGCTCCTGTTATAACAACCTTGAAGGAAATCAATCTAAGAAGAATGCCAGTCCCCTAGAGATGCATCGCTGGGGATGAGGGAGGGAGATGGAGCCAGGGAGAGGGCTGGTGTCCAAGCTTGAATGCTTTGCAGTGTCCTCTTCAATGAATTTTCTAGCCCACTAAGTGAACAACCTGGAACAATGTATTTTTGGGAACACACATCTTCTGCAGTCCCTTGGCTACACAGTAAATGGCCATTTACTGCATTGCAAGGCATTTCAAAACACTCCACCTTAATTTTACTATCGTTTCTGAGCTGGAGTCTTCAGATCTAAGCCACCATAATTCAAAGGGAAATTTCAGTCCTGAGAAGAAATTTCCATCTTCTACCTGTGTAGGAAAGTCTTGGAACAGCCTTCAAAAATAAACCCATTACCTCAGTTTCTGAAGTCTAATGACCTCAGACTTAGGCCTCTCATTCTCTCCCTATTTCTCCCCAGTAGTTTAGAGTTTTTTCCAAAGCATGTAACCCTATGGCTCTTGAGACAAGTAGGACATTTACTGCTTACTCTAATATGAGCATTGTTAAGTCAATAACTAAACACCTTTGAAAATTTCACTGGTACTTTCTTCTTTGTTATTCTGAATTTGGTATTTCCCCATTTGAAGAACTGCCTCCTCTGAATTTCCTACTGACACTTATTCTAATCTTTGATTTTCATGATGTATCCATAAGCAGGTGATATATCATGACGTAACAAAACTACTGCTCATGTTCATTAAAATAAAACTGAGAACAGGTGACATCAATAATAACCACCCTCCCACCAGTCATGGTGGCTGAGTCTCAATTACTCTGTAGCTTGTAGGCAGAGCTATGCAACGTGATACTGGGGAGCTGATGGGAATGCCGTATTGGTAGTTCTTTTGCATTTTTTTACCTTCAAAATGTGGATCTGTCAAAAATGCGTTTTCAAAACATTTCTTGATAATTCTGCAAAACTTACTGTGGAGAAATTAAAAAAGAAAATGTCTTGACATTTTTATTTTGGAAAGCTTACAGATTTCAAAACTCTGAATGTTAATTTTTAATGTTATGATATAGAGCTGTTTTAACCTGTATATTTTTATATTATTTTATGGTGTCATTGATTTTGCATTTTGCATTTTTCATAATGCCTTTAGCATTAGTCATTGCAAACTCTGACCTGGAGAAAAACATAATGAAAAAAGCCCAAACCATTGTTTATTCTTTAAGAGCTGCAGCTAATTAAGTATTGTCTTGCACTCCACGAGGGATTCATCTCAGGTGTTAGATGGCTAGAATAGATGAAAAATCTCCTCATAGTCAAGTCAGAGAAACTAAACACTGCTGAAGTGTAACTCACCTAGTTTGTTTTATATGTCAGCCTTTGGACAAGAAGAAATGTACTGCAGGAAGACTTCATTCAGTCAATGATATGGGCGTCCTTTGTCATCTGAGGTAAGCCAAGATATCCAAGACATCTGTACAGAGATCAGTTTCCCACTGGCATAGTGGGTCAGGTGGGACAGTCTGGTCATCTCAGATAACATTGCACTTCTGAAAAGAATCCAAAGTGCCTGATACTTTTTGTTGAGTAGAAGAGAAGATTAAAAAAAATTTTTTGTGTATCACAGATACCCAGGGTGGGATTCAGCTGACTAAATTTAGGCATCTAGTGCCATGTGAGACATCTTAGGGATCCCACTTGACTTTTAGTTGTCTTTCCACTGTGGCCTGAGCTGACTGTGTGCCTTTTGTAATATCTGCTTGCCCCGTGAGGGTGTCTTAGCTATTCCAGAACAGCTCACATAGCCCAAGCTTCCTGAAGTTAGGTGTCAGGATCCTGACCTTTAAGTGGGATTCATTTCCAGATTAAGACACCTACGATTAAGTTTCTATACTTGCACCAAGTGTCCAGGTTTCCAAAGGATTCAATGCAGTCAACAGAGCCTGAAGAGCAATCCCACCAGCTAAATGAAGCATCTGTGGTCACTTGGGATGCCCTGGGGCCTCCCTGCTGGCCTGTACTGCTACTTCACAGCAGCACAGCTCTCCCCTAGGTGTTGCGTCCTCACTGCCCACACCATGCAGATTGCTCAGATACCCCAGGGGACTTCAAATGGCACCAGACACCTCAGTGTGGGCAGTGTCTGGAGCTCTGCAGTGTACACGCTG
>KZ506124.1:42550-57711 GCA_002844005.1 Limosa lapponica baueri
CCACAAAACCTGCAACTTGGGGCAGTAGTAAAAGACATTGAATGAAGAAAAACCAGAACAATTTCAAAATGTCATTTTACTCTGTGAGAAACCTTAAAAATTACTCCTTTTCATTTTTGCAGTAGGAAATTCTGAAACTTGCATTCAGCTCAGCATCTGAAATTCAGACTAGTCTCCTCTGGAGGGTCTGCCCTCTACCTTCACAACTGCACGTGTTTTCTGACAGCAACCATAACACACAGCACACAATGATGTCATTCCTAACCTGTTTCACTGGAAAAATCTTCATAAAAATCTGGACTATTTAACTTTGAAAAATGACTTCTCGACTATTTCTACACAGCCAGAGGCACCAGAGACTTTGCTGAATCAAGCAGGCTCTGGGCTTATACACCGTAATTTTGGAGATACCTTCATCCTTCAAAAATGTTTTTCATTTTTTTCAAAGACTGCAGTCCTCCCGAATTTTTTCTCAAGCTACAGCTCCTACTAAATAACCTGGCTGACTTCCTCTATAACTTTTTTTAAAGTATTGTCTGCTAGAAAAATGTGTGTGTGAAATTTTGGACAGATTGGTTGAGTTTGGGGGAAACCAGCAAAGGAGAAAATCGATCTTAGTTACACAAACTTTACTATGGAGAAACTCCTGTCTCTGCAATAGGCACAAGAAATGGTGGTTTGAGATCCTGAAGGAACTGCTGAAGAAGGAGAAGCTAATGAAATGTGGATTTGGAACATTTACTCATTCTAAACCTGCTGGCAAGAAAAAGAGACGAAAGGGCCTGCTTTTTATGCAACTGATTGGAAACATCACTCTCCCAGAAGGGAAAGGCTCTATAGATCAGGCAATGTATATTCACAGAACCATGGTTATCCAGAAAAAATACAAGCATTTTTTTTTTCATTTTATATGTCTCATAACTGGGGCTCTGAGGAAACTTTGCTACAGAATGAGAAAAACCCCATGTAAAATTAATGGAAAAATGAAGATTTGTTAGATCCCATTAACCTGCCCACTGCCAATATGTGGCTCATACTAAAGACTTTCTGATGACTTTGGCCTTTAGTCTGGAAAATAACACGTCAAAGAACTTTGATTATCTATACCTTTCATTCCAGAAGGTAGAAATAATTTACCATTTTACTTTCCTATTGTCTAATCTGTTTTTTCCATTTCTTAGCCCCATTTGCCTTCTTTAGGCTTCTACTGTCTTTAAGCAGTTGCCGTTTATTACCCTTCCTTCCTTCTCTTTTCTGGTCTTTCATTGCTTCACTAAATGATATGCCTCAAACCTTCCTATATCCTTTCTCATAACCTATGTTTCTGCGTCCTAAGACTTACCGTCATCCTTCTGCTCTTAGGATACACAAAGGGGATATGATACCTCTAAGACACTGTATGAGAGCACACAGCCAGCTGTCCCCCACGCTGTGTACCAAGCACTTGCATATACAGCATCAATTTGTACTGGCCTTTTCAGCTGCAGTCTCATATTTCAAATGCATGCATGCTGGTTTCTGTCATTTTTCCGTACCTTTCTGCATTATTGCCTCTCATTTTTTTCTTCTCTTCATCCTGAATGTGTGTTAGATTAGTAGGGACAGCCTTCAACTGAATCTGGCTTTTAAATCTCTTTACATCACTTTTGTTCTACCTCAGTACTTTATGGTAGTAAGCTAGTACTTGATTTGGTTACAGTAGTACAAATCTCTGTGTACTATGAACTGCAGGCTTTCAATAATGTGCTGTTTACTTGCTCATTAATATGGTGCTCATTTTAAGAGAAACTTGTCTAACATCAGTAGTGTACAAATACAGTGTGCCTAAAACTCATTCTGGCTTTTAAAACTTCTTTCCAAGTTTTCAATCCAGATGGTATGTTCTACCCAGAGTCAATTTAAACTTTTTTTTTGCAGATAATACCTTGTGAAATGGGATGCTTAATACTAAAGTAAAATTACAAATATCTGCTATACTCCTTCTGTTAATTTTAGCACATCTAACAAAATTAGTTTTCTGGCCAGTAATTGTTCTTCAGCAGTTCATGTATTGTCTAGCATGGGCATCACTGGAGCTATATTTTAATTCATTCACTGACTTTAAAAAATGTTTTATTCCACACTGAGTAAAAATCAAGAAGCTCAATTAAAAAATGGGATTCTACTCATGAAATAAAACTGGAAGAATCCAGCCTTGTGAGCTGTTCCTTACATGAGATTTTTTTCCTTTCCTTTAATTCTTAAAAAATTCTTTTTCACAGAGTATTTCCAAAGAGTATTCCTTCCTGGTCTGAAGGTCACTATAGTATTTACTTTTATCCAGTTGTTGAGTAAATTACTTTTATCTTAGCTTTACCTTAGCTTTTTATACCTCCCAGCTTATATAAACATTTTAGTTTATCTGAGACAAATTGTCAATCTACTTATGTCAAAGTGAAATATGCCACTCTTAACCTGGAATAAGAGCACCCACTTTTTTGCTTTAGTTTCTGTAAATTGGTTTTATGTTGTTAGTGAAAGTGCATAGACATTACTTAGTTGAGAGCACACAGAGCCAGCTACCATGGCTCAGCTGGCACACAGTAACTTGCTTACCCGCAGTAATTCAATCACGCTCAATTATGGGGCCACATCATAAATTTTATTGCTGTAATTTCAAGTGTAGGTGAAGCCTACAGCTTATATAACTCTGGGAGGTGATTGCCGTAAGATATGATCAAGACCAGCTGGATTGTATGTATTCATATTTTCCAAGGCATTTGAGTAGTTTTTCTCTGTTCCTAATATTTCAACCTTTTTGATGTATATTCTTACTGATGACAGGCTTGATACTGCTGTAAGTTATCTCAGTCACTTTTAAGACATTATTAATTTCATGTCTTCCTTATTTATGAGTAGACCTGCTTTCTTTCCTCTGGTAAGCTTCCAAAAGCTCTTGTATTGCTTTCATATCTCTGGCACATATTAACTCATTTTGCTGCTTTGCTCCCCAATATCAACTTTCACTGCAAACCTGCAAAATTTAGCAGCAGTCCACTGAAACGTTAATAAAATTTTCAGGAGAAGCAAGATCCTGTTTTCAGTGTCTCAGCTTCCACAGGATGTCATATTATCAAAACACAAACAGTAATAATTAGTAGTAAAAATACAGTTTCCCCCCTGAGGTCAGAAGAGTTATGAATCTGGTCTGATAAGTTCTGATGAGCCTTCCATTTCCACCTGTTTTCTCTGAAAAAGTAAAAAACAGTGTTGATTTTTTTTCATGGAATCATGGAATCATAGAATATCTCAAATTAGAAGGAACCCATAAGGATCATTGAGTCTAACTCCCTGCTCCTCAAAGGACTAATGTTCTCCTGTATTTGTTTTAAGAGTTCTCAAACCCAAATCTTAAAAGAAAGCCACAAAAGGGAAAGTCTACCTGTAGAACAGGCTGAAATTAGTTCTTTCATACCTGCAATCCTGCAAAGCTGTACTACTCATTTTTTTTTTAATGTTATAGGCTCTTAGTCACATCTCTTTACGTGTGTTGGTGATGACCATCATCTTATGTGACTCAGTGCAGATGTTCAAGGGTTTTAGGGGATCTTGGTGCCTATATTGGCCATTCAGAAGCAGTGGAGAGGCTTTAAAATTTCTCACAGGCTTCCTCTGAAAATTTTAGGGAGTATCCATCCCACAGATAGAGCAATACACATCATGTGGGTACTGCTAACTTTCTGTTAAGCCAGTAATGTGCCTGTCCTACATCACTTTTCCAGGAGGGGAAACTCACCAACCCTGACATTGTTACAGACACCAGAAAAGAGCTGGAAGGTTCAGAAATGGCAGGAACAAGCACAGGCATGAGTATTTCCCAAAACCCATTTATGGGATCTCAAAGCCACAGTCAGATCCCTCTGTAGGCTAACCTTCAGCAGATGGTAGCAGAAAATATTCAGTACCACCACCTATGGTGGTGCTCTACAGCACTAAGCTTGTTCTGACTTCTTAAACCGCACCTAGAAATAGGACAAACTGGGGTGTTTCCTCCACCCATGTTTTCTGCCATGCAGCCTGTATCCCATTGGTTTGGACTGTCAAACAGTACTAAATGGTTTGGAGCTGATCTTCCATCTTGGTGCTCCCTGTCGATAAAAGTCCATTGCTACTGAGGCACAACAGAGCAGATTGCATCCTGTGCTTTCAGTTTGCTTTGTGTATGAGAACTCATTTTCGGGTTTTTTTTCAGTGGGAATGCAAAACCTTTATTTACTTCCCCTGTAGATTGTAATTAAGGCAATCAATGCGCTTAGACAAAAAAAAAGCAAGGAGAAAACTGCATTATCATTCTTTGACTAGGGAGTTTCCATTCTGTTTGAATTTATGTAATGAAGATTATTGTAATATAATTACTGTGGGTTTTGAGTCTCAAGAGAGTTTTGCAAGTACCTGTTCAAATGAAAATTGATCAAGACTAGCAGCAGGAATAAAAAGTTCAATTGTAAAAAGTTTTTAAAGTCTTTCAGGGATACTGAGGTGTATATACATGTTGCCTCTTGTCAATTCACTCAGGGCCCAAAGGCCTGCTGAGTTCTGAGGTGGAAGCTACTTTAGCTGAGAACCTTATAAAAAGACACCCTAGACTGGAAGGGTTTTTTTCTTTTAATGGAATTTCAGTAAATAATGGTGTGGTTAGACTTTTTCCTTTTAATTCAAACATACAAAAAATAGTTGCTGGTAGTTAAGCAATTTTACATTAACAGCTTCACTTGTAGGAAAAATGCAGACAATTTTTTTAGTTATGTATTTCAGCCAGACAAAAAGTCAGAGTTGGGGGGACAATTTCCCTAAAGACTTTGTCCTGCTGTATCTGCTTTAGGCTGCAATATTTTCCTCTTTTCTATCGTTGCCCATCATATTTGCCTAGCGGCATGATAAGCTCAGTGCCTCTCTTTGAACCCGATGGAGAGATGACTGCTGTATCATATGGCTGTTGGAGCTGAGTACATACCCTTCCCAACAAATAGGATCTCTCAGTATCAGGCAGATGGTCCTGAGAATTAGCCAGACATGATGAAATTTGCCCCTTTGTTTGTGTCTTTTCCTCCCACCCATGTTTGTCTTGCTCCACTGATGTGCAAGCTGCGTTACTAGCTGCATTCACTGAACTGTAATGGTTGCCTGAGATGGTGTTTGGACACACAGATGAGAAGCTTGACCAAAGGGCATCCTGCTTCTGTGAACAGAGCCACTTCTAGGGAAAGACTCCTTCACTGGGGGGGATTTGGACTTTTCCAGGGATTTGAAATTACATCGGAAACACATCTGCTAAGACCACTGGTTTTTACTGCAGTCTTGCCATGTTTCTCACCTAATTGTTTCAACTGCTATCCATCTTCTCTTCCATTCCCTCCTAGGTATAGTAAGTAGTTCAATCATGGGGAATTAAAGCCCAGCATTACTGAATTCTAATCTCAGCTTTCAAATGGTGATTTGGAGAAAAATTCAGTCTGAGTTACTCGCAGCAGCATGTAATGTTTTGCTGAGGCTCTGTGAGCGCAGTTGTACTGCCATGCAGATGAATAAATTATGCATGTTAATAGATTCTTGACTTTGCATCTGACTGCTGGTGCCATAATCACACATATAACCTGTGGGTCCAGACTCTACTATGAGACTTGGCAGTAGGCTTCCTGGGGAGAAAAAGTGTTCATTTTCCTTCCAATCCTCCCCAACTGAATCAACAAACTGGCTCTGCTGGAGAAAAACACCCCAGTGCAGAATCCACAGCGCCGAAGTACTGTAGACAGCATATGGGACATCCTTGAATGGTAAAGCCGTCTCTCCAAATGTATGAACAGCTAAACACATGGATCATCATCAGCCTAGGTACTGTCTTCTTGAAATAGAGACCATGTCTGGACTAGTGAAGTTCTCCTAGTAGTATGCTGGCATTAGACAATGATATTCAAATACTGAGCTTCTACTTAGATGGCCATTTGCAAAGGAAAGTTTGGGAGGGAGGAAGTGGAAGTACAAACTCCTTAGAACTGTGAGGTAGATGGTGCTCTTTGCCACTTTTCTTTGTAGGTTGAGATGATCTTCCTGCCTCTCCGTGAGGGCTTACAGCCTTGCTGGGCTCTGAAGGCCTCTAAGACTCTCTGCTGTACATTGACTGTAACAACTTTTCTGTAACTTCAAGCTGTGGAGACCCTAGCAGGCTGCAGTCACACAAGTGGTGTTTGGGAGGTCAACCAGGTAGTGATCCATTCAGCTGCTCCCTAACCAGACCTTGATAAAACACTAAAGTGAATAGGTAGCCCAGGAGTAACCTGGGCAGGTGGGATGCATGCACCCATCAGCAGAAAGTGTGCTGTACCATCTCCATTTGCAGACTGTACATCAACCCGCAAGCAGACCATCCATCTTAATGTCCCAGTGCAGCCAGTCATGATGCCTTCATTGGCTCCCACGTCCTCTATAAAGACCTGCAGAATTATGGAGTGGTGTCCCTCTGTTTTAACTGTTATAAACTCCTAAAGAAGCTCAGCTATTGCCAGAGTATATCATTGACAGCAGAGACAGCTGTGTCAGGGAACTTCATGTGACTCTTTCTTTCCTACCCTAGCTGCCAGTTTCCCCCATCCCATACTGACTTCTAAGTGAGGTGTGAGCCAGGTACATCCAGGGAGCTGAAAACAATGGCTACACTCTAGGAATCCAAGGTGGGAGTCCTGCAGGAGGTATAATCCTACTGTGGGAATGTCACTGGCTTTCTGGTACATGGCCCAGCTCCATCTCAAAGTTTTGTACATGTTCACAGCTGTCTTGGATCTGGAAGACAATGTGGTCCTACCATTGTGTATGGTAGGACCCCAAAATCACTTCTCAAGAGAGGATAGGCTGAAATAAATCGAAACATAATCAGCCCATCATTAATAAATTAATAGCTTGCCTCCCAGATGATAGATCTATAGCTCCTGCCAGCCCCTCTGTCTTTCAGACCTCCAGAAAGGGAAGGCTTTAGTTTTTGACGTAAAAGAATGAATTCAGGTGCATCATCAAACTAAAAAAGCTTTTTTGTTTACCCATGAAGTGAGGACAACACTGTAAACCATGGCAAAATATCAAAAGGGGGAAATTTCTACTGTGATCATTTCCCATCAGAACATGGGCATCATCAGACTAATTTCTTGGCAATTTATCCCCTCAATGTTTCAGCAGCCTATCTGGAAGCCTCCTTGATATACATACCCTTAGGACTCTGTGAGGAGCCTTCATTCTCTTTTACGGGCATCTTCAGACATTTTGGTCTTCAGTTCCAAGTTAGAATGAAAACAAATATCTGAGCTCCTGAGTTCTCCAAAACCTTTTTCTGCTTAATTCTGGTACTGATAATTTGTGGGTGATTAATAAATTTTTTGAGCAGTTCTCAGAAAACCACATAGATAGCAGCATATGGATGAGCCTGTACCACCATCAGCTCCCTTTATAGTCAATAAAGAGAAATAGGCACTTTTGGCTTATGATTCATCTTATCTTTTCCAGCTATCCACTTAGGAGGAGGTGGCTTGTGTCCTATAAATGTTTATTTCTCTCTACTGAGAAGGCACAAAATCTAGGCACCTGTCTCAGACTTTAATGCAGCTATTGTAGGCATCCATGGCAAAGGGTGATGAATGCCAAAGGATTAGGACTCTATTAAGTTTCTACACAAGATCTTCTTGTGGAGACCATGTCTGTCCTGGAAAAAGTGATGGACTGATATAAAACAGCTTCTTTTTTTCATCATCATAATGAATCTGCTTCAAAGAAAGTAGACTAGACTTCTGTGTGTTTGCCTTCTGTAATCAGTTTCTTACATACACGTTCTTTGCTGGAGGAAAATTTCCAGTTATTTTCTAAGATTTGACATGTTTCTTGGCTTATTACACCTAAGACATGCCCTTCTCCTGAACTTGGATCCTATCTATCACAACACAGAGAGATCCCCAGGCACAGTCATGCAACTGAAAGGATTATATACACTTGCTTCCTCATTACATCCATCAAACTCATAAACCAACAAGTAGAAGTCCATTGCTTTTCTATCCTCCTGGCAACCTCAATACCCTCAAATTGTTCTCTTCTCACCTATCCCTTGTTGTACCCCATGTATCTTCCATGCCGTCCCTTTCAGCTAGGCTCCAAACCATCACACAACTGTTAGTGTGGTCCTTTTTCCTAATATATACCTGATGCATATATTTGATCCATCACAGAGACACATCTTACCCATCCCATCCCATTCCATTTATAAATATGCAGCTTCCTAGCCTGATCTTTTCACACGAATTTTTGGCTGTGACCAAGATACAGAGAAATGAAACACCAGTCTGGCCACTGTGAGTCTGATTAGCCTAAGAAATAAGATTTTCTATAGCTGGAATATCCCTGAGAGACTACATGATTTTGAGGTAAAAAGTGACACACGTATCAGTAGATACAGAGGAATTGGTAGTGAGGGAGGCTTGTTCAACATCTTTTTCAGCACAGAATGAGGCATGCCTCATTTGAAAAACAGTTGAGGTAGCTGAATCAGTTTTGATTCATTCTTCTCATTTCCTCCTTTTTTTCCTGTCAGTTTACCCAAGACCGAGCACATGCACTTCCATCTTTCCATATGTTAGAGTTACTGCTTTCTACTGCCAAACCCCAAATCTGATGTATTTCAGAGGGTAAAGGCAACACAACCTCTCTTTGACATGGAAATTGTTCTCATAGTTATTTTTATTGATTAACTGAACAGAAAAGAACATGAAGCCTACATATAACCAGTGTTTGACAATGTGCTATTATTTCAGTCCAAGAAAACAGTAGCAATATTAGATATAATTGCACCAATTATCTTCTCTCCCTCTAAGTTACACCAGGAAAAACCCCCTCATATAAAACCTAATGAAGGTCCGGGACGAGATTTTTCCTCCCCATTTGACACTGTGCACTATTGTGGAGGGCAATGTGTAAAGTGTGACTACCATGCTCCAGAGTTACAAGGAATGCTTTGCACAGCAGAAGTAACTTATGCATAACTTTCAACTAAATGAATAATTTCCCAGGGATGCTACAGGGAGATTTCATGCCTCATGTGAATATTTGAATGCGTCCGTCTAGGATAGATGGGTATCCTGAGTTGCTGCTCCAGGAAATGCTTTCACATTTCTGTGTTTAAAATTCAGGGACCCAAGTGCCAAAAGCCCACTGGGGAAAGAATTGCAACTCCTCCCACAAGCTGCAGGCTAAGAAAGTCAGTGATGGAGTCAGACTATGTCTTCCTCAGGCCATCAGGCCCTGACTATGATCTAGTCCTGGTTTTGTGATGACAATGACACACTCAGAAGATGTGAACATTGTCCCCATCTTCTTGGGCTCAGAATAGGAATGTTCCACCTCCTGGGCACATTCTCCAGACCACTGTACTAAAGGTAGCTGCTAAATTGACACTGAGACAAGTGCCTCATGCCCAAAGCAAGGTGTTTTGGAGCATGTGAGTCAAGTTGACCACAGTATGTACGTCAGGACAGGCCAATGTGCCAACTGGACCAGCAAGAGTACTGGCTGATCTTAGGCTACTGAATGGCACGTAAGAGCAGGGGAGATCATGGACAGTCTGCTCAGGCTCAGAGACAGATAATATTAAAATTGTAATTTTTAAAGCAGAATTTAGCTCAGCTGTATACACCACCTTTAAATCTTAAAGTAATTTCCTGTGTACTATGGCTGTTCTGTTGCATCCCATATTTCCCTTATATTCTACCCACCAGCTACAGCATACATTGCATAGAAACCTGCCTTTTTTCTTCAAGAGTAAGACTCCAGCTCCAATCTCTGGTTAGGACTTTGTTCCAGTGCTCAGGTATACCCTTTCTTTCAAGAAATGGTGTCTGATTTCCAATGTGAATTTCTCTGCCTTTCACTCTCAACACTGATTCTTGCAAAGTCTTTTCTCTGCTATACAAAAGACCCCTTTGGCATTTTCTCCCCATGAGGGTACTTATATACAGTAATCAAATCACCTCTCAGTCTTCTTTTAATAAGCTAAACAGATTGAGCTCTTTAAGTCAGTTTTGTTCCCAGAAAAAGCATATTTTCTGAGCACCTGTCACTCCCGTGTGGCATTCTCACATCCAAGCAGGACAGTCCATGCATAAAGCTGAGAAATCAGCATCTTCAGAACACTTTGGGCAGTCATTTGCTTTTGTTTCTCTGTCTTCTTTAAAAACAGGCAGGTAAATAAGTAGATGTCAACTAAAAGGTATGTCAAATTCCCATGTCTTTTGGCAGGCAGAAGGGAAGCTACTGCTTTGGGTTTGGGTGTTTTTTATATTGTGTTACACCTTTAACAGTCATTTCTATTTAAATGCAATAACACTAAACTGTTTCAAATTCTGATTTACATCCATGCTGCATTCATTTGTAACACACTGTTGATGCAATGGTAGAAAATGAGGCTTTCCATTTAATCCACCATGTTCATTTTAGCATGCATTGCAAGAATTTGACAGGCTGTCTCCTGAAACCAGAATCCTTAAAATAGAGCCAAGATTAGGTCACATAAGAGCTTCTGCCATTTCAGGACCTTTTCCGGGTTTCGCTTTCTATTGGCCTATGTGTGCTTCTTATTTGGGTTTTTGTTTTGGTTTGGGTTTTTATCCTCCCTTGAATATATTAGTCAGCACATTTTTTGGGGTTAAGGCTCCTCTTACTTTATGCCTACATTTCCAACATCTGTTTTGGGTTGGTCTCAAGTTCCTTTATTCAATATCTTCCAGTTCTTTATCTCAGAGCATAATGAATTGTGGTTTACCCTTTTCCCTAGTTAATACAACCTGATCGCTACTGATGGTAAATGATAGTGATGCCTTTTGTAAAGCTCCACTGCCAGTCCCAGTTAAAAGAGAAGTTAATGTAAACTGAGTAAAATCTAATGCATATATGAATTTGCAGCCAGCTTCATTTCTGTTTCTGCTTCAAACTTTCTGACAGACCATTAGTTTTGGTAATATTTAGCCAAAGAGTTTGAAGAATAGGCTGATCTGCTGAGACACTGAGACTGTGAAGAAATATAGCACCCATCAGGAGTCAAGGAGAAGGTGAAACAACATGATTCTTGTTAAAGTGCATCTGAATGCAAAAAAAAACCCAGAATATAATTCTGCCACATAGCAAGCCTGAACCGTAGGGTGGGTTTGTATGCTCCCTTAACTGCATAGTTAAATACTCAAACCTGACCTAGAATTTACTCTAACCCAGTTTTCTGGTCATCAAAAGTTCTCAGAAACTGAAAATATTACCCATACAGTAAAACAAAACCATATTCTCTCATCCTTGTTCTATGAGGGTACAACAGTTGGTCTGTTTTATCATGTTTTCCATCAGTGACAATAAAAACTTCTTTTATTGTTTTTCAGCTCATTCTGGGCACAAAGTTCCCCATTGGGGAGCCAAATAATAGAATCCTTCCATCCTTGCTCAGGGGCTCACTTGGAAATGGCTGGGCAAGATTCCCTGGGTGTGGCTTAACATTAAAGAGCTGTAGATGACCATCCTAAAAGGAAAGACGTTTAAAATACTAGTCACATTGTCCATAGAAAAATGTCATTTATTACCCCATTTGAATCTTCATCCTGCAGAGGCATATGTTTCTGTAGATTACAGGAAAAGAAGAGTGCTCCTGTCTGGTTTATTAAAATGGTTGGGGTTTCACTGGGTTTTTTTACAGCTGGGATAGCCAACTGAACTCCCTTTCTGTCATGCACGGGAGTCATAAGAAAGTCTCTGAGGATTGACCAGAGGCAGTGAAAAGTATTGTGTCAGTGGTGTATTACTGCAGAGTTTTTAAATGAGTAACATTTTCTAGTTAAAAATAGATGTAAATGTACTGTCCCTTTTCCTGTGCTCTACATGTAAAAGAATCACTTAATTAAGCTAATTAGGATAATTAAATCTCTAGGCCTTAAGAGTGCTCTCAGTTCAGTTCCTTGGGAAACTGCAAGGCAAATGGAGTGGGTTAGCACGGTCAGTATTTGGCATAATTTCCTGCAGAGAAGCCCGGGCAGTGGAAAAACTTCTCAGGACAGCATCTCACATGAATTAGACTGAAATTATTTCAAGAAAAACTCCCCTGTAATGTTCAAGCAGAGTGGTTTTGTATTCATGCTTTCTTCTTGTTGTGCTTTCACATTAATGACTTTTCTATTACTGCTTTGCCTTGATTTCTGTCACATCTTTTATTGTATGACGATTGCTCTTTCAAGAAACCTGAGCTGCATGAAGGTTTGAAGCTACTGGGGCACTTACAAAAGGCCACATGCTACTAGGCAAACAGAAGTCTTTCGCAAAATATCTCCGAACTCTAGGAAGAAGTTTGATGCTACTTCACTCCAAGCTTGGGCAAACGACCTTGCCTTCTCCTTTTCTCCCCACTTTCACACATGCTGGTTAGAGCCCTTGGCTTCCTGGATTATGTTACTCCACACAGCTTCCGTAAATGAGATGAGGTTTGCAGAAAAAGGAATTGCATGCAGATCCACAGTTACATTACCTTAGCAGCACAGCTTGATGTATTCAGCAAATAAAATATAGTCTTCACTGGTGGTAGAAGACAACACTTAGCTTCCACCAGAATGCCCGAATTCACCCTAACGTTCTTTCGTTTCGGTCTTCCTAGTGATCAGTAGACTAGCCACCAAGGATCCATGCTGTGCTGAAAGGAAGCACACAGAGTTCAAAGCACTTCAGCCTTAATGCAAAGCCCTCATTAAGAAACATGAAATGCAGTATTTGATGCTGTAAAGTTATGGGAAATGAAAAAAGTGAATGCAATAGCTATGAAAAACACCACAGACAAAAAACCCTTGTCCTTCCAACTGTCCAAACTAAAATCCTACTTTGGTGCCTCCAAGAAAGATCTCAAATTTTGGTGAAAAAGGTCTACTGGGTTGGTACTTGTTTCTTGAGTACAAAAGGCAGAAGGGCCAGGATGGGTATTTTTCTTAAGGTCAGATTTTGCTGTGTTTGCACAGACAGGGTTGCATCGTAGCCTCTATTCAGTCTTACAGATTTCTCTGGGAAAACTTCAGGAGTGGAAGGTAACTGATAGAAGAGAAGTAGAGTTAATCAGAAAAGTCTGATTAAAACCAAAAACAAACAAGCAAGAATTGACTTGTGACACTTGTATGAGACATGGTAGCTGGTTTTCATTTTTCCTCTTGTCCTTTGCCTGCTGGAGGCTTCAACAGAACATTTAAAGTGCTGCCAACTGTTTCATTTCAGTATCATACTTAATCTCTTGGTAAAGTATTTATGCTAATTTAATGAAGCATAGAAAAGACAGGCAATGATAAATATAAACCTATGTCAAGTGGGTCTTGGATGTGTAAATTTCCCCCAAAATGCTCATCATTAATAACTGCCCTTAGTTATACCTCTGGTAATCGTACCCTTGAGTCTGATGAACTATTGCGGCAAACGACAATCATTTAGCTTCATTTCATTTTCCTGGAAACAGTCCCTTTGAATTTAACTCACTGAAGAATCACTCTGAAGATTTTTATCATCTCAAAATTGTATACATTAGCCGAATGGCTTCACATAACTTTTCTTTAACCTGGCAAAATTAGAAAATGTGTTCCCAGGACTATAGAGTGACCTACGTCTGACTGTTCCCTTGGAGATTGTTTTTTTTAAGCTTGGGGGTATTTTTCATTTAAAAAACTACAGAAAAGTAGGGCTATAGATGGATTGCTGATGCATTTGGTTGGGTTTTTGGTTTTTTGGGGTTTTTTTGAGCAAATCTACAGATCCACCAATCTCATTAAACTAACAGAATTAACACATATCTACAGAAAGGGCACGGCACGAGTTAAAGGAAGGTTTTACACTATTTCTCCAGATATCAAAACATTTAATTCAGCTGCAGTGAAACATTGTTAAACCTCAGGTCATTTGAATGTTGAAGCAAAATATTCCCTTTAGAAATTTCACAGCTATTAGCCTTGAGTTACCAGTGATGAATGTTTCTGGAGCTGTAAAATTTCTTCAGACCCAAGAGCACATTTTACCCTAGTTTATTGTGGTCTTTCTGTCTCCTTGAAGAGGGGCCATCATTACTGATTAGTTGCGCTAATGCAGTGCAGTGCAATAACTACATATACCAGTGTCCACTTTGCTCAGATTAGAATTTGAAAAATATTGTTCTTTCATAATGCTGGATTCTGAATGGAAATAAAACTTGTGAGATTAATCTCTGATGGAATTAGGCTTTCAGAAGCAAATATAAACTGTCCTTCTCTATTCTTTAGTTTTCAACATGTTCATGATATGGATGAACATACTGGGTGCATGGATATGTTTCTTTTTTCTTGACCATTGAATGCTTTGAATCATGTTTGTGTCACTAGTATTGCATTAAACCTTCTAGCTGGTTTCACACAATAGATTAATTCCTTTACACAGTCATAGACATTATTAACTGGCAGGAGAAAAGTCCTTTCCCCTCTTAGAAGTATGTTCTGGTTTGGGCACAGTATTTCTCACAATGTGCTATAAAGATGTTTATGTTCTGATGACTCACAGGTCTCTTCTAACATACTTTATCTCTCCCATCTTCCATATCCTGTAGGTCTCCCTACTCTCACTCTTCCTGGCTACTTAAACCATTTCCAACGCCAGATGTTTGTTTCTCTGCAACACTTCGTAGATCTGAGCCTTATTTCCTAACCTGTTAGCTAAAATTCACATCCACTTTCCCTACTCACAAGCGTGTCAGCCACACTCTTCCTTTGCAAAACTTAACTTCTGGTAGCCCTATATCATCATGTTGTTCAAGTGGATATACAAAGTGAGAAAGTAACTACTCTGCTATACAGAATCACAGAATCACAGAATCACCTAGGTTGGAAGGTACGTTTAAGATCATCTAGTCCAACCATAAAAAAAAAAACAACAAAAAATCCCCAACCAACCAACACTAAACCATGTTCCCGAGCACCATGTCAATTCGACTTTTGAACATCTCTAGGGATGGTGCCTCAACCCCTTCCCTGGGCAGCCCATTCCAATGCCTGATAACCCTTTCAGTGAAGAAATTTTTCCTAATATCCATCTGAACCTCCCCTGGTGCAACTTGAGGCCATTTC
>KZ506124.1:62177-77693 GCA_002844005.1 Limosa lapponica baueri
CCTTCCCCGCATCAAGAAGGCGGGTCACATGGTCATAGAAAGAGATCAAGTTGGTTAAGCAGGACCTCCCCTTCATAAATCCATGCTGGCTGGCCCTGATCCCTTGGCTGCTCTACACTTGCCATGAGAGCTCACTCAAGATGATCCTCTCCATGATCTTTCCTGGTACCAAGGTCAGGTTGACAGGCCTGCAGTTCCCCGGATCCTCCTTCCAGCCCTCTTTGTAGATAGGTGTCATGTTGGCCACCCGCCAGTGGTGGATACATAAGCAGATCATTAACTACTTCCTCCTGGATTATGGGGGGGGTGTTCTGCTCTCCATCCTTATCTTCCAGCTTAGGAGGCTGAACACCCTGAGGGTAGCTGTGCTGGCTATTGAAGACGGAGGCAAAGAAGGCATTAAGTATCTCAGCCTTCTCCTAGTCCTTAGTTGCAATGTTCCCCCCAGCACCCAGTAAGGGATGGAGATTCTCCCTGACTGTCTTTTTGTTGATGTATTTATAAAAACTTCTTTTGTTGTCCCTTACATTAATGTCCAGGTTGAGCTCCAGCTGGGCTTTTGCCTTCCTATTTTTTTCTCTGTATAACCTAACGAGATCTCTGTACTCCTCCTGAGTTGCCTGTTCCAAAGGTGGTAAACCCTCTTTTTTCCCCCAAGTCCCATCAAAAGCTCTTTGTTCAACCAGGCCATCCATTTTCCCAGTCCTTTAATCTTGCGCCTCATGGGGACAGCCTGATCCTGGGCTTTTAAGATTTCCTTCTTGAAGAGTGTCCAGCCTTCCTGGACCCCTTTGCCCCTCAAGACTATCTCCCAAGGGACTCTCCCAACCAGAGTTCTGAACAGGCTGAAGTCCACCCTCCAGAAGTCCAAGGTGGAGGTTTTGCTAACCCCCTTCCTTACCTCACTAAGAATTGAAAACTTGACCATCTCGTGATCACTAAGCCCAAGACGGCCTCCAACCACCACATGTCCCACTAGTCCTTCTTTTTTTGTGAACAGTAGGTCTAGCAAGGTGCCTCCCCTGGTAGGCTCACCTACCAGTTGTGTCAGGAAGTTATCTTCCATATATTCAAGGAATCTCCTAGCCTGCCTGCTCTCTGCTGTGTTATATTTCCAGCAGATATCAGGTAGGTTGAAGTCCCCAACCAGAACAAGGGCTGGCAATTGCGAGTCTTCAGCCAACCACTTATAGAATACTTCATCTGTCTGCTCATCCTGGTTGGGTGGTCTATAGCAGACTTCCAGCACAAAATCTCCATTGTTAGCCTTCCCCTTCATCCTTACCCATAAACAACTTTATCATCACTGGAATCTAGCTCTATACAGTCAAAACACTACCTAATGTGCAGAGCCACACCCCCGCCACTCCTTCATTACCTATTCCTTCTGAAGAGCTTATAGCCATTCATTGCAGCATTCCAGTTGTGACCTTCATCCCACCATGTTTCTGTGATGGCGACTACGTCATAGCTGTCCTGCTGCACAATGGCTTCCAGCTCCTCCTGTTTGTTGCCCATGCTATGTGCATTAGTGTAGATGCACTTGAGCTGGGCTCAGATTTCAGCCCCATCCTTGGCCCTTTACTCTCAGGCTCATTACCATTGAACCTGGTTTTATCCCCTTCCCCCTTCACTTCTAGTTTAAAGCTCTGTCCATGAGCCTTGCTAACTCTTGGCCTACTACTCTTTTCCCCTTTCAGGATAGGGTTTTCCCAAAAAGAGATAATTTCCCAAATGCTGAAAAATTGCTCTCAATTTGTATTTTCCTCTAAAATCTGCTTCCTTTATTTCATACCTGAAAAAGGTCTCACATGCACAAAAGCTGAGCATGTGAGAGTACTTAGCTGGCCTAATGACAGACATTACCTCATCTAAAAAAAATCTTACCCTGACTTTTTCTGCCTTTGTAGCACCACAATAAAATACTAATATATCTAAACTAGTAGCTATAGGTTCCTTTTACAGGCAATATAATTTAAGGATGCAATTCAGACGACCTAGTTTTCACAAGGATGTTATCAATTGCCCTCTGGTAAGGGTAATTTCTCTTCATTAGCTGTAAAGGAGGTCTACAGTGACTAGCGCTGATGGAGAAGTCTACATTTGATCAGCTGAATCCCAAAACTACTTTACAGATTTGTTGCATCTAAAAATAAATTATAAGCATGTAGCTAAATTGCTGTAGTAAATCTTTTAGCCACTCTTTTTAGCAATAAGTGAAGTGTTAAGTCACATTCTCTCTTTTCTGCACATCGCTGGTTAAGCACATTACTGCTAATTTTCAGCTACCTGCTACTATTTAATTTAGAACTCTACAGAGAGTTCTTTCTATTATTATGAGAACAGTCATTTAACATCATGTGAGGTATCAGATGAGTACTGATGAAGCTGAGAAGTAAATGTTGTCCAGGAGTATGTAAGAAATGAAGGAATGAGAAGTATTGTTTATAAATGGGAAGCTAGGAAGTGGAGATAATTCAGAACAAAAGCAGCACATAACAACACAGAGAATAGACGCATTTCAAAGTTATCATCCTTATATTAGCATGAGCATATTGCATAGAGGGGACCTAAACAAGCTCTCATCCTGATGTTGCTAGCTCTAAGGTAGCAGAAGGTTTTTAAGTGCTGAGTTTCACTTCATCCTTAATCTAGAGCTGAAGGTTCACTTAAGGAATGTTTAATCTTGTGCTACTATCCAACCGCCTCTTTGTACTGTTTCCCCAACATTCTGCTGAACCACTTAAGCAAACTAATTTAATTTCTGAGATGGTTTTCTGCTGGATTAGTACATGTGAATGGCTCTGTAAAGGACCAGAAGAAACAGTGCAAGAAGAGACATTATAGAGTTAAAGTCACACAATAACCTAAGTCAAACTCTCAGATTCCACCCAAAAAGGTGTCTCTGCCCTATCCTGTGTCCAGTCATACATTCCCAGCACTTCACCTATGTGAACATGTGTTATATGCTGCTGGGCTAATGACTAACCCAACAACATCAGCAAACAATTCATTTCCAGCCAGCTCAGCATCCTGGTGGACATTGGCTTGGAAGATATCAGAAGGCTTGTAACATTTCTCCCCCTACTGTTGGTGTCAAATGCTAAGAAAAAAGCAAGGTGAGGTCACCATAGGTTCAAAATTCAGATCTACAGGGGTGAGAATAGCCCTGTCAGCAGAAACACCAATTTAAACTCCAATCATGAAAAAAACAAAACAACATTAGTGTCCGAAAAGCCGCAGCTCAAGCTTAGGACTATAATAATTGAAATGAACAGTTGACCCAGGTCAAGGCCCTGGCCCAGATACAAAAGCTGTCTGAACTCCAGGGAGCTGCAAGGCAAGGCCTTCAGACTGTGTTGCCAATTTATGCACAGTGAAGGTACGGGTGTGCATGATTCACCCATTGAGAATAACTCTCTAAAACAGATTTTGCACTTAATCTGTAATAGCCTGCCTGTTAGAGTATCAATCAACAGAACAGATGTTTGGCATTTCAGTCATTTGTTCCATCTTTCAGTTTTAGCCTAACAACCTGCATATACATGTACATCACCCTCTGACCTCCACCCACAGGGAGGCAAATCACTGTCTCATGTCAACCGGATGCTAGAATTTAATTTCCATATGAAATTTAGATATTACTATATTTGTTATCATCCCATATTGGGATATGAAGTCATAAATTACACGTGACATTAACAAAAAACCCACAAAAGTTTACTTTGAAAATACTGAAATGATCCTTTGTTTCAAATGAAATTTCTCAGAGCTGCTGCATCAAATGCTCTTTTTCACTTTTGTCAAGCCAACTAGGAATGATTCATGACTTAGAACAAAAATCTGAACTTGAGGCATTTTATCTTACAAAGAGAAGCCTGAGGGAAGATGCGATAACAATCTTCAAAGATGGAAAAGGTGACTGAAAGGGTGAAGAAAAACTGGTGCTCCATGACCAGGAGCAAGGTGGAGCAAGGACCACCTTCTTGTCCATGACAGGACAAGAAGTAATGGACTAAAACAGCAGGAAGATTGAAGTAATGTCATAGGAATGTGTCTCATTTCTAGGAATGTGTTAAAAATGAACTGAGGTGTTTGGGGAAGCCTGAGGTTCTGTAAGAACATAGATGAACATCTGCCAGCAAGTATAACCGACGTGCCTTATGGCAGAAGGATTGCACTAGCTGAGCCAGAAAGGTCTCTTCCAAACATATGAATTTGTTTAGCCCATCTGAGCTGCTTGGTGCCCAGCAGCAGTTAGTACCCTGTGTGGTGGTGGCACTCTGGGATGGGTCCCTGACTGCCATGTCATCCCCATGACAGAAATCCACTGAGGGAAGCATTGGGGTGGTCAGCCAAGAGAGGTGCAATGAGTCCTAAGTGGCATAATTCAATGAAACTGCCTTCTCTATTCAAAAACAAACACCACACGGACAGGGAGTTCTCACCCGGCTTGGTCTATGTCAATGATGTCATGCACCACTTTAAAAGTCTAATTTTTCAGCCTAAGCTGCTAGTAGTTGGGTTTGGTTTTTTTTTCTTTTTTTCTGCTACAAGGTCCAAAGATTAAGCCATTTTTACTTTTGAATTAACCTGTATCCCACAATGGCATCAACAAATGCTGATAGAGATGCTTTGTTCTAGCAGAAAGGTGGATAGCAACACACCACCTGCTACAATGCAAGGACACACACTCTGCTACAGGTGATGGTCCCAGAAGCATTCAGTTTCTGAAAGTCATTGAGACACTGTTTTGGGAGGTGAATGGGAGTGCAGTCTTGTTTACAAAAGTCTTTCCAACTGAGAGATTATGTCATTCTTGTGAAAGATGGTGGGATGCTCTGACAACATGTACTTTCAGGAATAAGCTGAGAACCATAGCACAAGAGAGCTCATCACACCCTCTTATGTCTGCTGAGGTGTCAATGCAGTTCAAGAATGGCTTGAGTAGCTTGATTTCTCCTGCTGTTCCCAAGGGAAGGAACATAGCGTAGCTACAGCAACAGGTATACAAAAGAGCAGAAAACACTATTGTAACTTTATGCTCTTCAGGGAGAAAAACTTTCCAAATTTGTTACCCAACAGATCAGCTGCTCTGTTGATTTAATTGATACAACACAGCAATTGAGATTACCATTTAGCATTGGCATGCCAATGTGATGAATCTGGGGCATGTGTTGCCTTTGGGTTTCTCTGGGAAAGAGAAGCAAAAGCTTTATGCTGCTGGGAATGTTGTGGGCAGTGGAAAGATGAAAAGAAAAACAAAAGCCATTTCCCTACACTTCTTATTTCCATGACTATGAGGTGGGGGTGAAGGGATATGTTGTCCTGTTTCCCATCACCAAGTTTAGCTAGCTATTTGCAACTAACTGATTTCCGCCACTTTTGTACTCCTTTCACTTGGAATAGGCCCCTGACTAACTCTTATCTCCACATTCATCATCTTTGAAGGAAGAGGCTTTCCTTTGAGAGGCGATGCATTTCTTTGCTGCAGTTTGAAGTAGGAAAGTCAAATAGCGGAGCAAGACTGTCATTCTTTCAGCTGAAAGGCTCCTGAGAAGTGCCCTTGAACTGACAAGTAGGAATATTCTTTTCATCTTCACAAGACGTACGTAAGAAGTTTATGTTGTTCTTTTGCAAAATACTTTTCCTTTTTTTTTCCACACCACTCTTTCCTTAGCTACTACTAATGTTGTGTTTTTAATTGTGGTAGTGCACGTCCAGCTCCACTAAGATTAAGGGGAATATACCTCTTTATTATTTTGCTTCACTGTCTCTGGCTCAGTACGCGTCCTGTCTTCTTCCTTCAGCATTCTCCATGTCTATAATAAGATTTTTCTCATTCAGAATACAGAAGCACTGAACTTAATTGAGGGTTACAGGTGGTTTGTTCAGTGACTAATTCCTAAAAGCCTGCCAACAGTAAAAGTAGCCCTCATTATACTAACATGAGTGTTGCAGGTAGGAGAATCTATTTCCATTTGGGAAAGACAAATCTAAATCCAAATCCTCTTGGGAGCTTTCCAAAGTTTATATATAAAGTTGTGTGTAGAGAAAAAAAGGGAAATTGATGTCTTGGCCAAAAGTGTCCAGGAAATATGCCAACCTTTGTTGCCTTATTTGTGGACACTTTCAGAAAGACCACTGATCCAGAAGACTGTTTCGCTTTCCTGAAGCAGTGCTGCTTCTCAGCAGACTGACTTTCTATCAACGTGGTGTTCACTGTCCTAGAATCCCCAGCATTACCCTCAGAAATACTTCTAAGGAGGTAGGCCCCTTATGTGGCAAACTGACTTTATGAGGTGTCATGTTTGTGAGAATAGTTCCAATTTCTTTTCTCTTTTTTTCTGTTCTGTGACTCTCTCAGTGGCAAAAATAATACAGATACGCAAACCCAAAGATACTGTCATTGTAACTATAGCTATTTCAAAAAAAAAAAAAAACCAGATTAAAATCACCTGTTCTTGTATATTTTTGTAAACATTTTGCACAAATTTCATGCCAAAATATTAGTTCTATTTGCCCATTCCTGAAAGCCCATGAACTGCATATAGAGAGGAATGAAAATATTCACAGATAATATATGTTCCACTTACTTTGGACAAAATTGTGAGTGAAGGTGGTGCTTATGAAAATGCAGTATTGTCAATACTAGGTCAAGCCAGGCACAGTGCCAGCAAGCAATAGGGGAAAGCTCACTTAAGTGCCTAATAGCCTGATTTCCAAAGCCCTTTCTGTTTCAGTCCTGTCTCTCTCTTGATGAAAAAGTGCCTCATTGATGAATTATGATCACATTTATGGTGATCTGGTAACATAAATGAGTGAGGATTAGGATGAGGCCACCAAAATCAGATCCAGATATCGGAAGAGGTTTTAATGATTTTTAAATTCCTACCAAATTTTAAAGAAAATTATTAGGAAATTAAACACTTATAGTGCCACCGATCTCAGTAAATAAATACTGTCAGAGTGCCTTCTTTCTTTCCTCAGCTGGAAATCTCATGGCACTGACTGAAAGCTATGAAAAATGCTCTTCCTCTCAGAGCATCTGGCTTCTTGGCAGCCTTGACTGGCTGGTTTCATTGGCTATTTCTGCATTGCCTGCAAATCTCTCACACTGGTTTTGGCTGTTTGGTTTACTTTGTACTCTTGGAAAATGTTTTATTTAATTGCATTTGATTATTAAAAATTTCTGGACTTTAATTTTATTGAAAAAAACATGCAGGGCATGAATCTCTCATCCTTGACTGCCAAGCTTTCTTTAGAGTGAAAGAGATAGAGTGTTAAAGCATGAATGTGGCGTGCTTTAAAGCTGAATTTAAAGAATAGAGAGGATAGGTTAAGATTTAAAAAAGCCTGTCCTTCCCCATCATCATCATCTGATATGTGATTTTGGTCTTATTTATTCATGGCTTTTTACCTACCTTGGTCTAATCCACATATTCAGAAAAAAATGATCACTGAATTCAGTCCGTAAGGTAGCCTTTTACCATATCTTCTGACAGGACAAAGTACTTCCCATACAATCTGTAGCAGGGCTTTTGACAACCATTTTTATTGAAAATATTAAAATAATTTATTCTTTTTTATTAGGTTTTTTATCTCATTATAATCTCTTCATAAGCAGTATGAACTAATAGTTGCATTTAGATAAACAGTAGAAAGAATGAGTTCATGTTTCTTCACTAATTAAAAAAACAACCCTAATTATCTTCTGTCCAAAAAGAAAAACATTGTTCTACAGTTGTTTGCCAGTCCTCTGACTCTAAGGCTTTTGACCTGTTCACTCTATAGTGAACAACAATCAAGTTAAAACAAAACGTTTGAGCATAAGCATCAAACTCTTATCTTCAGGCACCTAAAGCTGGGATGACTTTTGAAGACGATGATCTTATGTCGTTGATAAAAGGGAGATCAAAATCTTCAGTGAAGAAGCCAGTAAGTGTACGTATACAGAAAACACAGAACGCTTTCAGGCACTATGGTGCAAAATCCTGACTTTATTTTTCATTTGCTTTGGAATGTTGTGATTGGAATTGGCCAGATTTAAGCATTCAAAAAATGTCTCTTTTCCTCCATCCTGCCACTTTGGAGCAATTAATGTTGTGCATGCATGCATGCACATATATAAAATTTCTCAGTCAACAGAAACAGTCTAACATTCGTGTGTCTGTTATGATATTGCATTTCCAAATAAAGTCATATTGTATTTCCAGATACGAGGCATGATCCCCATAATCTGATGCCTGCTGAGAAGCCTGGTGAAGATTCTGCTGACTTTTGGTATCACTGTTGAATGGTGAGAAGCTGTGAAACTTATAAGAGCTCCATCACCTTCAGATAATGGGTCAAAATCTGTTTCAGCCCAGGTTGTCCCGGGACAAAGTCTGCCTTGCATCATGGTTACCAAAGTGCCAGGTTGTGGTGCCAGCTGGCTGCCTTTACTGTCTGATGTGCAGGGTTACTAACCCGTGCAGATGTACTGTATGTAATTCATTATGTTTGAAAGTCTCTCCTCCAAAGAAAGAGACTGCTAGAGTAAAGCAGCCTAGACTGCCTCAGACCTTGTAAAGCCCTAGCTCCCCAAACTGGTGGTTGCTGTAGGCTGCAGAATTTAGAAACCATTGTCCTTGAGTGGTAGAATCAATGAAGCTTTCATTTCATATTAACTTGTGTCCTGCAAGCCCGCAGCCCCATCACTACAACAAGGAGGTGTGCCACATCCTGCATGCAACATCTCCAGTCTCTACCAGAACTCCTCATCCCTCCATCCACTCACAGCTCCACCTTTCCCACCTCGTTTCCCCTTTAGCTGTAAAAGAAATAGCGCGTCGTGGTTAGTTTGATGCTGTCTGGACAACAGAACAAAAGGAGCTCATCATTTTCAAGCTCATGGTGAAATGTTTCCCTGTGTTATATGTTATTTTAGGACTCTCACTTCTTCATACAACCACTTTCCATGAAGTGTGTCAGATTTAACTATCTTTGAGACATCTTAGTGAAAGGTAATTGAAATTATGCCAGCAGATTTCAAAGATATTAGGAGAGGATAAGCAGACAGAAGGATGAAGAAAATGATTGCCTGAGCCTTGTTTCTTAAGGAAATTAAGCCAAAAACAGGCTCTTTTCTCTAATTTAACAGAAGGTAGTTATTTTAATGTCAATAACTACTTTAGAAAAACTAGGCAAACCCTGAAATGTCCATGCCGACTTATCTTCATGTGATACTGTTTGGAGTCGTGACTACTGTCTATGTAAGGATTTATCTCACTGTGTGTAAAAGTTGCCATGGCAACAGCACTCTGCAAATAATTATATAAATAATAAATGAAAGATTTTATGAGTGTACATTAAAGCTGCAGTTCTCATATAGACTTCTTTTGCTACACAAACTGAAGAAAGGGGTCACACGGAGTTTTTCTTGGTTCATGTGTTTATTTGCCTTGCTCAAGGAAGTAAAACATTTGCTTTAGGAGGTGAATACTAAAAATTATTAATCCAGAAGACAAGCATTGGCCAAACCCCAGCTGAGGGATAATAAATTTTATGTTTCTTAAAGCCAGAGGTCAGAAGCACAGGTTCTGAGTCTCTCCCAAAACCATCAAGTAAATTAAAAGCTGCCTTAACAAGACCCTTGGGATTCCACCTGTACAGACAAATTCTCAGCAGGTGCAGAACCACCAGAGATCTGCTTTAATGTCCTTCTTTACACCCCAGACAGAGGCTATGACCATGGAAAAGGTGCATATCTAATGTATCTGACCTCCTTGCATCTTGGCTATCTTAATTCAGCACATGCTGGCTAGAGCTATTATAAATTAACCTACTCCCTACCCTTTTCTGGTCTTTCTTCAAGTACACACCTCTGTTCTTATAAAGGGGAATCTGAGTAAACATCCATATATATTTCACGTGTTCTCAGGGCCATATCCTATAGTTATTCTCCATACAGAGCTTTGGTTGAACACATGCAGAGTTGTCTACACAAAGCACAGGAGAACTGGCCATTGAATATTTTAATCAGAAGGTACCGAAATCTTCATTCTGACTATGGGGGGGTGTGTGTGTGCTGTGTGTAGGAGTGCTCTTTAAAACTGAGAAATTGAATTAGTGCTTTGGCAGGAGGGATGGGGGTAAAACTATTGTTCATCACTTAAAACTAGCCAGGAAGAAAATGTGCATTTGTTTATTGGATGGGTTCATCAGTGACGACTGCTATTTTCAGCAGTCTTGGTAAATCAGGAAGCATTATTTACATGCGAAGCCTGATCGGCTAACATTATTCTATATTATCCCCAGCATTTTGGATTAATGAAGAGGTAAACATGATGCTTGACTCATCAGGTCAACATTTCAGGCAATTTTGAAGCATGCTTTCCCTAATTTTTTCTTTAGGCCTATTTAGAATTACTATAAACCCTGTTCTATTAAATAGGTGGATCATATTTTTGTGTGTACATATAAGCATATTTATACATATATTTATATTTTACATATGTACAATGTCTATATAGAACATATATAAAATGCACAGTTAATAGAAACAAAGAAAGATTAATCCAGCCAGGCCCAGTTCTGAACTTCTAATCATTCGGATGAACATATCTTCTGCTAACATTTTGTGACTTTTCAGACTCCTCAGAGTAGAAATAAAGATCCATTTTTCAACATGGCTTTAAGGTCTAAAAAAATGCTTTTTTTGGACTAAACCAGGATTTTCATAAGCATTGTCCTGAAACCAGTTCCTTCTTTTTTTTTAGCCAGGAGACCAATAGCCTAAATATCTCTGTAAAACAAAATTGGCTGTCTGTCAGATAAGCAAATCTCAAATTCTTTAGTGCAGGAAGGCTGAATCCAGCAGTGTGTCTAGTTTGAACACAAGTAATCTCACCGACCTTCTATCATTAGTCTAAACATATGACAGTCCTTCCAAAAATGTGCAGGAGACCAGTCCAGACTATGAAGCATTCCTGTGATAACCCTATTGAGAAAATGGTAGATCAGGCTTTTTTAGTTCAGGCTTTTGAATTAAGGACTTTAGGTGATCAACCAAGACCAAAAATCATAGTTGACAGTAGTAAAGTCTGAATTTTAAATAAAGATGTGTATCTGGGTAAAAATAGCATCTGAAGCTCTATTCTTTGAGGTGAACAGCATCCAAAAGTGAGCAGTCTTTTAAGTCCATCACATTTTAATTTCTTGTGGAATATTCTTAAAATGTTGCACCAATGATGGGTCTAGTTCTGTTTGCTAGGTTTGCTTTGCTCTGTCATACGACAGTAAAGGACCACCTGGCTCAATATGACCCAGCTGTTCCCAAACCAAAAGACATCATACCCTCCTTGACCCCATCTAACCAGCTTCAGCCCTTTAGTACAGTGACTGGAATTGCACAAAATCACTGCCTGCAGGAAGAGAAGACTCACAATTGAGAAACCTAGAGACATTTCTGGAGTGACAATGACTAGCTGATCCTAGGAAGTGGAAGGTGCACCAGTACGGAAGGCAAAAACACAAATCAAATGTCCCTGATGGTATAATGTGAGATAAAAATGCTTCCTGTGTCCAAGCACACAATAGGTTTAACGCTGAATGCATAAGGAAGACACCCTACTGGCCATAAGACAGTTTGTTATCACTAAGAGCAGATGCCCACGTAATATCCCTTTGCTAGCTAGTTTGCTAGTTTTCAGTCCTCCAAAGGAAGTGAAACACCATATTCCTCCCCACTATTCTTCAAAGCCAAGTTATATATCTGCAGTAAAAAAAAACCCAACTTCTTCCTGTCTCCTGCAGGTGGACAAGAACCATAAAATATAGTATCAGTTAAAAACACTAGCAATATGTGGAACAAGCATACATGACCAAATCTCTTCAACCGTCACTTGCATCTACTAACAAAGTCAACATTGGAAACCTTAATCACAGGCTTGAATTACAGGCTCCAGGATTACTCTCACTTTGTCAAAAAAATGCTATCAGCAAGCTACCAAGTTTTATCATGAAGCCATTTCATATTTTGGCCCCCTTCTCTTTTAACTGGAAATCTGTCCCAGAAGTGTGCTCCTTCAATGTTTAGAAACTTTCTTCATCTCTGACTGTCCTTCCTTAGCAAGGATCTGCTAGATCCTCAGAAAAGCCCAGAATGGTTGTCAATGTGCAGCAAGGCAGAAAACAAACACAGTGAGTCTTGAATGAATAATGATTTGTGTATTTTTGTACCATTCTGGACTGGCTTTTGGGGAGGTTACTGCAGCAGGTGAAACAGTAGCATGCTGTTTCCCCAGCTAAATCTGCCGGGCTGGCCTGGCTTGCCATTGAGACCACAATGCATAGCAAAACAAAATGTTCAGATTCTATCAGTACATTCCATAAGAAGACCGCATTGAGGGCAGAAATATTAAACTTCAGAATGAAAAGCCATGGAGATTTTTTTTTAGCATAAAAATTGCTTCCAGATCCTTTGTTTTATTCCATCTGCTCTAAGCTCTGCTAAAATATTGTTGTGCAAGCAGAGGTCATACCCTCTGCTAACTGACAGCTCACTTGTCCTCTGGAGAAAGGAAAACTGTGCATGCTACATGTATAAAGGAAAACATAACATAACCTGGAGTCCAGAGTAGCTTGAATTTCAGCAAATCCACTAGGAAAAAAGCTTAAGTACAGTACTGAGGAGCTGGCCCAGGTCTTCTGTGCTCCTTCTGACTTTTTCTTCAACTGATCAAATATCTTTACATTTGACAGTTTACTCTGTCTAGCACTTTTCCTCATTTATTACCAGTTCACGTACTTTCAGCTACCCAATGCAAATAAAGATCCTAATACTCTGCTTTAGGGTGGAACAATTTAGATTAACTTGTCCTGAAGAAGAAGTCTTAAAGAGAATCTAACACAATGAATGGCAACTCTGAATTATTTATTGCCTCAGATTTTCTTTAGCTGTGGTGGTCCAACGCAGTGTCTGTGTCATAACACTGATTCCAGTAACAGTCAGTTAACAGCACTCATGAAACCCACACAGATTAGATAAATTTGTACAGGTCTAGATCAGACTAGAAGAACATCAAATAGCATTGTAAAAAAAGATTGCATATACAGTGGCGGTTTTGCCTTTTGCTCATTAGAAAAGTTTATATAAATTGACTAAATAAGCTGACAAATTCAGATTCCATATGAATGCAGAAACTCAACAATAAACACTTCTACACGTTTTCAGTTTATTGGATAGTAGCACATTTTGTGAAATTTTTTTCAAGTGTCTTTACATTTGTTTCTTCACACACCAGTTTTCCTAGCAGTTGTGTTTTTCTGGTGTTTGACAGAGCTGGGTCTGGCCCTGGAACTTTGGTCATTGCTGTCTCTCAAAGGGACGATGATAAGCCTGAGGTATTGTATCTCTGAATTATAGTGGCAAACACACTCCAAATCCAGCCATTTTTTGCACTGTCATGGATGCTGCACATTTCTACTGCTGTGTTAAAAAAAAAAAATCTTCTGTTTTCTAAAATCAAGCCAGGTTTATTGCAATCCCTTTCAGTATTTATAGGCTTGGATTAAAATCATGTAACCATATCCATTAGAAAGTGTGCACATTTCGAGGATACTTCTGCCAGAGCATCTATTCAGCTCCTGGGCAGGAGCAGCCAGTTTTGACAGGACTTATGCCAAAAAAGGATTCTTCCACAAAATATATAATGCTTTCAGTCATTTTTAGATATTTATCTTACTGAGTTTATATCTTTCAATAACCGATGTGACATACCCTATAATTTCCAAGGAAGACCTTGTGAAGGCTGGCTCCCTTTCAAGGTACACCAGGACACTGCATTACTCCCACTTGGATTACCATAAAAGTCATGCATCTGCCTCCACCATCGCACTTCAGCCTATTTGCAAGTGCCCTGTGCCTGAGAGGAAGGGCCAGAAACTTATTCCTCAGAAAGAGCATCTAGCATTTGCTTGAGAAGATATCCTTGCACCTGTAGATCATGACCAGTCAATCCAGCCCTTTGGGAAATTGCCAGACTCCTTGTGATCTGCCCATCCAGCTACCCTGTAGATGCTTTCAAAAGGTGTTAAGAGGTGGTGTGCGCACAGCCCATACTCAGTAGCTTCATTAATTCCTTCCTAATCTGTTCAAATCTGCTGCCTTTGAGGAGAATGACAGTATAGTGAAGCTAGTTTCGCAAAAATATTGGACTTTGTGTCTGCACAGCACATTACATATGCACCATAGCTCCAGCTGGGCTCCACGCTGTAGTCATATCCAAAATACAGATGTCGCGTAGATGGGTGACAGACATTCAATTTATAGCAACTACCAGACTTCACAATCTGGACTAAAATACAGAATCCTTAAAGTCCTCTAGGACCTCTAACAGGATGAAGAGGATATGCCCTGTGAAAAATATGAAAGGTTGATATTTCACCGACAGTCTTAAATTTTTCTCACACTGAGACTCTGGAGAAACCCTGCTGAAAGAGTGTGCCTCCGTGGTGTGCTTCACAGAGACAAAGCCATAGTGAAGGTGAGGTAATGGGAGTCACTGCTTTGTCAGTCAGTTGCATGTATGTGACTGTAGGCAGATGTGTACTCTTCAGTGACTCTAACAGCATGCTTCCTTCTGTAGTTAGGAGGTTTGCATGTAGTTGCCATCCTGGGCTTTTCAGTACTGGAGAAATTTTGCCAGAGAAATTGAGAAGATCCAACAAATTAAAGAGAACTTATGTTTGAAAACTTCAATAGCTTGGGAGGATGGTTTGTTTTATTTTTTTTTATTATTATTTTATAATTTTAGAACTGGGTTTCATTTTTAAAATGTCCCAGTCCAAAGAGCCTCCAAATCTGAGAGGTAAGTGAAAAGTACTGGAACATACTTTGGTAGACCCTGAGATTCTCGGTGAAACCCGTGAACACTGGAAAAGAAAACAGAGGTTCAGGAACAAGTAACCGAGGTGTGTGCTCTTGTATGACAGTTATGTGGGATAAGATACGACCAAGTTTTTAAGAATGACTTTACGTGGACAGATGGGTATTATTCTAAGATGCCATTTCTCCAAATGTTGAATGATCTCATCTATCGAGCTGCTCCCAGAGAGTCTTCATTGAGCTCAGAGCTTTTCCACTGTCCTCTGCTTCATTACTTGTCTTGTTATGATTCCTAAAGACAAAAGGGCATAACTTGTAAATTTTAGAGAATTTATGAGGATTATTTTGGGGTTTGATTTATGCAGCCTGAATTCATTCCTTGCATGTGAAAATAAAAACCACTACTCTCAGATTAAAAAAAAAACAACCCAAAACTAAAAGACTGGCAAAGAATTATTAAAATAACAGAACAGAATTGCAGTCTTTAATTAATTCTTGAATATCCCAAATCACATATAACACAGCTATAGAATCACAGAATCACCTAGGTTGGAAGGTACATTTAAGATCATCTAGTCCAACCATAAAAAAAAAAAAAAACAAAAACAAAAAAACCCCAACCAACCAACACTAAACCATGTTCCCGA
>KZ506124.1:83333-117547 GCA_002844005.1 Limosa lapponica baueri
TTCCTTCCATTTGTTTTAATTGGAAAAAAAAAAAAACAATAACAGAAGGAAAAAAAAAAACAAGAAAAAATATCCTGTGGACAAACACACACACCATCCCATGACATCAAAAGAATGATTACTGGTTACTTTCTGTAATAGGGCTTCTGTCTTCCCTTAAGCACTTCACTCTGCATTTTGGGTGGTCTTTTAAAACCCTCTCATTATGCCAGCCATGTTGATACCTGTCAGTTGTCCTAGAACCAGCAGGTGAATGAAGTTGTTTGGGGATGACACTCGAGCAATGCTACACTCAAAGCCATTCCACTCTCCTGTGCAGAGGGATGGCAGTGGAGCCAGTCAGCCAGCAGGTGCCCACTCTCCCAGCACTGCTCAGCTGCAGCCAGGAGTCAAGACCGATCTCTCCACGACACTGTGGGTGAAGATAAATCTTCACAGACAGAGCCATACGGCTCCATTAGTCTAATGGTTGGAGTTTGTCCTTCTGACAGACCCACAGCCACTGTATTCACACACTCTATGTGAAAGAGAGTTGATAATGCAGCAGTGAGAGGCTTCTCATCTCTAATACCCATGTCTCCTCCGCGCTGCAAGTTGTTACAGTCATGATATGAACTAAGGCATCAATAAATGAGAAGACTGCTGTCTCAACTATCTCTTTCTTCTAGACGATCCTTTGGGGGATCGGCTTTGCCTTTGGGGAGGAAATTGCAATAAAATTGGGATTTTGCTTTCAAGCTGAATTTTAAGGAAAGGAAATGAACATTAAGGGAACCACTGTTTGAAAAAGGCTACATGTCTCTGAAACACTATTGGGCCAGTAAGTGGCAGCCCACAAAAAGACAAGTTTGTCACCATCAGCTGAGTCACCCATTAAACACCAGGAAACAGGGAATTAATTGATCATCTGAGGAGTTTTAACTGTTTTCCTTTGGGGATGCTGCTATGTGATGATCCATTTGATGTATGTGATCTGAAAACGGAAGAGTCATGATGCACTAAGTTTCCCTAAGAGCAGAAGTCCGGTGGTGAGAGGAAGTCTAGTGGTTCATTGTTTCAGGGTGTTCCTGACATCTAGCTGCAATATGTTTGCTTAGACATTTTACTACATTGTTCCTGCATGTACGTGAAATATGGCAACAAAAAAAAAAAAGGAAATAGGAAAAATAAATTGTTCTTTGTTGAGTAAGACAAATATGCAGCATGAGAAGGATATAGGGACAAGAATTGCTGAGAGATACCAATCCGTCTGGAGTGGAACTGGGAAAAAGAAGTTGAAGGGAGAAATCCTGTAGAAGGAGAAACAGAAAACAGGGGAAAAAAAAGTAAAATGAAAACGATGGGAGGAGTAAAAGATGAAAAAGGTGCATGCAAGAAAAAGGGCAAGAAAGGTCTGTGAACAGGTCAACTCCATCCTGCCCTCAGCAACCAAGTATTCCTGATCAATATTCTGTGCCTGGCAGCAGCTATGGGCAAGGGCTTTAAGCCAAGGTGAAAGCCACCTGCAACGAACTATGGCACTATGATATGACTAAGGGGAAGTTTCTTCACTTCAGGGAGCTATTTGCCTACATATGGCTTGGTTTCCTTATAAATTTTATCTTAACAAGTGTAACTGAATGATATTCATCTTGCTCGCCTATCTGTGTCTAATCCTTTTTAGCCTTCTGCAAAGTGCTTTTCTTGAGTGATATCTGTCATGGGGTTACAGAACTGAATTATGTATTCTGGTTTTAAGTGTTAGTTTGTAAATGTTTCCTTTTCCAATCGATTTCTTTTTCCTTTCTAGCTCCTGCATCCAACCCATATCTTACCATTCATTTTAGCTGACAGTTTAATATCACCTTATACATTTCCTCTCTAGACTAGTCATAACAGTAGCTAGCTGGAAAAAAAAAAGTTTACATAAGAAGTATCTGTTAAAATACTCCTCTTTTTAGAAAAAAATTTTTTTTTCCACTCTTATCCTAACATCACATAGAAAGCTTTCATGTCACCAATCACTTCATTACTCCATCAGGACCATGGTTTTACCTTTTTTAGTGACAGGGATAACCAAAGCTGCATAAGCTGTAAAATGTGGACACGGCACTGACTCACAGTTTTCAAACCCTGATGTATGCTGTATCTTCTAATTATCTGGTTTTATATTGCTTCTCTACATGGGGCCGATGTTTTCCTGCTATTTAAAGACATACTTTTTCGTCTCTATTTGAATAGCAAATTAAAAAAAAAATTAAGGAAAAATATTAATATTCTTTTTCAATATGAGCTTCCTTCTACTCCAACTTGCATTTGTCACTATTACAGCTTCTTACTTAACTGGTAGGTCCTTCCAAATTTCATCTGAAACTTCTGGTTTGGTCATCAGTAGCATGGACAACACTGTCACCCAATGGTTAATTACAATCAAGGAAAAAAGATGAGAGCTGGTTTAGCAGAGTGACTATAACATTGTTTATTTTAATTAAAAAGGGAGCAGCAAGACTATGTCTTTTGCAAAAGAAAGGAGGAAATGTATTCTGGAGAAAAAGATTAAATCGGTGGAATCTGAAAGGAGGATTAGCTATGAAAACAAATACATCCTATCAGGAAGTACTATTCTCTGTGGCGGATGCAACCTGAGACACAAAAAATGCAGAGAGACAAAATCTCTGAGCAGGTAGCCTTAGGAATGTCTAGAGCAAATCAGCCAGCAGAGGAGTGAGAGAAACCCCTTGGATTAAATTAAATAGAGTAAGCATGTTCTTTTCTTTAATTTCTCGACCTACGTCTTTTATAAACATTGGCAGCTGTGTTGTCAATGTTGTTTAAGTAAATCCGTTCTTTCCACTCTCCCCCCCATCATTTTACCTTAACTTGGCTTGAACTAAAAGTGATTTTGGCTGACAGCAAACCATTCCTTACCCAGAGGTTTGCACAAACCTATAGTCCGGGGTAGTGGGACACCTTAACCAGACACCTCACCTCCCCAGCACAATTCCCAGCCTATCTAGGGGGTCATGGGCCCCCCAAACCGTAAGCCAAGATGTGGTCTGGTCTCATGGGGTCAGGAGAAGGGACAGGCACCAACAGAGGTAAACCAAGAGGCCTTTCTAGTATGCAGTGAGATGTTAAAGAATACACCAAAACCAAGCCAGCTCTGTGTAATAGCTCTGAAAACCTCAAGTGGGACATCCAGTGCCACTGTCAGTTGCTTAAATTCATATTTAAGCACTTGAGAGTAATTACTTCAATGCCAGAGTATCAAAATTCAGAACAGAGCACTACATCTAAATCTCATTGGGAAATTATTCAGGATCCGATCCCAGATACACGTAAGAGTGATTATAGCCTTTCCTCTTACCAAAGGCACCCACAAATATTTAATGGAAGCACACAGGGCTATAAGGAAATAGCTTTTTATTAGACAAGCAACTATAAGTAATTTATTAGACAGGGTCTTAGACAGACTTGTGTTTCATATTTGTGGAAGGGACTGTGTGCCCAAAATGTATTTGTGTTGCCCAGCCTGGTTCACTGATCTAATCAAAGGTATTACATCTCCCTACAGTCCGGCACTCGCACCTATCTCCAGACCATCACAGCTACTGAAACACTGTAATTCTGAGCTGCCTACAGACAGACCAGGAGTTTATATGTTTAGACTCAAGCAGAGAGAGAATAACTCCACTTTTAGGAGGAAATATATGTTTTGTTTTGATTCCAATTTGAACAAAAAAACTTTGCTGTTTAAAGAAAAAAAAATACCTGGGAGAAGAAATTACTGTTCCCAGTGTATCTCTGGGGACCTCATCTCACTTGGCTGGCCTCCTCTGAGTCCAACCCAGCCCATGGGCACTGGCATCTAGGGCTACCCATGTCCAAGTACCTACCTTCCCTCTGAGGCAGAGGAAACCCGGTTGGTGAGCTGGATGGTAGCTGGCACGCTTCTGGTCGAGTCCAACCAGGGCTCCAGTGAATTGTTGTCAAATTTGGACAGGCTGCCACTCGTAGGCTTCATGGATCTTCCATTTAATTTAAAAATAAATCTTTCAATTTTTTGTTGTGTCTGACCAGGTTGTATCATACAGGCTGGACAAAGATAAATCTTTGCAATACATCAGTTTGAATAATGCTCTGAAGCCAAACATCTGGAAATACACATTTTATCAGTGTAGCCTATGTCAGACAAGCTAATGTTGATACTTTAACTGTTCCTATCTTTATTTCCAAGACCTGGATCATGTTATGGGAATTGCAGTGCTCATGGCAAAATGACTGATATGAAACTGCAGGAATTTTAAGCCCTTGGGGGGTAATGGTATGCTTCAGTAATCTGATGCAGAACTGAACTTCATGCTGATTAAGCAGAGTGGCCATCTTAAAATGATTTCCAGAAAACTTCTAACTTCTAAAATGCTTTTTGTTACAAGAACTTTGTGGAGGGAGCACAGACTCCGCTTCTGGCATGAATTAATAGTGAATTGGTTGGTGTGTTAACAAAGGCACCCTCGTCCTCTTTGTCCCTCCCTTTGGGCATCCCTAATACAAATACATCGCTAGCTAAGACGCTCTTTCTGACAACATAAAGGGTTTCTAACTCAAAATTATTTTGCTTTTCAGTGTTACCCTCCCTTCTCTCCTTTTTTTTCAAGGTAGACTGATTATCTCTGATATTATAGCTTGAGACACAGAAGGACATATTTACTATTTCTGTTCAAGATAGAGGACTGGATCTTCCACTGGGGTGGGGGGTACCAGACACTTTCATCGATGGCAGCTTGTTCAAACATTCTGAACATGCCTCCTACACCACCATACATGCAATGCCTCCTGCAGTTCAGTGAATACAGAGATGAATGGGAATTTCAGTAAGCCCTATAGGTAACGAGCTAAATGACCCAAGCAATACATACCAGCCTTGTAGATCGGAAGATATACTTTCTCCTGTAATGAATGTACCGCAAACGTCTCCACTAAGCAGAACATGATTTCCTACTACTAATCCAATGGCCCACTCCTACAGAACATTTTATGACTATGTATTTCAAATCCTTATCTGTGGGAAAGCCCAAGTCTTGGCACAAACATAAACAGTAACGATAAATTAGACACAAGCAGGGTGTAACTTTTCAGGATCCCAGACTCTGTCTAAATTTACTGGCTCTTTGCTGAGGCTTTGTGACTAATGGTAGCATAAAATATTTTAGTCAACTGGCAAAGTGAGGACTCAGAATGATTGAGAAGTACTGTAACCGGCTGCTCTGATTAACGGTGGGTAAATTACCATTAATGTTGGTAATAAATGCCATTAGCAGTAATTCACTGAATAGCAGCTCTGTAGGCTCCGATCATGTCAAAGTTTAGCTAGAAACAATGACTGACTAATCTTGGCAAGTTCCAGACTTTGCTGTGCTTCCCAATGGCTGCTTAAAGACACTGCAGATTGCAGTGGACTGTGCACACTCATGCCTTGTGAAGGATTTTTTTTTATCAGCTGACTTTTGGCTATTTTGGCTAAATTGGCTATTTCTCTTTCTTTCAGCTGGAATGACACGTGTGATATATTTAGGTTTGAAAGCAGGCAATACTCCTCTGCTACCTCCAGTGAGATGAGTTGCCGCAGGACCTGGGGACCTGGCACTGCAGCAACCTTCAATGCTATGCTGTGAATTTGACCCTTCAGAAAGGGGAAAAACAGCATGGATTCTACTGAAATATTTTTGATCCCCTGAAGGGTTACCTTCTTTTCTGCTCCCTGCCTTTGTGAGGCATCTTCTTCACATTTCCACCAGTATAACAATATACAATCATGTAACTGTACCAACTGAGCACACCAAACTCTGGCAGTAAATGGATCCATCCTATTGTCCTGTCTAATATGACCTTATGTGAAGCCCAAATGTAATGGTATTATGCTTTATTGCAATGAGGGAGAGTCATTGCTCCCATAAGTTATGGCGAGGGATATTATGCAGTAAAGCTGCATCTTTAATTATTATATTTAACAATCCGTAGTGACATAAGCTATTACAGAGGTCACTACACAGCATCTTCACTGGAACCTCAAATATCCATTTCAAATAATTTCATCATCCTCTTTCACAGCACCATGATAAAAAGCTATTACCTTCTCACATGCATACAAATTTGGGGTGAATTTCATAATACTGCGTTGCTTCAGCTCAGCATGTCTGGTACTGAGCTTCAATTACAGAATCCTGCCTCACTGCCTTCCTAGTCTTGGGCATTTCTAGCACATATTTTGCCACATGATTTGATACAGCTCTGGTTTCTGGTGCTTTCAGACGCGTGTGGACCAAACATGCTGTACTTGACTCATTGACTTCTCCAACTTGTTTCAGACTCAGTGAGGATGCAACATGCCAATGTTCACACAAAGGTTGTGTGACTTTTTCATGAAGGAACAAAGCTGGCTCCAGTAGGGTAAAATGGTCAAATGCATTTTTCCCACTGCAAAATGAGCTTATTGTTTTCTCAGTCAACCTAATGACTCTTCATAGCCACACACAGCCAGACAATTCTGCTAATGTGACTTTGCTCAAGCAGCACATGAAACGTCAGGCATTTGAGCAAGTCATTTCTGGAACTGGCAGAATATTTGTCTTTCCAAATATTCAGATATTGAGTAGCAGTGAGCTGTCAGTTAAAGCTTCAGAATAACAGTAATGAGAAGCCTGCTTGGGAGACGGGAAAGAGTTGTTTCACAGACACGAGATGCAAGAATAGATATTGGCAGCACTCTGTATAAATGGTGAAACAAGAGAAAGGGGAGTACTTAAAGAAGCACATGCGATACTGGAAAAATAACATAGTCATTATTTGAACCTATTAGACGTACATTCCAACAAAAGTAAAATGGCTTTTTATTCCCAGACTCGTAGCAATGTATTCATTCATGCTCATCATATTTCCTATTTTCATTAGAGGAGAACCATTCTGCATGCAAGTCATTACAAATAAAACTTCAGGTTCCTAAAATATGCTTATCTCACAAGAAGCTGCTCTTAGATAGTTTAGTCTAAGTATGCTATAAGTGAAATAAATACAATACATACTTAATTTGATAGTTTGCCATGTGATGCATTTTCAATAATGCATTTTCATTAAATTTTACTGTTTCAGCTATCTGAAATAAGTGCTTAGATATGAGACTTCTGATCTTTACAGAGCTCAATGACACAAAAGACTTTAACAGGTTATTTTGTTTATAGATCTTCAAATTATATTTTGAAAAGATAGCAGGTGTTCCAGCTTTCTCCTCTCCCAAAAATTCATTCTTTAGAGGAACATTCACATCTATCTCATATTTGCACATGCCTTTGCTTGTCTCACTGAATATGGTGAATAACCATAAAACTTTTAATGAACTTTCCTCCTTCCTGGACAGCCTTGTAGTAAGTCTGGCCCACGTTGCTTTACATCTTCCCTGCCACAAAGGCTTTATATGTGAATAGCCAAATCTTTCTGTCCCTGTTCCCAGACAATTTGGAAAGCACATTTGGACTCACTGGGATTCAATGAGTTTGTCATGCTCTTGAACCTAACCTCAGAAAAGCATGTCATACGTTTAATGCCAATATTCCTTGTTTTATGGTTGGATGCCAGATGATTTTATGGAAGAAAAGCTGCACTTTCACACTGTGTAAGTCCACCTCAGTTTTTATACAAGTTACATCCTATTTGAGAGCTCAGTTGTATCTAAGAAATGGCAGCAAACTGCCAGCTAATGTGTAGCATTTTCGTTTCTGGTTGCAAAACAGGCAGAGTGGTTTGTTGTGTGTTTGTTGGGTTTTTTTAAAAATGTTGTTTAAAATACCTTTTCTTTACTGTAAAGCTATGGTGAAGCATAAAAGAAATAACAGGTAAGAAATTACATTCCACAGAGAAATAAGCTCTTACAATAAAGGTTTTTACTGGCATAAGACATTTTGCTATAAGGATTGCTGCTAGGTCTCTGATATCACTTTGGCAAATGTGAGGCAAAGTTGTCATACAGCGTAAGTGGAGTTGTCACAGAGCCACCTGACCAAACCAACATCTCATGGCCCAAGCAGTGTCTTAGCACAGGAGGTCATTAAGTAGACATGGGGAGGGAGGGTAGAGAAGGCTAGAGCCTTGCCTACTTCTGTTGCCAGAAAGCCATATCTTGTATAAGCTCAAGAGTAAAACTACTTCGGGTTGCTTCAGCTGTCATTTAGATGTACGCTCTGGTTTATAGACCCCCAAGAAATTAACTAACAGTTTGTGCTTGGAGCAGTAAGTGGATCTGGTTTGAGTGCCTTAGATATATGGGCCATAAAATGGTGTCATGGATATAAGGTGGATTTCTGAGGCATTTTTAAAAATTAGGAGCAGATCTGTTTTCAGGAGGATATTCGGTTGGAACCTAGTTATTAATTTTTGTGTGCTATTGTTTAATCCCTTTTGTAAATGCAGTTGTAATGGAAGAAGAAGGGAGAGCAGCTGAATGGAAGGCATAAAGTTTACAGCTCCTGCTTTTATGGACTTCCATTTAGGAGCGGCTATTAAAATAAGCTGCTAAATGGGTCAGTAAAAAAATTTTTCCAAGATTTTTCTCCAGGATAAAATGGAAGGGGAAGTAGATATTTAAATAGTGTGACTTTTGGATGTGAGAAAATGAAAGAATCAGCGTCTTCACTTTTAAGGTCTTCTCAGTAGTTACAATCAATGCAACTTGAAAGACAAGATTTGAGGGCTATATGTTTAAAATTCAAGGGAAAATAGATTTTTGGACTTACGCATTCCTGTGCAACTCTGTTCTGCTAATGTGTGAGAACAAAATTAATGGCATTGGCTCGGAAATTGATTGGTTGAACGTAAAGTCCTTTCTTAATGAGGTTAAAATTAGGGGTTTCACTCTTCTTTGCCTTGAGTATTGTGTTTTTAGTTACTCTTAAACCAAGTGGGTGTAAAATGTCACTGCTATAATGTGTATTCTGATTGGGTATACAAATTGTAAATTAATTTGAAGCAGTTGCAGGCATCAAAGGATGCTTTGTGCTCAGATCCTATCAACACATATATGTATGTTTATTTGATGCATATTGCCTAAAACGTTAACATGCCCTCTTGTGTAAAGTACTCGCAGGAAGTGGGCTGAGCTGAAGATTTAGCAGGAATTCAGGTACAGATATTTCCAAAATCAGAAGCCAAAAGTGCTGTAAATGATGTGATGTCCTGTAAAACCTTAAATTTTCTCTCTTGAAAGCATCTAGTTTGAAAAGAGATACTTACCAGGCTGTTTGCCTGAAAAGCAAAGCTAAAAAGAAATTAGCAGGAGTAAAGTAATCCTTTAATACGCTTTTCTCGCTGTGCCTAAAAATGCAGATGACAATCTCATCCCTCAGACAGCGTCCATAGCAATGTAAATACAAAAGCCACCCCCAAAAAAGAGAGGTGAAGCATGAATATGCGAATGCTCCTACTTATCTCCCATGTACAGCCACTGTGGCCTTTTATTTCATGCTCAGCTAATACAAATCTGCATTTCAAAGAAACTAATAAAACTTCATAAAACACAGAATTTGCTTTATTTAAAATCAACTCAGTTGCCTTTTTATAGTTTCAGCTAAATCTATTAAAATCACACAGAATGACCTCTTACAAAGAAAGCAATTACTTGAAAAAGTAACTTAGCATGACAATACATGGCTGTACACACTTTGGAAAAGTGTCACTTTTTCAGGCAGAAAGCATTTATCATATCAAAATGGCTATTATCAAATAATCTGCTATGGAATTCTTAGCATGGAAAGGGAGCTTGAAGCCTTCACGCTTGCTTTTTGGCAACAGCTGCAGAGGACAAAATTGTGGCTTCCCAGCCCTTACTATGAATATTCTTCTTTCCTTTTGCAAAAGCTGGCCTAGGCAGGAAACAGCCCTTGGCAAACTCCCCACCAAAAATGATACTCAGAACTACAAAGTGCTGCATTTGCACAGTGTGGATTCACTTTTTTGGAAATCTAAACCTTTAACCTGTTTGTATAATATATCAGGATACAGAGAGACTAATACGGAGAGAAATAAATGAGCAACTCCACTTGACACTGAAGTCTAAGTCTCACCGTTCCTGATTATTCACTGATTTTCACTGAGTTCCATGTAGTTATCTGCATGGCTCTAAGTGGGAGTGAAATACCACAGAATTGAAGATCCCTGTTCATTTCCACTATTTGTAGTTTCTTTCTATACCTACTTTAGGAAAGCAGAATTGACTGCACAAGAGTCACTTTGCACTGACATGTGCGTGGTGATTTCTGGGCTATCTGGGGCTTTCCTCTGAGTTTCTATATTTGCCTGCTGAACTTCATCATATCCCCTCCTCCAGAAAAGGAGGCTGTCAGTGAAGGTGGTTAGTCATCCCCGGTCACTTCACATTGCTTCAGAGGTTTTGCAGGAAATGGAGGAAACATGGAATCACAGAAAAGTTAGAGTTGAAAGGGACTTTAAAGATCATCTAGTTCCAACCCCTCTTTCCAGGGCAGGGACACCTTCCACTAGATCAGGTTGCTCAAAGCCCCATCCAGCCTGGTCTTGAACACCTCCAGAGATGGGTCATTCACAACTTCTCTGGGCAACCTGTTCCATTGTCTTACCACCCTCACAGTTAAGAATGCCTTCCTGATATCTAATCTAAACCTACCCCCTTTCAGTTTAAAACTATTAATACTTGTTCTATCACTCCACTCCCTGATAAAGAGTCCCTCACCATTTTTCCTGTAGGCCATCTTTAAGTACTGGACATCAGTAACATGTTCAGGGCCATTCTAAGGGATGAGCTTGCAAGATGGAGGTCTTTGACCGTCCCTAGCTCCAAAGCAGCACTCAGAAAATACCACTCTGGTTGAAACAGGATTGCTGTGTGGCGTCAGAGCTGGTATGTCTGATGCAGATGACTCAACAGCGCTGATGTAGCTAGACCAACTGTCCATGTTTGTCCACTGTGCCACAGGCCTCCCTGTGACATCCCTGCAGTGCTTCAAAGGGACCAGCACACACTGATACGCCATGCTGCCACATCAAATGTGGATATACAAACATTTTTTGCTAAAGGAAAATGAGACAGAATAGGGAACATGCCTTACTTTTTCTGAATTCCCACTTCAACCCATGCGTATGTGTATGGCAATAAATAGATAACAATCAGAGGAGAAGCTCTGCCTGGAAAGTCCCATCCATTTTTGTCACATTATTTAGAGTTGTATGACTCACTGCTGGAGTTCTGAATACACATGGATGGCTGTTGTGTTTTTTGTGAAGGTAGGACTTTTCTGGGTGTCCAACTGGCTGTGCAAATCTTCTTAAGTTTATATTACCTAACATGAGTTTGCTATACTGTGGTAGAGGAGGTGTTAAATCTTCCATATAGCCAGTGACAGAATCCATGTTATTGAGTCTGCAGCGCTCTCTGCAAAGACTTTAATACCAAAGCCATAGCCTTGTACTGTCAATTTGCTGGCAAGAAGCAACCCTATTTGCATTTATTAGTTGAAAGACCAGTTGTGATGCGGTCAGGATCAGGTTAGTCTGCAATCTGTCTACCATTTGCTGCTTTGGTTCCACCTGATTAATGCTAAGCCATCCAAGGGAGGGAAGCCTTCAAACGAGCCTGTTGGAAATACTATATAATCTCACAGCACAGCACAATTGTCTGTTTGAATATCCTAGCTCATCCAGGAGAACAAGTTTATCTAAGTTATCGCAGAAGACTGAGGCAATTGTTATACCAGAAAAGTTTCTGTCCAGTTAGCTATCAGGTGACATCACTTCTGAGCTCATTTACAAATTCCTAGAGCAACAAACATTTCAAAGACCTGTACCTCCGGTATTGCTTTCCCTATTGTGCCCTTATTGCCTTTGTGGAAAAGAACCCCCTTTTTCTTCCAGTTCTGTAGCAGACAATGATAATGGCCATTTTTCTTTACTTGGCAGGAGTATACATTGCCACCTGGCACACCCCCTTACTGACCAAAATTGTAAAGATGCTGTTTTGATGGGTCGCTATAGAAATGATGCTTTCAGACAGGCATTGCTATAGCAGTGCTAATCAACAAGCTGAAAGAACAGAATTTGCAGATGAGAGGATTTTCCCATGAATCTGTTCTTTCCCCAGTTTTTTAAAACTTTTTACAAAGTATTTACCTCCAACAGTCTTCAAGCCATTCAAGTAAGGCTGGAGAGAGATTCATAAAAAACTGAAGGCATCTTGCCTTCTAGGACACATAGTCACCAGTGACAGTAGCAAGTAGAAACTCCATGGTGGCATAGCAAGGACAGTGTCACCATGTTTCTGTGACAGTCATGCCAGAGATTCATAAGAACACTGCTGCTTCTCTAATAGCTTACAGCCAGAGCGGTCTCTGAGTCAAGATGTTAAGGCACAACTCTAGATGGTGTAACTCCCATAAACACTTTCATCCCTCACCAACTGAACGCATTAAGAGCAAAAAGGGCCTCCAAAATAGACATGCAAGCCCAGGTAATGTGCAAACAATGAGCTAGTCAGTAATAACCCTCTGCTACTTAGCTGGTAAAAGCTGTGCTCCTGGGAAGTGAAATGCTTCCCACACAAAAGCAGCTGATGAGCAAATGGGAAAAAAAAAATGAGAATAATAACAGTGTTTAAGAAACTAACAATAAAGCAGTAGCTGCCTTCTTACTGTTCTGCTCTTTAGCATCAGAATCACTTCCTTCATAAAACTGGTGTTAAGGAGTTGCCACTTTTCAAAATGCTTTTGGAGGCAAGGTGTCTCTGGTTTATCAGCAGATGCATGACTGGGTCAGTCCCCTGCATTGCTGAGATGTCCACACTGTGGTGAGCAGAACCAGTAGAGGCTCTTCTGAGGTCCCCGTGGGAATCTCATGGGAACCCACTCAGGTTTGAGCCACTACAGCACTTCTGCTGCCTAGCCAACAATCTCAGACACAGTGGAAAAGAGTGCAACAGGTAGTCACAATTCTGTACGTAAAGCAGTCTTCTGGTAACTGCAACATCACTGAGGATGCCAGTTACCAACCAAAATAGTTGCTTATCCTGTCATGGATAATCAAGAAGGCATATTTCATAGTTGACACAGGCTTTGGTAGCTAAAACATGTGCAACATTGCTTATTCAACTGTCTTCCAACATCTTTTCACTTGTGTGCTTCCTCTTTAATTTTCCTATCTTGTACTTTGCTGAGCTACATTTTCTCCAGTTTTAGTTGAATCACGTGCACATGTATAATAATGAATAACAGTAACTGTATAGGGCAAAGACAGCACTGTCCAAATTCCATAAGAAAGGTGGATCTGCATCCGGAAAAGCACAGTTTCTAAATGCCAGATTCAGCACTGAGCATGACACTGGTTTGTGTCCCAAAAAAGGGAGTTGTAATACTTTCTGTTGTTTGCTTGATTGTTTTTGTCTTTGATGTGATATTCATCCTCTCATCACTGTGTTTTTCAAATAAATGAAAAAAAAATAAAATGGAAAGTTCTTGCACAAAGTGAAATAAGGAAATGCAGCTTGCCAGGCACAAGATACACATCTGAGTGAAAGGTGAGATTGGGAGTCATCCTTCTTTTCAGCATCGGAGACAGGGTGGTGGAGGGCAGCAGTGCAAATTAGATAATCATGCTTTTATTTCATTAGGACCTGCCTAAACTACAAAATACTCCTAAGGAAAAGAGTGGTTATTAAATTTGAGATCTAACGAGGGCATGATCAGATTTTAATAATATGTTTTAACCCAGACACAGACTGAGGCTAAAGCACTTTTTAAACTGCTTAAAACTTAGTCTGACCTCATCAACAAGGAGCATTTCACACTGTGCTGGAGCTGTTTGAGCCATGGCTTGGGAACAGGAGGGAGAAGCCATACTATTGAGTTAAGTATGCAAATCTTTAAGCAGGTGAAATTTCAGGTATCTAATTGGATCCTAAGAGGGATTTTCTTGCAAAATATATACTTCTCCCTAACTTGCTAGGGTAATTATTAGTTCATATTTCACTATGGGATATTATTTTCTACTGTGTATGTATATACTAGTTCTGCAAATATTAAATCATATTCAGATTTAAAAGTTTGTGTCTGTTCTTTCACTAAGATACAATAAATACCTCATGCTTTCTGGAGAGCTGCACTGGTTTTCCTTGTAACGCTTTTTCTATAAATGAATTTTTTTATTATGAGACATAAAGGATACAGCAGTCAGGGTATAGGATAGTTACTGAGCATATTAACAGAATTTTCAGTCTTACCAGCTGCATTGACAGACTGCCTTTACAGAAAAGCTGCAGTCTTTGTCACTGCCAAAAAGCCAGATGCTCAAATATACTCTTTGCACCCTGATGGTCAGTGGGTGACCACTAAGATACCCAACATTATGCCCCTCCCTCCGTTAACTTATGAAACGTCTTTATTTTTTTCTGATCTTTACCAAAACAGACTTCTCTGTGTATTCATGAAACTGGAAGCAAAAACATTTAGAAAAAGATTATCTGGCTCTGACCTTTTGAATACAGTCCATATGTCACAGAGACTTAGTGAGAGATCCAGCCTGAGACACACTGACTGGGTGTCACTGCCAATATCACTTCCCAAGGTCACCAAGTTGATACTTCACACAACACGGAGCTCTGCTGTTGTGTTGGCAAGAAAGCATCGGTCTACTGAAGATAAATGTTAAGTATGGCAGCAGATTACAGAAGCAAGAAAACCTCTCAGGACATTTTCAAATGCTTCAAGCAAACTGAAGACAGATGGATCAATATTTAGGAATTATTGTTATCTGTTCTGCAGTTTATTAGTAAAGTCAAAGTAAGTGCGTAAAACTATTGAAAAGAATGATAATAGCTTTTCTTACAGCAATAACCATTAGAGAATACCACGGTATCATTATGAAGTGCACTAGATTTCTTTTCAAACTGTAGCAAGCTAAAAATTCAAGATTCCTGGTACAGAAAACATCACAATATTAGCTTCTTTAGCCACTAGATCAATTTTCCATTTAATGGGGGAAAACTTATGTCACTTGATGGTCTTTAGGGACCTTTTCACAATAATCCACTTGACGAGTGAGGCAGGCAAGCTTTACAAGATTTATAATTGATCACTGGTGCTATTGTAGACATGATGGAAATACCATATATAACATAAATACTTTTTAGCAAAAAATATTATTGCTTCATAATCAGGTGTAGGTGTTAGTCTCTGATTTGGCATCATTTTGACATAATGAGCCTATGGTTCTGCATATGCAGAATATAAATATAATGATGTTTTTATAAGGTTTCCAGACGTCTTGCCTGTATATGAAATGTAAATACTGCGTTCAATCTTCAGCCCTTGAAATTGGGTGTGAAGGAGGGATTCTGTTTGGGCCTAAATACAGGCAGGCTTTATTTGGGGGCTATATTCCTATGGAAGTGCAGCTGTTCAAATGCTCTTAACACCCAACAAAGACAGCATTGTTCTGCGGAAACGCGTTTGCCGGAGTTGGTGCGGCTCTGGCCAGCTGTAGGTGGGACGACTGCAACAGCAAGAGTCTGTTACTCACCAGTCCACTGAACGATGCCCGGTGGTTTCTCAAAGGGATGATGGACTGTATCTGGCCAGGGCAACAAACAATGGGGAAACAAAGACCTTGCTCAGATGTAGTGCGTGGTTGTGGCGTGGATGGGCACCCCCACTCCTGCAGTCAGCATGGGAAAGCTTCTAATGATTCTGGCTAGCATAGATGGCTGGTGTGACCTTTGAGAGTTCACCAGCATCACTTTAGGAGTAATGGTATTATTCTAATTGTTGAATCAAGGCAATGAACAAAATTATTGAGCTACTGGACTTAGATGCCCATAAAAGAAAACTGATACACTTACACTGACCGTTTATTCAGACAGCACTTTCTCAGACACTTCTGATGTGATCTTCACCTGGTTACAAAATGGCAGAATTTGGGGACAATACATTGATGTAGCAAGAAGGAAAAGTCAGCGGCATGGAATACAAGGTATAGTCTATCTTGCTCTGTATTCTTACATGAATTCTGTAAGAATTCAAACCACAGGAAGTAAAACCTGTTATAGGAGTCTCAAGCTAGCCAGCAACTCCTGGTCCCAGGGAAGCCGTTCTCTCTGGAGAGTCGCCTACATATACAGACACAGAAAACAAGACAGACAGAAAACTTCATCTGTTGCATCTCATTGCACCACAGAATTCGTAAACTTGCAGCATTTTCTGAAAGATTAAAATCTTGTCAAAATATTAAGAAGAACTTACAGAAGGCTGTGCAACAGTATTATCTGCTGGCACTGCTTTAACAGTTGGAAATTTCACTGGAGAACTATAAAACTTCCTGTTTTGAGGCATAGGGCTAATACTACTCAAGGAGAATGAATAGGTTATTACAAGATACAAACAAGAATTTCTTGTCTGTTTATTGGAAATATTTGGCATTTTCTGAGAAATAACATCAGGCTAGATGGATCACTAATACAATCTGTGGTGGTAACAGTCACATACTTGCACAAGAAAAAGCTTTGTTTGAGGGTAATATATGATTACCAAGGAGGTCTTTCTTTTTTTAGTTTTTATGGTCTGCATCAGGAGAATGTCAACTTTAACAGAGTTTTCCTGTAGCTCAGCTAAGGCTATATAAAACACAGTCATCACTAGTCCATAAGAATGCTAATTTTGATTGTTTGTTTGTCTGTTTGCTTGTTTTTCAGAGACACTGGAGTAATGCATGCTAACACAGTCACTCTGCCTTTCTTCCTGGAGTGGCAAGACTTCACCTGGACTTTTCGATCTGCTGCTACCTTTGAAGTAATTCATTCATTGAGTTCAGTTGGCTTAGCCTCTCACCTTGAGGCCTGGGTGCAGGCCCTGTATGCAGCCCAGCCAAACCATCTCATTGGCAACATGAAAAAAAAATGTGTATTAAGAGATAAGCAGAGGAAAGAGAAGAAAGTGAATTTGATTCTGCTCTTTGAAGTCGTAACATTTAAAGAGACGTATCTTATGCAAGGGACTGCATGAACGTGATGCCTTCTTCAGTACTTCACATACAAATTTCCCTGGGGACTCACTTTCTTCAGCTAAGGGCAGTGTATGTATCTCCCCTTCTTGCTGCCACAAGCCTAATATCATATCCAGAGGCTAAGCTATATGACTCAGTTCCCTCCCTCACATATTTGTTTCTCTCTTTCCCATCGTCCTTTCATTACAGAAAATGAAAAAGGAACACTGTAATGACAGTCCTCCCTGCTGACATAGCCACAACACCTACGAGTCTCTGGTTTTTCAGTTTTCTGGATCTCCTATAAGTTTCAGTCAAGATCAACCATAATATCTCTAAGAATATCACAGCACAAAATTTGCTGATGCTTTCAAATAGGACTTATTTTCCTGGTTTATACGGACTGCCTGTGGTCTTACAAATTGCCTTAGTTCTTTCGGTGGATAAACCCATAGATCAACTAGTTGGTCTTAAACTGGTCCTCTGCTAAGAATGCCTCATGTTTCATTAGAAACAATGCGATCAACCCTGTGAAAACCCTCAATCTAGATCTTATTTTTTGGAATTGAAATCAGATTTAGTAGTTTCAGATTTGTGAGTTTGGAACAGTATGGCCTAGCTATTAGAAAATAAAATGATCGATATGGGAAATAAGATCACTCACACATGCACACAAATTGATAGGACTAAATTTTCAACAGAGTTATGAATAAAAGTTATTCTCTGAGTTTCTTGAAGTTTCATTCCAGCAGTTACTTTCTTCAGCACTAAGACCACCTCTGATCACCCGTTTTATACCCTGAATTTATTTGATATTGGGTTAAATCAACCTCTGTAGAGTATTTTAATTCTCTTCCCAAGTGACATCCTGCCTCTGTTGCAATCAGTGGGGCTTTTGGTTTTATTTCTAAAAGCGTCAATTTTCATGACCTATGCCTACCAAAACTGTACTGGTGAGTTTGGATCATCAGGGAAACAATTTGTTTGAGAGGGGCACCTACATAGAACTTCAATGGAGGTCCCTGCTGAAAGCAGTGTCACAGAGCTGGGGCATGCTTAGCCAATGGGAAGAAACAATTGCCTTTGGAATGCTCCAGAGCAGCTGTGTCTGCTGAGAATATCCAGGGCATCTGCTACATCCATGAGCTCCTTCGATCAGGTACCATCTCCCTGCTCCCTGGACTCAACCTCTTCCTCCCTTCTGCAAGAACAAGGCAGGACACCCGGATAGGGGTCCTCTCTGAGTGAAAATAACCAGGCTTTTTAGCTCAGTGAATTTTAGTTCAGAGCTGGCTGGCTGCTCTGGTTTGCTTTGTAACCAACACAACCACACTGGCTGGGGAAACACAAGAGGAGAAAAAAGTGGGCTCCGGAGACTGTGGAGCAAGAGGAATGCGTGTGGAAGGGAGGATTGCTCCTTTCCGCAGCATATCCTTCATGCCACCTGGAAACACGCAGTGACAGTGGGAATCACTCACTGCTACTCACTGCTGCTTCACGCAACATCTAAAATCTCACCTAGGTGAGACAGACTGGATCCCACCTTTTATTATTTTACAGCAGAGAGTGTTTTATTTATGAAAGGAATGTCTAATTAAATAAAAAAAATAAATCTTGCTACCCATCTTTATGCAAGCCAACAACAACTATCTTGTTTTAACCTTCAGGTTTTGTTCCTTAGACTTCCTAGATAATGTAAGTCAATTATCAGAGGAAGATTTAGGTATTTGTCATTCAGGACTGTGCTACGAGGAACCTGGGGCCACAGTGTAGCTGCATCACCGTGAACCCAGTTCTGCAATCAGACACCAGCGCGGTTCTGCATAAAAGCTTACCCAAGTGGAACTGATTGCAGAGCTAAGACTTAAATTTACCTATTAGAGAGTGCATAGCAGTGGCAAGGTCTGAATGAAGATACTTTAGCTAAACCCCCTGTTTCTCTGAATATTCTGATTAAGTAAGAATGGTTTGGGTTTTGGTGGATTATACCATTTATTGCAAAAATAATCTTCCTCTCCTGAAAAGTCAAGGTTGTACTGATGATGTACCTTTATACTAAAAAAGCCCTTTTTTGTGTGTATGTCTTCCAATTAGTTCTTTGAAGCTTTCAAAGACTTTTTTTTTTTACAAACAGAAGCCATAAAGCTCTGGAGAGTGGGTAGTTTGTCACCTTCAGGTGAGCAGGGAAAAGTGCGTTAGGCTCATGGAGAGGCTGGTGTTCCCTCACCAGCTGTTGCATGCATCAGGTGTCATAGGCATCTCTCCTGTCTGGTGGTATTTTGGTCTAACTGCTATTAGGTTTTAAGAATTTGGATAAAAATATCACCCTGACAAAGTAACATGAAGAGGTGCACACCCAAGACCTCTCCAGTGGATGAGGATAAAGTTTCAGGCTGCCCTGCCACATCCTATATGTATTGAATATAATAAGGGGATTTTTATTTAATATATGGACAATACTGTCAATTATCATTGGCTTTTCAGATTTATGCCATCTCCCCTTCCATTCTTCACCTCCAATAATGTTTTCTTTGTTTTATAGACTTGGTGCTTTTACAGACTAAACTTGGTGTGTTCTAGGAGGAAGTATTACATGACAAAAGTATTTAGTTTCCCAGGGACCTGGATGAAAAATCAATCTAATACTCTTTGGTATTTATACAAGAAAGAATCCCTAGAAAATTAAATAGGCCTTTTTTCATGCCAGTAGCACCTGAAAAAAGAGTTACAAAAGGGTTCTTCTTCTCATTCATTTCCCAATGGAAAGATACTTCATTATTGCTTTTGTTACTGTAATTATCATCATGCAATCTGAATAATTACAACAATATACTTCACCAAACTACAAATGCTGAAAGGATTGAAGTGTAAAAAAATCTAGATAGCACTTTTTCCTTTGCATAATGTAAAAGAAAGCTATATGAACCACATCTATTTATTTTTCCAAACCAGCTGCTGGTAGTACACTAAAAAAGCTTGAGAAGTTGTTTCAGGAACACTTTTCTCAGCCAATATCTAATGGGAAAAAAACCCCTTATTCACCCAAGTGTCGTAAAATGAGCCAATCATAAAATGACCAGACTGCATGAAGTTCATTATCCGATCCACTGGCTTTTTCACGAGAATCAGCTTATTTATAGTATGGTGCAGCATACCAGCTGCCAAGAGTATGCATATAGTAGTATTAAACTGTACAGAAAAAAAACATTTTGTAGCACATTAGTGAGATTCCATTTGTGTGTGTTCCTGACAAATGGCTCCCCTGCAGTTGTCTCAGCATTTACTTGCCAGACAAGACCCATTTACTGCTTCATTTATTGATATGCAATGGAAGTTATAGAATAAGTATCATATCAGTGAATCTAAAGCAGTAATTCACGCAGTTCTTAGAGACATAATGTCTGGAGAGTCTAAAACTAAACTAACTCCAGGAGATGTTTATGAGTATTGTGAATGAAGGAAAAAAAAAACCACCCAAGAGCGATAACTTGATGATGGGATTTTAATTTAATTTGAAGTAATGCAACCAAACTGCATGAGGGGAAGGAATGTAGGGAACAATCAAGTCTCTTAACCAACACTATTTTATCCTGCCATTAAATTGTTATAATTACCCAGTATTTGACCAGATGGCAAGTCATTTCTAAAGTCAGACCAGGTGTTCAAGATGCAGAGATAATCACAAAGCTGATGACTGTGGTGAAACTAATTAAAAAGTGTGTTGCAGTGGCACAGTGGTGCTGTGGAGAGAGAAAGAGAGTGACCAAAAATAACAGGATAGAAAAGATCTGATGTACTACAACAAAGTGATTTGGAAAATAATAGGCAAAACCAAATAGAATTTAATTAATTGAAATGATCAAGGTCAGAGGAGCACTCTATTAAACTATTAGATAATGCATCTACTTAGGGCTTTCTGGGGTTTTGTTTCTGTTTTCTAACACAAACGGGAAGACAGAAGTGAAAGGCAGAACTAATAAAGATGAAAACTGTCAACCCGATCAGAAGAAGGGCAAAATACAGGCACAGATGCACATCAAAATGAAATATGGGCACAAAAAATCCTTTTCATGCAGATGAACGCTGATTACATGGCCACAGCTGGAAATTACAGAGGGCTTTATTCATTAAAGACTAACTATCTTCAGTTAGGCTGTGCTTTCATGACAAAACAACAGAATAGCAAAGAAATTAACTGCCGTGCTGTGCCCGCAGCTCCCCTGAACACACTGCCCTGCAGCCAGCACACTTCTGCTTAATAGACAACTTCACCTTTCTGGGACCAAAAATCAATTCAGACATGAGGGAAAACGCATTTAACAGGAGAAGGAGTGGGGGGGAGGGGTGGGAGTGGGGGAGGGAGAAAGCAAACTTTAAAAACAACCCCAGCAAGTAAACACACCACCATATGATAAGAGAAATCAAAATGTCTTATTGCCAGCTTGGTGCATGTTGGTTCACCCTGCCGGCTCGGTACTTTGTGATCATCTCTGGCTGTCGGCTCTGAAAATGTAAGTGTGAATGCTCACGCTGTGCCCATGGCCCTGAGGAGATCACTAATTGGCTCCGTGCTATGCCCATACACGAAGCCTGATGCTAAGGTGTCCTGGACACAAGTAAAAGCTGAGAACTATTAAAGACAGCTCTCCATGAGGTTTTTCCAGTCAAGACAGGGAAGCATTCCCAGCTGCCCAGCTGGTCATCTGCAGAAGAAGGGGTGCTCCTCTCTGTGCCCTTGCAGCCTGCTCTGGAGCCCGGGGACATCCACGAGGGATGGGGGTTGTATCATCTGCGGGCTGAGGAAAGCTTAAAAGTCCTCTTCTCCAGTGACCATTTTTGTCATTACAGAATGATGAAAATTATGTGCACCCCTTCACCCTGGGATGCCACGTTGTGCTGATGATGTATTTTGGCACAGTTGCATGGGGAGCTTTTGCTAGCAATAGCAATTAGGATTCAGAGTCACTCTGCTGCTTGGCTTTTATGTCTGAGAGAGTTTTCAGCTGTGTGAGCTGGCCACACTTTGTGCAAGGATGCTAGTAGTCTAATTTGCAGTCTAATCCTGTCCTCCAATATTTGGGAGAGTTTCTCCTTTTTGCAGGTGTCTTTGCCTGCAGAAAAGCTGGACATTTCTTGGTGCAGAGGTGCTACAATTTGAAATAGGAACAGGTAGCAAGTGGAGTTGATAAATCAATTGATAGCCCAATTAATTCTGCCAGTAAGAATTTTGCACTCACGTTAGCACTAGCAATAACATCCTGTTGGCCTCTGTCTTGATTGGGGATACAGACTGCAGGAACCCTGCTGCTGCAATCAAGTGTTTCTTCATACCTACTCCAGAAAGCAAAAAGGGTCAATATGTTAATGGCTGTGAACAATTGATATCTGTTGTACCTTACTTAGTCATTGATGTCCAGAGTAGAATGAGCTGAAAAACAAAGTCTGTTAAAAAATTGTCTCCTTGTTGTTTTTATCAGTTCTTTAGCTGGCTCAAAAACAGGAGATTAATTTTTAATCTATTCATCTTTGTTTTTTCTTTTTTTTTTTCCTCTTTTTTTTGGTTTACCCGGAATTTGGAACTTTTCAGTCAACTCTAGTTGTGACATTGATGTTGGGAACACATTTCCCTCACTAGAATGAGAAAAATAAAGAGCCATAATTGGAAGCAGGAGTGCAGACCCCAGATAATGGTGCAAGTCTATGGAAAACAGTTTCCCCAGTTGAAAATACAGCCGCATTCATTCCAGCAGTGCTTCCTCACCACAGAGCATACACTGCAGGGTATGCAGCTTTCCAAGTATTTTTAACCTCTTAGGCAACTGGTATTCTGGCAAAAATGTCTCAGTGCATTTCATATTTGGTGCTTTGCAGTTTCTAATGGATATTTTTCTAGGGACGATTATAAGCAAGTAGCCCAAGGACTGCATCTTCTCTGGAAGCTGGTGCAGGCACAATGTCTTTTACTATTATGATTGTTTTCAACAAGTTCATAATCTCCTGCACCATCTGTTGTTTTTATGCTGTCTTCCTGCTGCCACACTTGCCCTTTGTTTAAACAATCAGGGGGGTTGCTATTTTTTGGAAACAGACAAACAAAGATAGGTTTAGGGAATTTGGAAATTAAAGCTTGTATATTAATTCAATAAGGACACCACAGACTTGAAGTAAGCACACTGCTAAGCGAGTGAAGGAGAAAATTTCATGTTAATCTACAGAATTTTATTTAAAAGTTAAAGCTCACATACTTGTCCCTCTGTCCTCTACAGTGACCTGCAGAGGTCATTAAGGAACATGCAATCAATTTTTAGTGTTCAATAGGCCTTGCCACCTACTCACATTTGCACACAGAAATGAAAGAAAGGTCCTTTCCCCCTTTGGCCCTGGCATACAACAGTCTCTGCTGGTCAGTGGCAGGTAACATTTTGCAGAAAGGAGGAAGACTGGGTTAAAGTCTGATGTCTTCCTTGCACAGGAGAAAGCAGGTAAGAATATAGGTTTCCCCAAATCAGGTGTGTTTGTGTTCAGCACAAAGAGGGAAGAAGCTAAAGAGAGGGAATGAGGGGAGAGAACAAGAAGGACAAAAAACTGTTTCTTCTTTCCTTTTTCTGAAAATTGACTATTTCTTTTTATTAGGAATATGCTTTCCAAACCCCATCCCTGTGTGAGGACCCTGGTAGCATCCCCCCTCCTGGGAGTGTGGCTGCAGGTTCTCATGGCCAGCTCAGAGCTGGTGTAATCAAGGGCAGTCCCCGTCCCATCCAAACAGTGTCTCTATATCCCTTCTGGTTTTGTTCCTGCTTCCACCTCTTGTATGCTTTTTTTTTATGTCTAAGTTCCACCAGGAACTCCTTGCTCATGTAGCAGGCCTCCTGCCACCTTTACTTGACTTCCTTCGTGTCAGGAGGGACCGTGCCTGAGATTGAGGAGGTGATCCTTGAAAATCAACCAGCTCTCCTGGATCTCTCTTTTCTCCAGGGCCATATCCTATGGGACTCTTCCAACAAAGTTCTTGAACAGGCCAAAGTCTACCCCAAATAATGGATTTAATTTATTTAATTAAATAAAAACATTCATTTAATTTAAACATTCATTTAATTTAAAGTAGCCTTCAAGGTCATCTAACCTTAAGCTCACAGGCATGGTTTAAGATAACATTTATTCTGTGATGAATTTAGATCATTTGTCTCAGTATCTGCTTTGGATTTCTCCTCTCAAAATTAACAGTTAAACAAAATTCATATTTTGAACAATACAGTTTGAGGTAACCTTTTTTCCCCCATCAGGAGACCTAGAAGCTCTGTGCTGATCCCATGCTAGTTTCACAAAAATACAGCCCCACTAGTTTTGTGAATGGCATCAGTCCTGCAAACCTGCTCAGCTGTGACAATTCTGTGCTATTTAAAATTTCATGCATGTTCAAGGACCTCAAAAAGCAGGCCCCACATCAGATTAAGCTCAGTCCAAGTAGATGTAACCTACTGTCATATTTACATACGTTAATTCTGTCACAGAATGGAGAAGAGCATCTCAGTAATAACTACACTCATGCTAATAAAAGCAAGGTGTCTAGAGAGGATAATTACCCTATGACCTTGCTGCTTCACGGCAAATGACCTTGTAAGACTGGAGAGTAGAGGTGGTTGAAAATACTCTGATAGACTGTTTTTCCATTAGAAAATTATCCCAGAAATGGGACGTTTCACAAAAACATATATATTGTCATTAGGACTTGGACACAAAATTATTGTTGTTTGTTTGAATAATTCTGCAGCTCACAGATTAATGTGATCACAAAGCTTTCTTTGAACTAGTGCATCGGGATTTGAAATGCATAAGGTACAATATAAAATTCAAAGCAAGAAACTAAGAATGGAGACTTGCAATAAATTCATGACAATGTTTCTCATACTTTTTAATTTGCTCTGTGAAAATTTTTTACTTTTCACTCCCAATATGAAGAAGGAATTAAAGGTAGAATGTTTTTAATTTTTTAACTAGAGTTACCTAAAGGAGTATATTACCAAGGCAAAAGACAGACCAATATCTCCTAGATAGGCAAAAAGGTATCAATTTAATTATTTTGGACTTCTTTTTAATTTATATAATTAAAACACTGAGATGTGTTTTAATTGTGTTCTCATGATTTGGTGTTCTCATGATTTGGGAAGAAATACCTGCATTCTGCATAGAAAACAGATGATTTATGAAACTCTGAAGATAATCAGCATATTTACGTACACACTTTTATGTTTAACTGCCAATTTCTGTTTCCCAATTAAAGTGGTTTATTTGACTGTTATCTTTAGCTAATTAGTACTTATTTTAGGGAGTGAATACAGAGTAGGTTTCATGGGAAAGTAAATTCATTGGCTCCAAGTAGGGGGAATAGCTTGATGGCTGAAAGAATTGCCCCACATAATGAATTCCTATGTGTTTTGTAATGTAACCTAATGCCTCATGCAGCTACTAAACTCCCAGATGGCCCAGCAGAGGCACATACTCATCAGGTGACATATTAGCCAATTTAAAAGATAATTAGTAAGCACCGCTCTTTCTGTATTCTTTAAGCATTAGGAAGATTCACATTCCACTCTTTTATGTACTGGCCTCCAATTCAAAACATATGGAGCAATTTCTTTTTTTTTTCTAGAGGTGCTGCTCTCCTGCTGCTCCCCCTGACTTCAGCACAAGCTTATTTGCTAAAGATGCTGCTGTGCATTTTTGCTAGTGCGGCTTTGTTTTTCCGAGCATCTTCACTTCTTAAGGTTGTCACACTATCAGGGTATCTGGTGTTGCAGATGCCTCTTCCAGGTTTCAGAGTAGGGGCAAACTATTATTTTTCTTATATCAAGAAAATGCTTTACTGCACAAAGACTGGTACGGTTCAGTTACTGGAGGATGTCAGTGCTGTATGTGTTGGCACTCAGACAAGTCAAAAGTTTGGTAAAATTATTCACCAAAACCAGGAGGCAGGTGAGGAATGTCCAGGAAATGGGTCCAGAGTCTGGTTTAACTCTGAACCATAGTATGGACCTGGCTCCTCTGGGCTCCCATCTTTTTAGACAAGCAGATTGCAACTATTAGCCCCATCAAACTGAGTGTGTAACTGTGTATGTAGCTGAGTGAGTCTAGCTCTCCCTTAGGATTTCTGCTGGGCAGGCTCTGAACCAAAGGGCACAGCTGCTCTGTTCTGGTGTTAAGCAGATCACTAGATCCTTCTCCACAAGACATCCCAGCTGGATTTCCTTCCCCAGGTAGCAAGCAATAAAAGGAGTGAAGTACTGGCCCAAGTCTATGGGAAGGATGTGCTGGGACCTGACGGTCCACCATCTGCATTTCAGACAATTTAGCCTGGATCTGCTTTGCTTGCCTTGGGTGCCCAGCCTTACAGTTAATTTCCCCACAGAATATCCACATCCATTCTAGCAACTGTTTATAACTTGGAGGGGTTTTAATACAGTCAACATACATAGAATAGTTGCACATACTGGATTCAGTTGTCTGACAAAAAATTTGTTTAGATCTTTTGATCACAGCTGTTCTTTCCTCCTCTTTTTTTTTTATCCAAACACTTTTCAGTCATAAACTTCACTTTTTGTCCTGTTTGCTCATACCTCAGTCTCAATTTTCTACCATTAAAATCTTGACAGGAGAATTAGATAGGTATTATAAATAGGAAATTCCATTTGAATACATTGTCATCCACCTACCAGTTAGACTCACCAGTTAGGGCTTAAGCAGCAGTGTTTAGGAGCAAAATCCCAAGCCTACCTCTTGGATTCATAATTATTTCATATTAATCCTTTATATGCAATTTGGGCCAACCCACAAACATCTCCACCTGTTTGCTCTGTAGCATACGGTTCCTGCCGAGTTCAGTGACATACAGGGGGAGGAGGGGGTGATCCCACTCTTCTCCCCAGATTCAGCACCTGGAGCTTTTGCAAGATATTTGCATTTTTGGATGGTTCAAAGCCTTTGGCCTCCACCCCAGGCAAAGTACTGCATGATACTGGAGGGTGTTATTTTCCCAGGCTGTGGCAGGGATGGCACCCAGCTGATCAGCTGGGCTGTTTCCATGATTTGCTGTTGTTTCTCTTTGTTGTATACTTATACACTTTGATATACCGCAATTTTTTCTCAGCTCTCAAGGCTACTCCTCTCCAACAGCCAGTAATTGTCCATCACAGAGTTGTTTGTAGCTGTGCAGCCTCCATTTGCAATCTCTGCCCCAACTTTCAAGTCCTCTGCTGTTGTCCCACATTTACACCATGTGTCAGACCAGGGACGTCTGGTGCCAAACTCTGATTCAGATAGCAAACTCCTACAGTGAGTTGACAACAAGCTTAGCAGGACAGGAGAGGGGCCTGGCAGCATAAGGCAGACTTAGTGAAAAACCTGTGGCCACTCCTACTGGGCTTTCTACCTCTTATAAATGCTTATGAGGAGTAATGAGTATTTTCTGTCACAGTCAGATACCAATTACATACTTTCTCAGTCATCGTAAGGAAGGGATTCACAGGCTCTGCCCTTTCCAAACTCCATATTCAGCGTCTGATCCTTGCACATGCTGCTGATGTGCAGCATCTCCTTTTCTCCAGTGAGAAAAATCGGAAAAATGGTAGAAAGTTCCCTTTGCCACCTTCCGAGGTAGCAAAACCAATTCAGCCCCAGTGAATTTCAGTGTGCCACTGAAATGTCTGTCTATGTGCATCCTCTTGGTCCCAGCTGTAATCACCTCAGTGTCTGCTGTAGGTTGCAAAAATGTGGGTAAATATCTGGATTTCCTAAGCTGCTTCTGCACTCCTTCAAATTAAGGACAACCATGTAGATTTCTGTGAAGTGTTGGTGGGGAAAAAAAGCTCTAAGACTTAGAGGTGAAATTTGTCACAGCTGTGAATGTATACACAGCCAAGTGTTAAAACCTTGAAAAGGAGATTAAATGTGTAAATGAGGGACATTTCAATGATAGAGGAACAGAAGTCTGCACAGTAAAAGTTAGGAATACTATGTAATAGGAGTTATTCTGCGAGAGGGAATTTAGAGGTGCCTGTGAATGGAGCAAAGTTTAAATCGTAATTAGTCTTGTTGACAGAGTAGCGAATTTTTTTACATTGTTTATAAAAGCTGGTTTATACTAAGAGTATTATGTCTGTGAAACTCTAATGATAACAGAGTCAATGGCTCAAATATTAGAAGACAAATTTTTAACTGTGTGTTGGAAAGCACATAGTAACGACTGGCTTACAATTTACAATGAAGTTATGAAACAGGTTTGTTCTCACATATCTGTGACATTCAAACGGAAGAGTCTCATAGAAGTTTTGCTGTCCTTAATGTCCTCAGGGATCTGCCAAAGGTTTTAAATTATATTGTGTTTATTGAAATAGGCAGCTTTGATCCTGAATTTTGGTCCCAGGTTCATTAATACAAACCATAGTTATGCTGACTTCCACCAGCTGAGAATCTGTCTCTTCAGGATGCATTACATCCTTATGTCACAATATGAAAAAAATACACATCAAAGTCAAATCAAGGTGGCGGAACAGCAGTGGGTCTGGTCCCAGTGTCATTGCTCAGGGGTAGCTCTGACAGGTACCCAGTGGGTGCTCTCCTTCAGTAGGAGAGGCAGTATTTACTTCGAAGTGCAAAACCAGCTCTCCCTGAAATCAGTAGAGACACCCACGCTGACTTCAGTGGGAGTTGCATCAGACGCCAGTGACCAGCTCTGAAGTTCAAAGACATTTCATCAATTTTCAGCTAGAGAAGGGGTGCTCAGCAGGACACAGCTCAGGCCTTAGGAGCAAATGCATTTACATCTGGTTGGTGAATAATTCTATGTAATGTGTATTTCACACTACAATATTTACGAATATGTGTGGTAGGAACCTACAAAGTGTGTAGTACTGCAGTACCCAGAAGAGTGAGGTAATTTTCAGTGAATCTCAAATAAAATAAGTTGAGAGAAGTTTAAAGAGGTTTAGTGTTAATACTCTGAAAAATCTGTACAGACTACTCTTTCAACATGGCAAGAATTATGTATAAGATTTAGGGAATAATTATATTCATTAGATTAATGGATGAAAGCTTATATATTGCAGGAGTCTCCTCCTACTCAGCATTCCTATAAATTATAAATAACATTCAATTTAGTGTGACTCCACAGAGAAGACAGTGCCCTTAATCTTCAGATGGATTTCAAGCTTATGCCTTCATTAATCAGAAGAGAAGGAGCTCTCTTCAACCTGTTTTAAGTTTTTGCAGGAAAAAGTAAAGAAAACCTACACATTTTAGATAAATAGTAAAAGTGATTTTTTTTTCCCCAGAACGCCTACAAGGAAGAAACAGATTTTGCATACTCCTATATAACAAAACTATTTAGAAAGAAAAACAAATGTACATTTTGCATTCTGATTCTAATTTAAGATTCAGAGGTAATAATTCCTTTCAATTCAGGACAGCTCAAGAGCTTCATTAGTTTTGGTTTTGAGCAAATTTATAGGAAAAGCATTGTAAATTCAAATCTGAGATCAGGGCAAGATTGGGCTTGATTGCGTAGTGACAAAACATACCATTTGTTCATGATCTTCTGATGTTCTTTCATGGCTATAGCTAATGATGTATGTCATGTAAGATTAGTTGAGTTTCAATACAAGGCTGTGCTGAACAGAGACTGGGTTTGAAAGGAGGATCCTTAGGCAAAACTGTCTGTATCTGTGCAACGCAACAAGGCCCTTCATGTTCCAGAGCTGACCTGTAATTACAGCTGTAGGTTCAGATTCAAGTCAAATGATTCAGTATGAAGCACTTAAAAATTTCAAGAGATTGCACGTTGAGGTTCCATTACTCAATCCCGCTTCCCTCTCCCCTACACAGGAGTGCTTTACAACTTTTTTATTATTATTTTCCATTATAAGTGGTGCTTTTCTGGTCTCCTTTCCCTTTTTCCTCTCATAACCCCTGAATGTAATACTTTGTTCAGACACTAAAAAGCTGCAAGTATTATAATAAAATTGCTTAAAATCATTGGAAAGAAGCACTGGAGCACAGGACTTTGCATTCCAGATCGTAAAACCAACACAAATAATTTAGTTCAAATTGGGAGGACTGTAACTCACTGTTCACCAGAGGGGCCTGCTGCTGATCCATATTTTATGGAACGTACATTTTTAATGAATAGGGAACGGCTTTCCATTTTGAAATGGAATGAAATACTGATTGTTCTGTAATTTAAAAAAAAAAAAAAAAAAAAAAAAAAAAAAAGAAAAGAAAAAAAGAAATCTTGCTGCTCCTGGCTGCAATGACACACTTGATTGCTCGTTTCCCTTGTAGGTCAGTTCTATTCCCTAATTTCCCCCTTTCCTCAAAGAGCACTATGCACACCTTCATTTGTCCCTCCTCCTCCCTCTTAACTTTCCCTTCTCCCGACCCCTTTTCCACGGGTGCCATCCCAAAACTATTGTTCCTTCCCCCTGACCTTCCCAGGTCAGTGTTGCCTCTATGTCCAGGGATGGTGGAACAGATTTTTCCGCATCAACACTTGTCTCCGCCATCTGTGCTGGACACCTCCACACTTTCACTCCCTGAACAGGGACATTATTCAGAAACCAGGACCCCTCTCCACCAATCCACATGCCCTTCTTTGTCCGGATCCCTTTGGGCAGGGCAGTCTCAGGAGAGGATTGTTACCCTGTGGCTGGAACAAGTGGGGTTTGTGCGCTGAGCTTCATCTGTCATTGTGGGTTTATTTTGATTTAAGGTAGCTACTCTGCTGTTCTCAGATTGCCTTTCACTCTTATAAAGGGCAGTGTAGATTGATGGCATTGGCAAAAAAACCCTCCAACAACCCACACAAGGAAAGGTGAACTGCAGATGTCAGATCCCCGCCTGGCCTGAAGAGAAACTTTCTCCTTTCACAAGCGCCATACAAATGCCCAGTCATCCATTCCCTAGCCGGAATAAGGGAGAAATTATCCCAGCACCTGGCACGTTGCCAGCTGACCCACACGGCTTTATACGCTATACGCAGCGGCACTGCGTTTTCTATATTTTGACTCCCAAAGGGAAGAAGGGATTCAAGGTGGAAAGCGCCGCCGCCGGGTCTCCTGTAACGGGCCATAGGCCCTTGCTAATGAGAAGGGGAGGCTTTCCAAAGGCCGGTGTCCCGGTGTCAGTAAGACGCCTCCCCGCAGAGGAAACCCTTTCTGGGGCTTAAAACCAGCTGAAATCAAAACTTCGCCCCGCCGCGCTGCAGCCGCAAGGCCGCTCCTCTGGCGCCCCCTGGCGGAGCGGCGGCGCCGGCAGGGCGCGGGAGGGACGGGCCGCCGCTGTCACCTCCTGTCCCCCGCCGGCTGCGCCTGCAGGAATTCACCCCCGCGTCACAGCCGGTTTTCTTTTTAATTATTTTTTTTTTTCCCCCTCTTTAACCTTCATTACACAGCCTGGCGTGCTCTTCCGCCAAAGAAACGAGACCTGCACGGCACGCAGAACTTTCGCCAGTGGCTTTTGCTCTTCTAGTTCCCTTTTCGGTTCCCAGCGGTAGGAGTGACTCAGCCTTTCCCGGTGATTGCAAGACTCTAGGTGTTTTAAAAAGAAAAATCGCTCCATCCTTCGTTCTGCTAACAAAACGTAAGCAAGATGAATGAATTAATAAATGCTGATGACAGCATCTAGGCAGCTGGTGTCAGTCTTGGATTAAATCTGACTAGTAAATGGGATATGGTTATTGCACTTTGAAGAGTATCTTGGAGGATGTTTGGATTCAGGTCTCTCCGTCAGCTGCATCTCAATTAATTTTGTATTATAGAAAGTAGCAGTACGGAGACCAGCAGCCAGTGCAATTATTTACATCCTCCTGACACGATCTTCTGTTGCAACAGCATGTCAAAAATAGTAATTCACATTAGGTGAGTCATATGTGTCTTCCCTTTAAAATGCAGACAGTGTGCTTATACGGCCATGTAGCACCCTAAAACAGACTACTGCAGTCCTTCTGGTTTAAAGCCAAAATTAAAGCTTCTTATCTGACCAGCAAGTACAGCACATGAAATATTTTCCATCCTCCACCAATAAAACACAGGTAAACAGTACATATAATTGCCTTTCTCCCACCACCAACTAAAGACAATCTTTATAATCTATCTCCAGTCCCATATTCCTTTCGTAACACAAAGCCAAAGGCAGAATCTGACTCATTGCATTTGATTAATGTTCTTGCTGGAGCAGGAAAAGTAAGAAGCCAACTTGCAAACTCCCCAGCTGCTTGGAGGTCCAGATCTCTGTTTTGGAGCGGTCCTTCCTTCATGCACCAAGTTGTCAGTTGTTTAATGAGCATGCCCAACAGTCACGCCTACACAGAGGGTGTTTGGTTTTATCTTTACATCCTGCAAAAGTGCAGTATTTTTCTAAGACAATGAATTTGAAATCAAGAGGGTACGCTTAACCAGTTCCACAAGCTGGTGTCTCTCTCCCTGATCAAATGTGTGATTAATACATAGCAGGTGAGAAAGTGAGTCCCAAGAGGGTGATGAGGGAAGACTAATGCTACCTTTCCATCATGGTTAACCTGTAACAAGAATCCATTTAAGCCTGAAGATTTGATGAGCCTTTTCAATCGTACATTTATTCAGCTGCAGATTGATTTTAAAAAATGTTAGCTGGCTCTTTCGAGGACAAGTGGTGCTTCTAATCAGTTCCACCACAAAACTAGATACTGTTTACATACTATAACTGCAGGCATCCTTGACTTCTGCAGATTTGCATTCCACAGATCTCTGTTGCTTTTTTGTTCTGTTACTGTTATGACATTATAAAAGCAGAAGATTTGTCTGCCAGCATTAGTGATCTTTTTGTTTTTCTTTTTTTTTTTTTAAACTGTTGCTCTCTGCTCTGTGCACTCCTGACATGCACAAGATTTTTAAGAAACACACTTGCTAAGCAGTGTTACTGGTTTGCTCTGGTGCAGGATGTACTATGAGAATGTACATTTTAGAGAGAAAAAGGAAATCAATGACTTTCTAGCAGTCTGTACACTTTTTTCAAATATCTTCTACCCTACAGCCAATTCAATATCTCAGAGGCAAGAAACTGAGTGAAACTCAGTGGAAAGAATGTTCCTAACTGCAGTACTATATGCTACATATATTATGTGCACATAATGTGTATATAGACAGAGTTTTATACATCTATACACTTAGATCCTCTTTCTTTCAGGAGAATCCCAGCATGGTGGCAAATTCCTGCAACTGATTTTGCCAGTGATGTAGTAGGGCTTGGAGCAGCTCACATCCCCAGTATGAGGCAGCACCTGCCTCAAGATGTCTGAAGACAAAGGACACAATTTTATATAAAATCATGATAAGGCCAAATTGATGCTCTTTTGATTTCCAAACTGTGTCAACAGACAAGGTCATGAGTCAGACCAGGTGGGATCTGCAAGAACTTCAACCAGCTGTAGTGGTATTTTGGATAAAACTTGCAGAGAGACAGAAGAGCAATAATTTATTATCTGTGTTTCAAATTTCAGTTTCTAACAGTGACAAGGTTCTGTTTTCTGTGACTCTTGAATAATAAACAGTGTCTCAGTTTTCCATGCTGGGGCATCGAGTTAGCCCTGACTCACAAGAAAAAAAAATCCTCCTATTAGGTAATGAATATTCTGCCCTGCAACTCTCAGGACCTATTAGTCACAAGGGAGAGGACTCGTGAAGAGTTATATTACTTATTTCAGGAACCAGCAGTAGAATAGACAGGACAGGGAGGTTTTTTGCATGTAAATAGATCTGAGCTAATTGCTATTAGGTCTGTAGCTAATTAGGAAATCTGGAAACCTCCGATACTAATCTACTAACCCCAAGAGAAAATCATTGCAAAGAGAAGACATTACAGCAATCTATACCCAACTACCTTGCTGGGTATGGAGAGCAAAGCAGTTAGACCTGTGCTGCCTCTCTCTGCCTCGAACAGGTGAAAACAGAGAATCACAGATGGCAACCTTCTCCATCTCTTTTTCAGAAGCAATTGGCTTAATTGTTTGTCCGGCAGGTGGAACCCTCCTACTTCTTTTTCTCCTATAGATGCACTCAAAAGCAAAGGAGGAAAAAAAAAAAAAAAGGCAGCCTTTGTCCTTGTGCCAACTCAGCTCAGCCCAGGCTCCCCCAGTTCCCTGTGCTCTTCCTTCATCTCAGCTC
>KZ506124.1:121141-143692 GCA_002844005.1 Limosa lapponica baueri
AGGTAAATTCGTTATCTGCCCCGTTGGAGGGTCGGAAGCGGAAAAGCGTAGAGGGGTCACGCCTGTGGGGAGGAGCGGACAGGACAGGTCACCCAAAACTGACCAACAGGGGTATTCCATCCCATCTGCCTCATGTTCAGTATAAAACCTGAGGGATCAAAGGTTCAGCCCCTCTTTCTTCAATGGCCAACATCCAAAGAGGACCCTGTGTGTTCATCTGCCTTTGATCCTGATCCGTGTGTTCCTGACTCCAGAGCTGGAATCCAGTTCCCATCCATAGCTGAGTCCAGTTTGGGACTTCCCCAGTGCCTGCTGGTGACATCATCCCGGGAGCTTGATATGGTTTGGTATATGTTGTATATATTCTATTATTTCCTTTTAATTTTTATATTAATATTTCATTAAAGTAGTTCAGTTCATTCTAAACTTGTAAATCTCTTTATCTCTCCTCCTTTTCTCCCACACTGGAGAAGTGGGGGGAGAGCATCTGTTGCCGTTGTAGGCCAATTTGGCCTAAACCACGACACTCGTTCATAGCAGCCACCCAACACTTGCAATATGTTAATACCTTCTGCATGCATTAGGTCTGAATTGTGAGTTGGAAGCAACACAATTTTCCCAGATTATCCCTTGCTCTTCACTAGCTTATTTTGCTGTAAATAGTTGTTTTCTGTGACTATGTTTGGAGGCAGGGGACAAAGTAAATAGTGTTGTTCTGTCCTTTTTCCTTTCCACCTGTGGATATAGCGAGATCCAAGACCATTATTCATGAAGGCAGTGAAAAGCTGGGTTTGCAGTGAATAAAATTAGAGATCTCACTCGAGGTGCTTGTGCACAGCAACCAAAAGGTCTGGACACTGCTGTAACGACCACAAAAACACTAGCAGTATTGATGGCTTTTTCTCAGACCTGGGAGGAAGCTGATATGCTTTCTGTGCCGTGTTTGCACACATAATAATGACCTCACCACCAAAGATTTTGCTCCACGTGCCAGACAGAAACATCCCTCAGAAACAGTGTTCATTCCTATTTTGGCCATTACAGGGAATGCCCAATCCCGCAAGTAGAGACCTAAGCAGGTCCAGACCGCCCCAGCTGCTGGATCCAGCCACAGCAATCTGCAAGGACTGCTGGGCTGCAGCTCCATAAGATGTCAGTGGTTTGCTACTTGGAAGCACATTTAACACAATGAAGTGTAGTGAAGGAATTACAGATCTGAGGGAGATGACAACCTCCCTGGATTGTAAATTTTCAGATGTGGACAGTCGTGCTTTTCACAGAATCACAGAATGTTAGGGGTTGGAAGGAACCTTTGGGAATCATCTAGTCCAACCCCCCTGCCAAAGCAGGTTCACCTAGAGCAGGTTGGGCAGGAATGCATCCAGGCGGGTTTGGAATATCTCCAGAGAAGGAGACTCCACACCCGCTCTAGGCAGCTTGCTCCAGTGCTCTGTGACCTCAAAGTGAAGAAGTTTTTCCTCATGTTGAGGTGGAATTTCCTGTGTTCCAGCTTCTCCTCTTTGCCCCTTGTCCTGTTGCCAGGCTCCATGGAAAAGAGTCTGGCCCCAAACTTTTACAGTGTTGTTGCTGCTATGGCCCTTGCCCAGTGACAAACACTGAATAAATAAAAGGGTTGTGCTGATGAACCTTGTGGGGTAATCTATTGAAGTAACCGTACTGGTTGTACCTCTGTTATTTCTGTCCAGCCAAGTATACATATCTATCCTGTCTAATGCAGATTAATAGAAGGATGCTTGTAATCTAGTATAGATTAATTTCCCTTCACTAACTAGGTTACATTCACTATCCATAAAGCTAACAGTGATCTAAGCTTCGTAACATTTTACAAAAAGAGGTCATCAATTTGTTTCATGCTTTACATTTAAAAATGACCATAGTAAAAGAGCAACAAGAGCTGCCTATGAGAAAAAACCCTCAATCTTTACACATCACAATTTTGATTTTTTCAATAGTCTCCTCTGGTTTTCCCTCAAGAAAGATACAATATGGCGCATCTGTATGACCTTGTTACCCTAGTAGTAGATGGGATAAAGAGCGTAAAAAACTGGTTCTGTTTTTCACAGTGCTTCTTCTAAATAAAAGGCCCGAGGAAGGAGTGAAAACTATACCCCTCTTCTCTTTGCTCTCCTTGAATCCAAGCAATAGAAACTGTGTCCAGGTATCTCTGATCTCTTGTAGGAGAATTAAAGAATGAGCTTCCCATTTGTGCCCCCTTGCACCCACTCAGGGAAAGGAAGCCCTGTTTCCACCAAATGCTGAGGAGAGGTGACAAGTGTTCTGTTTGCGCACCGGCTCTGTTGGAGGTCATCACTGTGTGACACTGCAGAAGCAGCTCCCCTTCCCCGAGCTGCTTGGTGAGTAATTGCCTTTGCTAATTCCCGGCTTTTCACACTCCGGTGGATATCATACGCTTGGCTGTAATCTTTACTAGTCTCAAGTGGCTCTTCTCACGCAAAAGGTCTGGAATAACAGTACCTTTAAACTGTTTTTTGGGTTTTTTTTTCTTTTTCTACTCCTGGAGGAGTTTGAGAGACAGCTGTATGCAGCGGTGCCTTGTGTTCCTCAGTAAGGGACCCACCTTGACCCCAGGCTCAACACTGTAGATTCACAGCTGACCTCTGCAGCCATCATCCTGCAACTTCAGTTCCAAATAATACAGCATACAAAAGCCCCTCCTGCCTGTCAGACTCACAGAAATCTTCTTTGGGGCCCAAAACACAAGCCAGCAGCAGGATGAAAGGATCTGTGGTAACATCTCCAGTTGCATCTGCTTGCTCCAGTGCCTCTTGTACTTCATTGCTGCACCACACAGGGTCTTATCTGCAAGTATTTGTGGCAAATCCAAGGGAATTATCTCAGAGATTGTATGGAAATATAGTATATCACAACCACGTATAACTGGTTTGGTATAACTTCCAAAAAATATGACTGAAACACAGAAATATTCTTCAATAAAATGGACAGACATAAAAGGAATCACGTCAGTACAATCCTTTCACCCTTCCTCTGTTTTAATTAAATTTCAGTAAATTTCAAAGCAAACATCAAATTATTCTTGTTACTCAGTATTATTACTGCAGGAGACTAGCATTTTTAAAAACATCTAACCCCTGATGGTTTATCTTAAAAACCACGGAACAGCAGGATTCTTGTGCCAAAACGTGGCTGTTCATCATGAATAGGAGACAAAATAGACTGGACAACAGTATATTTGTTCAGAAACAAACTTTTTTAAGAAACATGAACAAGTGAAACATTTTGCAAGGCTAGATGCCATTGACTGATTAGATAGACGAGATTTCTACACGGAGAAAAAAAAACAACATTCTAAAACAGGTTTGCCTTTCTATGCCAAATAAAAGCCGAAGAAACCACCAGGTGGCTACCAGAAGAACTTACTTTTCCAGAAATTTGGGGAATTGTCAAAGGAGCTGAATTATCCCAGTGGAGTTTGGAAGGTACCTACACTTACCCAGCTGGGAGCTAATCATAGCTCTCTTAGCAGCTTCCTACCTCCATTAATATAAAGCAGATATACAATCAGATCCAATGTCACACACTAACCACCTACGCTTCTCACCGCCTCCAAGGTCTGAACCTCCATTAGGAAATCATCTGATGATATTGAGGCACTCATTCTCACTTGCGTTGAGCATCGCATGTCCCTGACAGAAAAGCAGCCAGGCTTTTCAGGGGTACTCTGCTGATGCAATCACACCTATTAACAGGCAGGCAACTCTCTAATAACGTGTCAGTAAACAAAATAACTCCACAGCCTGCTCAGGGAAGCGGGTGGTAGGAAAGGGATGGAGGAGCTCTTCTGCTTAAGGCAGAGGCACCTCTGCCTGGGGAGGTGGGAGCCGTGCAGACAGCAGGGGGAAGCTGTCCTGTCTGGGGCAGGAAAATAAAATAGGGGGCGTACGGCAGTAGGGGCACAAGGAAGGAGTGACAGTGCCAGGAGCCACAGAGGGACAACAGGCGGGCAGGGAATCTGATCTCCCACTGGGGTCTCCTCTGTGCCTCCATTCCTCTGCTGCTGAGCAGAGCTTTCCCAGACAATTCCTATTGCCACCTGGTGATTTATAGCCATCTCTCCCTCAGATGAACCAAAACACATGTCTCTTCTGATGGACTGTGTTCTGCAAAGCATGAGGTTTTACAATACAGCTGCTATGTGTTATCCCCCGCAAAGCAAATGTGAGAATATTTATATGGTTTTTTAGCACAACAAATATATTTTCCCAGATGCTCTTGACTGAAAATGTTGCTAATGGGACTGTGCTCAGCTTTCCAGAATAAAATGCCTTTAGAAAAGAGAGAAAATATTAAAAAGCTCAAGAATCAAAGGTGATTTTTTAAAAGTAAAACAAGCTTTCAGCTTCATCTGTGATTCTTTCTTCTCACGACTGCTCTAAAATCTACATTACAATATTGCTCATTAGCTCCTTCTTCTTAAACATGACATTACCCAGAAGAGGTGGGTCATATTAGCTGTGGTAGGTTCAGCAAAGTAATGGAAAACAAGGAACGCCATACCATATCAGCAGGCACCTTGTATGCTAATGTTTGAATGTAAGTCCTGCTAATGGGCTGGATGCTGAATCAAATATTAAAGAATACAAGTTCTAATACTCAGGTGTTTGATGAAAACTTTGCTCAATTTATTTCAAAGATTATATGAGCATGCTCCTTAAGTGTCCATAAGGCCATTTCCATTTGTGTAGCTTGTTTACTGAGAAGTATTAATAGATGCCAGGAAGTCGGACCATTTGTTGTGAAATGCATCTCCTTATAATGCTTTCTTAAATTGGAATTAAACAGATTACCGCAATCAATCCCTAGATATATAACTTGATGCATGTTTCTATTGATTCTCAGTCTCACTGAAATGAAGGAAGCATATTTCATTGTGAAGAATATCTCAAAGAATTTGAGAATCACCAAGTATATCTTAACCACTTCAGAGTGAATGCTTTCTTGACAGTCCATTATAGAAATGGTCTGCTTTCACATTTCTGTGTGATCAAACAATTACAACTTGTCAACTTTTTCATGATCCACAGTCAGTTGAGCCTTCCTGCCACAATTACCAGGTTAGTTTTCTTAACTGAGAAATGGAGAAATGCTTATGATATTATGTGCTAAAGAGCTATTTACAACATAGTTAGCAATTGCTATTATTAACACACCTTTACTGACCATCTTTAACAATCATATCTTTGTCAGCTGCCTTCTTTGTAGTTTCTCATGTGTTATCAGCATGCAGAGTGCTTCTCCCATGCTTCACAACTCTGCTTTTATCACAGAATTGAATCTAAAGGACACATGCTCCTGCTCTTGCACTCAGCCAGTTAAGTCCCCCTTTCACATTTTTTTTCCTAGTGAAATGAGGCTACTACTTCTTTTGAGACCCGTAAAACTTTCAAGGTTTAGAAAGTATACCTAGAATAAAGATATCTAGCTACTAAATATAAATGATTAACTTTCTCTGAAATGCATATATTTGCTACTAAGAAACATCATTCTCAAGCATTTAGTAGAAAGTGCAGTAAATACATATATATACATGATATTTTATGGCTGGTAACAGAGAATTCTAATTAGAAATGCTTTAAATTTCTCAAGTTTCAAGGTAATGTTCTTATGATTAACATCTCTATTGGGCGATCTTGCAATAAATTCTAGGCTCTACTGAAAACAGTGGCAAAATTCTTTTCACTGAATTCATTAGAGAAAATACATCAATCTTTATTTTTTAGCTGTACATACTGAGACGCACAAAATGAAAAAAAAAAAAAAGAAAACAATTGAGAACAAAAGAATTAAAATTATAAACCAACAGCAAGTCATAGAATCATAGTATCATAGAACAGTTTGGGTTGGAAGGGACCTTTTAGGGTCATCTAGTCCAACCCCCCTGCAATGAGCAGGGAACACCTTCAACTAGATCAGGTTGCTCAGAGCTCCATCCAACCTGACCCTGAATGTTTCCAGAGATGTGGCATCTAACACCTCTCTGGGAAAGTCATATAGATATTTAATAAAGCTGCAAAAGCACAAGCGCCATACTGACAAATATTAGAACAAGATTACAGACTCTGAGATATTGAAGTAATCCACCTTATATACTCAGCTCTGAGAGTAACCCTACCACAGTAATGCATTTTCCTTTAGGTACAAACTTTTGCGGAGGGTATGAATCCATTGAAGACAGAAAAAGCAGAGATTGACTAAAGGCCATATGACTTTACCTATGAGGAAAACAAGCATAAATTAAAATCACTATAAAAGAAGAAGGAGATGCCCACTTTACAGTACATAAAAAATTGCCTTAGGAAGGAAGAAATCTCCTCTTCAATGGTGGGCAATAATGTGTTTAAATAACAAAAAGGCAGATTACAGTTAGACATTAGAGAACAGATTCCAATAGTAGAGACAAGCCCTGGAATAGATTGCTTGGAGAGTTGGTCTGTCATTGGCAGATCTTCGGGCAGGCATTGACCAAGTATTTTTCAGAGGTGATCTATGTATAATTAATCCTACCTTGCAGCAAAGCATGGAATGGAAAGCCACATTTTTTCCTGTGATTCTATATTCTCAATTTTTAACACAAGTTTAATATTTGCTAGCTTCTGTGGGTCTTCAGTTTGTATTAAAATGGTTTCCTGAATTGAGCCAAACATTGAAAGAGTAACTGAATTTTGAAACCTCTGGATGCCAGGCACTTGATATCAAAGGGCATTTTTGAAGTTTGCCTAAGCAATGCAGTTTTTAAGTGGTACTAAAGGAATAAGGTGATCAGCTGTGACTAAATTTGAACAGATCTTTGTATTGAACATCCTCTGAACAAACCAGACCTAAGAGGTACTTAAACCCAATTGAAGAGTTTCTGTTAAGGGAAATTCCCACCATTTCAGAAGCTAAAGGCTAAAATAGAATGGAAAACAGACTTAATGGCCTCTTGGGGTGCCTTCTTGTAAATATACTTTTACAAATAAGAATACACTATAATCTTTGTATGCTTGCTTCCACTGCTGGCCGCTGCTTCTGAGATCTTCATGTAATGCATGAAAGTTTGCATTTCCCAGGATGTGTTCATATCTTGAACAGAGATAGGGCTTAATCTCCAGACTTTACTTTTGTATCTATCTTTACCATTACTAAACTGTATACAAAGAACCCAAACTTCAGGTAATGTACGTCAACAACCATGAATGCCACAGAAGCATGGTAATTCAGAGCCATTGAAGATCTAGTCTAAATTCTTACACAGAAGAATAAGATTACAATTTTTGTTTAGTATTTTAGTGGTTTATAGGCACATAAAAAAGTCCTTCTGTAAGCAAACCTATTTGATAGAATAATCTACAAATTTGTTTGCATCTCCAATTTTGAGAATGGTGTGTACATATTCGTTTGTGTTACTGCCCCAGCCTCTGTTTGCTCAACCGATTGCCTTGTTGTTGTTTTTCTGTCTGCTCATCTGTACAAGTGAAATTATCTCTTTTCTCTTTTCTGCCTGTTTTCTCAGATCATTTAACAATGAGCTACGTTTTCCATGTAGCCCTTTCAAAAGAGATGAAAAAGGGGAAAAGTATGGGGGAGGGACAGAAAAACTGAAAAGTCGGTGTCAGAGACATATGAAATCATTTCCTTACTGACACTGATTTTGCTCCGTTTTTCCAGAAATCATTGTGTTCATGGTTGCATGCATTTTGTTGTTTCTATGGGGTCATACTTCAGTGATTCATTACCACAATTTAGATTTATTACAGTCTGGAAATGCTGAGATTGTATTTCCCTTTGGGGAAAAAAAAAAAAAAAGATAAAACTGTACTTTTATTGTAGTTACCATTGGAATGCACTGAAAATTACCAAAACTGATTAAATCATTCAAATCTTACTTATTTTGCCTTTTTTTTCTTATATTTTGTACAATAATATTGCCACTTTATTCCTGAATAACCACAACTGTGTGCAATAGCCTGCAGTGAGGGCCTTCTTGACCTCTGCTACTGGGTCTGTGCTGGACTGTAGCCTAGACCATATGCCTGCTCACAGGACACTCACAGTTTGGTATCACCTCCATATACCTCCAGGTTTGGGTGCCGAGGCTGGTGATTGCTGATTACCCCTCCTACTGACCAAGAGAATGGGTATGCAATTGGCACCAACTATCGATTATACTACCAGCTTCCCAGGCATCTTATTTCTGCTTTTTGTCTAGCCTGACAGCATACAGAAGCAAATCCAGAACTGGAAGGGTGCCCCTCTGGGAGGGATTCCTTCCTTTTGCTGTGCCCCTCAATGGAACCTGTGCTCCTGCCCTGCCTCAGGCCACCTTGCGTGCTCACAGTCTGACACGTGTGAGGCATGAGTTCCACAGGCTTAAACAAATAGTATGTATTCAGTTACCCTGTGGTAACATGTTAGTCTGTAAATTATCTATGACACTAAATTGCAAATGATAACTGATGAGTACATTGTGCTGTGGGTAGTATTTAGGAAAAATATAAATAAACAGATGACTTTTTTTAATACCTCTGTCACCTACATAACACGCTGGTATAGGGCAGTATAATACCATTTTACTTCATCAAATTAGCTTCCAGTATTGCAGGCCCTCACACATAAAAAAAGAATATCTCTGTGGTCCATGACCCTTCCCTCTGTGTGAGTGAACTAGGAATAAATAGAGTGAGGAACAAAGCAGGAGGGGGAATGGCCCCTCAGCATAGGCTGGCTATTGAAGAGTGGGATGCAGTCTAGACAAAAAATACGATTGTCACAAACAATTTCCCCTGAAGCAATGTAGAAGCAGGGAACCTAAATGTGGCCATTGCTTTTTCTTGATCTGCTGTTATTACAGCACAGCTATGCCCAATGAGAGGAAATAATATTGTTAGGAGAGGAGAGGAGAGGAGAGGAGAGGAGAGGAGAGGAGAGGAGATCTGCTCCATGATCCCTGATGTTCCAAAGTGGGTCTAAATTCTGTGACAAGAATTGTGGAGGTGCTCTGGGTAACAGACTAGACTGTTGCTCCAGGCTGCCTGCAGACTCAGGAAGACAATACTGCATTAATCTTTTCTGCATTTGATTTTTCTAGGACTAATAGGAAGAGGTTTCATTCAAAGCAGACCCTGAATCCAAAAGAGGGAGTTTTAAATATTTTTCCTTTAATCACCTCTATCCTATAATATAAATTTTATCTCTATCTTTTCACTCTATTTTTCTGTATCAACAGTAGATACCTAAAAAAAAAAAAAGCAGTTGCATTGAGACATATTTTTCAGCTTTCAGTGTCTCTTGAGTCATCTCACTTGTTTTGATTGAAAATTTTAGTGGAAGGGATGTTGAAAAATCAAATAAACCAGTGAAGTATAACCAGCATCCAAGACAGTGAGGAGAATGTGAAGCTAAATTAGTTATGGTCTCATATATAATACTTTGTCAGAGACTTATCTTTGAGGTATAAAATGCATACACAGGAAGTCTAATGTGTGACCATTTGTGGACTTTTGCCATAAGGTTGTATTTTAGTATGAGTGGAAGTATTTGAACAAGTCAGATACTATCTATCATCTGGCGGCACATTCTCCAGGCAAATATGGGGTTGTGTGGAGCTTCCCAGCAGCCTCCCCACCCCTAGATACTTAATCCTCCCAAAGACATTGGCAATTCTGGATGCTTGCCCAGTTGCTTGCATACTGCTTACTGTCAGTGTTCAAGGGGTCTATCTGGATAATAAAAACAGGCATCTGCAGTGGATGTGTCTGCTTCTGAAACAAGTTACGCCAGTGCCCCCTTTTAACCATTGGAAAGAATCAGACTACAGTTTGTCTTGTCCTTAGGAGATGTCTTCAAAGATTCAGGTGACCTGCACCCTTCACTCTAGGTGAACACACACTTCACTGACCATTAAGGGGGTCTGGAGGGACTAGCTCACGTGAAGATGTCTATGATGTTGGTGTCTGAAGTTAGGTAAGAAGGCTGCTTCTTTTTGTTAAGATTGTCACAGATGAACCACAGATGCTATCTACTGCCACCACAGTACCTGGTTTTGATGCAGGTTTTCAACTCACCTAATGGAAAATTTAAGTCATTAAATCCCAAGTCATTCTTGGATTGGAATCATGATAAATTAATGTCACTGAAAGGATTTTGATTTTGGTTTTGTGGGGTTTTTTAATAAATGCAGTGTCACATACCACATATGCTCCAACATTTCTGTTGTGTGGGAGTCTAGCCCACCTCCTAGTGAGACTGTCCAGTGTTGTTCTCCGTGGGAAGGGAGGAAGAGAACAAAATAATATGTTAATTTGACTAATGTTGTTGTCTGATGTTGCTCAGGAAACTTTGCAGTTCAATCATCCAGTAGCTATGTAGTCCATAATTTAGTGGTTGTTACTAAACAAGTAGGGGAGTCATAACTCATAGTACTTGTTCAGACCATGATTTTCAAAGATGTCTCCCTATCATATTTCAACAGTACCTGCAATATGCCAGGCATTGCTGAAAAAAAGAAGGAAAATACAGTCCTTACTTCAAAGAGTTAACAGTGTCAACACAGTGTAGCTGGTAAAGCATGATTTACTCCACTTTTCATTGCAGCCTATACTCTGAGGTCTTAGAGCACCGCAGACCTTCCTTCATCTTCGCACAAAATAATCTTTCTCTCCTTGCTCCCACCACACACGGGTTATTTGGGTGACTGAAGCCGATGTCTGACGCCAGGGCCAGGCTGTGCTGCAGGCTAGGATTGGTTTCAGGCCATCGGTCCCTCGGGAGGCGGCTGGCGTTTGCGTGGGGAGGTGCCCCCCGGCGCCGCTCCAGCGATGCCCGCCACCGCAGCCTCTGTCCATGGTGCTGATCGCCTCGGACGCCTGCCCGGTTCCTGCTGCCCTAATTGGCAACAGGGTGGGGAATAACATATATATTTAAAAAAAAAAAAAAAAAAAAAAAAAAAAGGAAAAATAATAGTTTCACTGGAAGTGAAATAATGGGGTTTCAAAATGGCTAAAGTAACTTAAAAATATGTCATATTAACTATATTCTAAATAGAACAATTAATAATTTATATGGTAGCATAAATATTACTACAGTTTTTATGGGCCAGTTTGTATGTCTTGACATTAAACCACAAGAGCCGCCTACAAATTACAAAATATAAGTTAACAAGATCAAGAAAATTCACAAATGAAGACAAATGCCTTTCAACTTTCTTCCACATGCTGATATTTTTTATTACTCTGTGCAGAGAGGGAGAAATTGTATTTTGAATATGTATATGCAAATTCATTTTAAGACAGTGTATAACCATAAAGCACATATATTGAAGCACTAAGTAAGAGTCAAGAGGCAAGTGGGAAGGGATACTGAGTTTCAGAAGAGCGTCTCATTTGTTGAGATCAGTTTCAAGAGTTTTGTATGTAGAAATTTTCTTTTTAATATTCCTTGAAAAGTTACTTCAGATTTGCTATCTTCTGCTAAAGCACACAAGGTCTTTTTCTCATTACGCCTAACAGCTGCAGGATGGATAGTCTGTATACCACAGAGCATGTAATAAATAATGAATCACTTTGAAACACTGCTTTCATGAAAAGTCACATACAAATATGATGTTTACTTGTAATTTGTTTAAGTTATAAAAACACTAGCTGAAAGGGTGACTTCCCAATAAATCTGCTAGAGTACTGGGTAATGGAGCCTAGCTTCTTTTCTTTTCTTTTCTTATTTTTGAATTTTTCACCTCAGCTAATTTATAAGCCCTTTCCAAAATCGTGCTCCAAAACACATTTTTAGCAAATTCCCCAAGTGAAATGCATATATGGAATTGTCACCAGGTTCACTTCAATTTTTAATACCACTTTTCCCAGCTTCAAGCTCAGTGAACAACAAATCATAGAAAAATACCAGCTCTCATGCTATTTGCATTTGCCTCCCAAATGTATCAAAGCACTAATACATTAAGGATTAGTTCACAAATGTGAACTCGCTTATTTAGATTTTTTAATAAATAAAGCAATAGAAGTAATTATTCTAATTAAAAATGGAATTAATCAAAACTGCCAAAGAAAGTTTTTCTGATAGTGTCAGTTCCACCACTGTTTTAGCAACAATTACGTATTTTAAACTAAATATTTAAGCTTCTTACAGATTCACAAACAAATTTGGCAATGCTATGCAAGCTTCCTTCTCTCTTGTTCTGCTATGACCCAGGTCTACAGGAACCATAGATTTTTAAAGGTCACCTGCTCCTTCCCTTGAGTATATAAAAATTAACAACTGGCAAAAATTATGATTATGAAGTGTGATTTTTGACACACAGAGAACCCAGAATGCCTTGCAAACAGTACCAAGAAGATAAGTAGCTGTAGGTACAAGGTTTTCTGGCCAAGATTGGCCATTAGAGTCCCAAAGTCTTCTTTCAAAATCCTTCTTCCTGTGATCAGATGCTCTTTGATCAAGTATCCCTGTGTCACAATCTGGAATATTTTTTATCATTTACACTCTGCTTTGCAGACTGAGATTCCTGTAATAAATCTATGGCATTTGGGGACTCAAATTTTATTTCTCTAATTCACTGTTTTTTTACATCCTGATCCAAATTTGACTGAAGTCAGTTACTGTAATTCTGCCAGGCACTGGAGCAGTCCCCTTGAATTGGGATTATGCACTTCTGATACACAGGAGCTATATCAAGACATTATTCAGAATTTTACGAATATGGATTTGTGTGCCAAATGCTTTCTGACTGCATTTAAAGTACTATCACTTAATCAGAGAAAGATAGAAATAAACAATGCTTTTTGGAAGAAAGCATTCTCACAAAAAAAAGAGCAGTTAAGATGTTTCTGTCCACAGCTAAGAACTTCTCACTGGAAGTATTTTGTAGATTTGACATATCGGTTTCAAGATACCTGTAGGTACTGTGGTTTGTAATCCTAATAGTGGAACCACTGAAATCTACAGGGTTAGTCTGATTAGCAATAAGTTATCCATAGAAAGACCTGAATTTGTAAAAGCAGAGCCCAGTTACTAAGCAGTGCCAATAGACACCAAAACTCAAATGATATTTGTTTTAAATAGATTTCATCAACATGGTAAACAAGATATTTGTATGTAAGCAGCAATGACTGAAACAAATTACAAAGTGATAAATGCAAAAGGAAGAACTATGTTTTGTGTCAAATACATCTGTGCACAAGGGTCTACACAATGCCCAGGCAGTGTCTAAGTTTTACTGAAGCCCTTGAACGGAGAGAAATATTTTTATATTGTATCTTTAAAAATGCCAAGGTTATCATGTTAATCCAGTTAGCTTCCCATTCTGTTCCAAATCCTTTGAAATTATTGTATGATTTCAAAAGGAAGACTTTTTTCTTGAAGTTAGAAGTGCTTTTTTAATCCCATCTATTTCAACAAACCTGTTCTAAAACAAGCAGAAATACTCCAATCAGCTTCGACCAAGTGTTACAGTACTGTGTTAGACAACATTTATGAATGTGCATTAGTAAATGAAAAAAATGCAAACCAATGTACTTCTGTGAAGTTTGAGGTCATTCAGCAGACATAAAATAATAACTTGTGGCTAAAAAGAACTGTCCAAGTGAAACAGGACAATATTTCAGGCTAGAAGTATAGGCTTTGTGAACCTTGTCATTCAATGGGCAAATTTTCAAATTTGACAACTTTACATAAATTCAGGATATCTTTAATGAATTTTAACTACTGTAGAGCTAGCAGTTGAATAGTGCCTTTATAAACTCCTATATACTCTATCTAAGATTATTACTAAGCCAAAACACACACACACACAGATTTTCTTCACATGCCTCCAAGGATATATCTACTGTGATATTATTTTTCCACTCTAATTACAAACTTTTTACAAATCCCTGGTAGAAGTAGATGTGCTTATAAAATAATCTCCTATCAGTTGATGTTGATGAGAAGAATGACTTCAAAGGGGATAAAACCAGAATGATTTTACTGTTTGTTTTCATTTAGGCTGCAAATACTATTTTAAGTTCTCTGGCTTAACAGTAGTGAAATGATACATTTTCCATTTTTATTTAGACAGATGATTTAATTTGAAAAGATCAAATTGCATTTCTCATAGATCACTTATAAATTAGATCACAGAATTCAGAAAACAGCTCTGAATTGTGCCCTGATGGCTGTATGCAGTTCATTGGCCACTGAGAAGCTGACGCTTTTATTTAAAGTATAAGTAGCTTTTATAGTAAGGGTTACAATTTTGGTTCTCCTCTGTTTGCCCATGCACTTTGTCTTGTGTGTGCTTTTTAAGACATCAGTAAGTAAGTACATACGTTAATTATCCTGAAGGAATGGAGCACTGGAGCAAGTGAACTGATACAGATGTTTGAAGAGATACTGGGAAACATGAAAGATTGAATAAATTTCAAACCTCTGCAGAAGACAGGTCTCATGTTTACTCTGAAAGCTTTACAAGTTTGAACAAGCACAGAGATATCATGGTTTAATGGGTTACTACCTGCCAATGACTGACCATCTCCATATGCCCTGCTTTCACTGTGAAACAAAACATGCTAGATGAAATCACATTTTATAGGACTTTCACAACAAGCTAAGCACGTATAGACTTTAATTAGACTTCTGTAACTATTATACAGGAGGTCTGTAAATTGTTCTGGCAAGGGTTCCATTAAAAACTAATTTCAAGCTGATACATGTTTTTTCTCTCTCAGTATTTTGTAATTGGCTGATACTAGTATTAACTTTTTCATTAATACAGACCACGTGCATAATAACAGATGAAACCATTGCCCAGATAGGGTAATCTGATTTATGCTGTGTGGATATTTCAGCTATACTACTCAAAAGCTACTGCTGTCACAAAAAAACCCCACCAAAACAACAACAAAAAAGTTTGATTTATCTAATCCTAAAATCCTCACAGAATCCAATCAATATTTTCAAGTTTTCCCTGAATCATTGATAAAGAATCATTGATTCATTATCCAAATTATATGGAGATGGGAATAAAGAGAAATTAATTCCAAAGAGCACCATTTTTTGATCTATCAGTCTACCCAGTGCCATAGGAAAATTATTTTATACTGTTTAGGATCAGTTACTGGTAGTGATGCCTGAAAGGCCAGTTTTTCACATTGCCCTCACTACCTCTTTCCAAGGAAATTCCCAAGGTTAAATCTCAATGGGATTTTCTTCAACTTTTTTGCCAGTTTCTACTTGGTCAAAATCATGCACTGAAAAGGATCAGAGGGTTTATTTAAACACGCCTATAATAAGAACATGAGCAACATGCCCATTAATAACAGTGGCATTTAAAGTTTAGACAGTATCTTCAGGTCATAGTTAACAAAGTACAATTTATGTGTGGTTTCATTTAGTGCTTAATATTTTTATTATGTTTTTTGCTTTTAATTCAATTTGCTTTCTGATTTCTTAGCAGAAGGTGATATCCATGGATCTCTAGAAAGTATATAGCTCATGTGAAGTTCACAATGAAAAAGAACCAGTCATCAAAGGCTTTACCAAAAACTTTTTACAGATTTCCTCTAAAGACAGAAGTCCTATTAGAGCAAAGACTGAAACAGCATGAAGCTGGTGGTTGGATCTTTTTGGTGAAGGTACAGAAGCACTTTTTTCTAAATTTGCCTAAAACCGCCTTTATGAAGATCTCCTCCATGCAATCACCAAAAAAAAAATCCTTCCCAAACTAAAGTTGAAATCTTAATGTTCTCAAAATACTTTCTCCATTCCTACTTCTTTTTTTTTTTTTCCAAAAAAAACAGCATCAGGAAACTGGCTAGTAAACAATGGTCAATTTGAATTCAGACAGATCAACGTAAAGCCTTCATGACTGGTACTGCAGGGCTAAGTAGCAGAGTGTAAACAACAACTGAGAGTGGCTTAAACTCATCTGCCAATCTTTGCTTTTTCTCGCATCCCTTTCAGTTGAAAGCCAAACTTAGGACTACAAGCCATCTTCAGCATGAGTTAAAAATATTCATATAGTCAGTAATAGTTCAAAAAGTGTTTCAGAAACTGCTCTCCCTCCTTTGCCCTCTGTCTTTGCTCCATGCTCTCTCTTTGCTGTGATATGGCACTTAATTGTCTCCATCGTTTGCAAAGAGATCTGTGGCCCACTTCTGCATCAATTGACGCACGTCACTGTGACTTCATTTGCTGGGGTAAAGCTCTGGGATCCTCCATTCAACACACTCCTCTTTTCAGCTTTGTGTTGCATTTGGATTTCTGTTTCTCACATGGATGTGAAGTACTAATGTGGTTTCAAGATCATAATGCCCACGTAGGCAGGCTCTTTGCCTTATTGGGTATGTGATTGGTCACTGGCACACTGTAAGTCATCGCACAATGCAAATTAAAAATGGCATAAATGCTAGCCTAGCTGAGGGTGTTTCTATGCCAACTGTCCACAAGTTCAAAGGCCTTCTGCTGTAAGCTTGATAAATGGTGGGTCTCCATTCAGGCAGATTTATTGCTCAGGGATAGATTTCCCCAGAAATCTGATAAGCATTTCAATCAGCTTGATCTTGTTTAGTTCAAGGCAGGCCAAATAAAGGTGGATCCTTGGTTTGTCTATTCCCCTTTGTTGGTCCTAACTTGCAGTCCTTTTCATAAATCAAAAGAATTACAAGCATTACTTCCGAATAGCTTGCCAAATAGCTATTTTGCATTATGTCCTATACTAAGAATCACTAATTTGTATTATAGCTTTATCTTGTTAGAGTTATTTTATTTTGCTTACTCCTCATGTTGTTCAGTGATGCTAATTAACAATGCAGAATAGCCTAAAGGGAAACATGTAGTTTCTGCATCAGGGTCTTCACTTTACAATATGTTTGCAGCTCCACTTATTGCAGTGGGGCTTTGATGTGACTGGCTTCTGGGAAATACTGGCAGTATCAATATTAAGTAATGATAATAATACACAACTTCCTCCCTTGCTTCATTTTAATCATATCCTCAGTATAGTTCAAACATGAGTTCACTGTAAAGCAGCGTATATCTTTGATCTGATTCACTCTTACTTACACTAAAGTAAAACAGGAATAATGGAATAAAGATGGTGTAAGAGCATGAAAAAAAAAAATGAACACATTCTATTTTCTCTTTCAATCCCTCAATTTCAAATTTTTTATGACAGCTTTCTTACAACAGGTGCTGAAAAGCTAGTTCAGTTTAGGTTGCCTGACATTTCTCACAATAAAAGCCTTACTTTTAATTGCACACAACTTTGCCAGGCATCAGGCTACCAGCTGAAATTTTTCACGCCAGATGTCTGACTTAGATTGAATATTGATTTTCTTTTCTTCAGCATTTCAGCAAAAACAATATTAGTTTCTTCTGAGATTTGCATAAACACTGAATCAAGCAGCAACAGAAATTGACTGGAGCTGTATTTTAAATATATAAATCTGTACAAAAATGCCACCTATTCCCTTAGTGTGCTCCGTAGATAAAATTATCCCTGTTTCTGAAGCATTAATACTCTGCACTGCAGAAACACCTGGAGAAAATCACCAGTTTTGTTTTCATTGCAAAGTCTGGATGAAGCATAATGTGTAAGGCCACATGGCTAATGAGGAAGATAAACAGAAATAGCGAAGATTTACTCTAATTTAAAGAGGCAGGCATCTCAGGGAAAAAGTAGTATGTGATCATGCAGTTAAAGACTATCATAAAAAGTACGTGGACAAAAGGACTGTATTAAGATTCCACACATAGTCTTAACTGCTTTTCTTATGTTTTAAGTACTAAACTTTACAGTCTTTTCATTTTTTACTGTATCTTTAATATTACATACTGACAGAAATTATGGCACATAGTATTAAACAACGTCATGCATAGCATTTGCCACAATAGGAAATAAAGAGCTGTTTCGTTGACATTTTATTCAGCTTACTATCAAACGAGTCACATCAGTAATCTACACTGTCTGGAATCTTGAAAGCTCAGAACTGCAGCTGTATCTGTATCTTCCCACAAGGTAACTGGGGACTGTTAATACCTATCAAATATATCTTCCAAAAGAGTTCTCATCCAGGTGGTTTTTCTGAGCTGTTGAGCAAATGGATGGATAATTTCTTTGGGGACTCCATGGTTAATAAAGAAATTGCAGAGGGAATCTAAGATGGATGCTCTCCCAAAACCCATACACTGATCAAGAGGCACTTTTTTAGAATAATTCTACCACAAACCTTTCTGTAGCATCTGTCTCAGGAAAGCTTTTATTACAGGCCTTAAACTAAGCTGTAGTAAAAGCTTTCTTACTAAGGGAACACTCAACAAAACCCTGTTGTGTGGTTTTTTTTTTTAAGGAAGTTAGTGGGTTTTTAAGTAATTCCGTAAACCAATCTTACAAAATGCATAATTACACCATGCAAAATTTAAACACAGAAATCTATCAGAAAATAGAATTTTACCTCAAAGGTATGGTTAGCCAGCTAGATACTGATTCTTTAGAGGGTTTACATCATGACTTAAACCTGTGGCTTCTCAAACACTGTGAATCACAGTCCTTAATATAGATATTGACTGGGGTAAGACTTCAGTTTCTGCTCCTCACATTTCCTATTGTTCAGACTCCTCTGAAAGACCAGCTATCAAGAAGCATTAAGAAAAAGACACTGTGTGGCAGTATAGCCTGACTGGCCCTAAACAAATGTTTTTATTTTTATCAGCTCCATGAATTGTATCCAGGGTGACTGTTTTCTAAGCAAAGTCTCAGTGCTGGACATAGCTTTAAAACACAAAAATCTTTACCAAGAGGGACTTCAAATAACTATATGTAGGCTCAAGCAAACTTTGGAAATATTGTAACATCTTTGCTTAAAAAAATGACAGATATTGTACAAGAAAGCTAACTTTCATTGTTTCCACAAAACAATCCTCAATAGCTGTGTAAAAGAATTAAGGAGAAAAGAGTACCAGGTACAGCTGCATAGCAAGGACTAGTCGGAAAAATAAAAGCTCAGGTTAAGCCATCTGATTTGGGATGAAAAACTGTGTTCTGAAACAATTTGAATAAGGACCTGTACCCTTAGCCTTCTGCTCCTTGATAGGTATTTTGCCTTTGCAGAAAATCTCCACAAAATTATGCAAAGGTTTTGACTGCCACTCAAATAAACATTCATTTTAATATCTGGAAAATGGCCAGGCAAAAAAGAGGGCTTCCAGTAGTGGAGTAAATCTCAAGAGCATTCAGCAACTTAGTTTGAATTGTTCCAGGTTTGCACTGTGGCTAATTAAAGTAAAACCTGGCCCTTTATCATTGTTTCATAAAGCCAACAAGGTAAAACTGAGAGCTGGATAGCCCAGTGCAGAATGAGCCCTTGGAAGCTTGCAGCAGGCAGGAGGGAGGATGCAGTGTTATTTGCAAAACTTTATTTACCAAGGTACCAGTACTCATCAGATTGCTCTTTAGGGCTTCATACTGATTCATCTAACAACCTAAAATAAAAGAGTAGTAAGGGATCTTCTGTTGACCCACCCTACTTGTCAACTTTGCACTGCCCCACTACGGGGTTATCAAGTCTACTACTGTCACTGCTCAGCACAAAACTTGTACAAGGGGCAGAGACAACCGATGGTGATGGCAGCCATGAACCAGCAACAAGGACAGAAAAACCTGAACATGATTTAAGGTGAGTAAATGTAGGTTTCTGTGACAGCTTTCTTAAATATGAAAATTAAGTTTTAAGATTTCTTTTTTGAACAGCGTGTTTTCAAGCTATATTCTTAAAAAAAAAAAGAAAGAAAGAAAGAAAGAAAATTATGTTCAAACAAAGAATAATTATTTTAGAAGCCACAAACTGTCAATGGGCTGCCTCTTTCCTGGAAAAGATGACTTCAGTTCTAAGTGTTTTGATAGCAGAAGTAATTCTCTTTGGAAATGTGGTCAGGTCTAGTAAGGAATCTGCCTTGCAGTTGCAGTTAGTATCTCTGACACCATAGTGCATCTTTTCCCAAGGGCCATAAAATTTACTCATTTGTGCACACCCTCAGATATCAGGAGAATTGAGCTTTGTGGATGGCTGTGGTTGATGGGTGCTGTTGGGGTGCAGCTGATAGAGTGCACATAGGGGTCCAGCATAGCAGCGTCCTTTCCCAAGACAAAGCACCAGAAAACTGTCTTTAACAGCAATAGTGGATGAGCAAAGAAGGGATAGTAAATTATTAAATCAACTAATGTTCACACCTCACCAAAATGATTGTCTCGGCCTTTCCAAGCTTCATCCAGGTGAAGGCAACTTTAAAACTCAAAGCCATATCAGCTCGAGGGGCCTACAGCTTAAATGAACACATCATGAAAGAATGTATGATGTAACTTATTTGTGGTTAAGTAACTACAGGAGTAGATACACATGTAAGGTGAAATTCGGCCAGCACAGTTGATTCATTGGGCAGAAGGTTGCAAACCATTCCTGAGTACCAAGGACATAAAAATGGTCAAAAGAGGCTAAACAAATAAAAACTAACAAATTTGCAAGACTCATAATGAAAAGCAGGTGTTAATTAGGCCCACTCAGGACAACCAGAATTTGTTATGGTCTTCAGTGAAGACCAAAGTTGGGATTCAGTCTAAGAAAGGTTTTTTTTATATTTTTTTGCCATTGGTTAGCATTTTTTTTTTTAATTTGCCTAAGACAGACTTTGGCTAACACTTTTCCCTAGAGTTTTCCATACTTTGTGTTGTCATGACTTCTTTCTCTGTATTAAGCTGGAGAAAAGCAGAGTAAAATGAAATTAAAACTTTCTGTGAATTTAATTTAACATCCATTTTAGTATCCAAGTATTTTCTATCACATTTTAATTGCTGGACCTTGTTTATGTATTCTTAATTGAGACACACTCAACATTGTTTCCAAGGTCTCTTGACTTCTACTTCTTACTTATATTGTTTACTTATGACAGGATTTCTGCTTAGATGCCACCTTGATGCTCCCCTGTGTCTAAAATGTGCCTCTGTTGCCTTTTTCCAGGAGGAGGTTTTTACTGCAGACTCCCAAAGCAAAAGTTGCATCACTAGCATCACTCAACAATCCATGAGATTGGCTGACAAAAACAGTAACATTTCTAACCTTTGATTCTTTGACCACCTTTATTTGGGCTTCTTCAACCAAGCCCAGGGACTTGAAAGGAGTGTTATGCATGCAAGTTATGACTATGCAACCATAATTTATTGCACATAATGCACATAATAAATGTCTGGGGCTAACATGCTACTTGGCACAATATGTTCAGCAGTCCATGAGCCGGCAGCCGAAGCCGCTCTGCTGACCAGGCAGCTGGCAAACAGGCAGGAAATTGCCAGCCCTTGGGTCACTCCTCACAGTGGGCTGAACGTTGCTGATTTGCCACCTTCCTGCTCCCTGTTTTTACATCTTCCCACATTGCAGTTTTCCTCTTGAGTCTAGGATGATTTTATATTTTCTGCTTTAGGTTAGTTCTTTTACCAGTCTCAGTTCTGTACTCCTGTGGGCTTTTTATTTCTACTTTCCCATCCTTCACGAGCCAATGGCCCATGTTACCTGCCTCTCAAGAGCTGAGAGTGACTGCTACAGCTCAGCATGATCTTCCCTTTGTAAAAACTAGGGCAAGGGCACGTGTGGGTCCCCTTTGCACATGTACCCTTACTCTCAGCACTTAAGAGGCTCATTATCAATCATCATTTGGAGACAGAAAGCAAGACTCCTTTCACAGGAAAGCTAGTATCACCATAGCTCTGCAGGTGAGGTCTGTAAGAGGCGAGGCAAAAGGGCAGATCCCCACGAACTAGCTGCCCTGCAGCTGGGAAACATGGCTGCACATTCAACCAGTTTGGAAGAGAGTTGGGGGGAAAGATGGTCCTGACCAGCCCCACGCAGCCATGCCTTGGCTTGGTGCTTGCTTGGTCTTAGGCCCAACGGTGGTGCGGGAAGGGCACCTGGGAGGGCAATGAGAGCCCAGCTTCCCTCTCCCTACCCCTGCTCCCTCCTCTTCTTTCAGCTCTCTTTTCAGCATGTCTCTTTTGATCGGCCCTTTCCTTTCTTCCTCTTTCACGTTGTTTTGCCATGATCCTGTTCCTTCCTTTCTCCCCCTCATTCCCGTTTCTTTTCTCACCCCAATTTAACTTCCTAACCCTGTTTCCCTGCCACGACAAGACAATCACTCTCCCTTGAGTCATCCTTACTTCCCCCCAACGTCCCCTAGCACTCTGACGTCTTTCCCCCCTTCCTCCCCCCAGCTCTGACGGACACGGTCCTCTCACCCCACTCAACCCTCCTCCCTTATAAAGGGATTTTCCTCTTTTTAATCCACGAGCCCCCCGTCGCAGCCTCAGCACCGCCGGCACCGCGGGGGGAAGAGACGATTCTGCCTTTGCGCCTTCGCTTTCTCCCCCCTCCTCCTCCCCCCTTAAGCGAGAAAACCCCGGGGGAAGGCAAAGCCCCCCGCGGCTCAGCCCCGACGCCGCCCCGCGGGATGGGTGGCCGTGCCCCGGGGGCTGGGGGGCAG